>CM055116.1:37511199-37903085 GCA_029206835.1 Rana muscosa | reverse complement strand
GGGGTATCACAGCACCTTGGGTGTCCTCTCTCGGCAGCCGTGCAATGGGCGTAGTCTACCCACTGTACATGCTGGGAGAGGGTACAAAAGGGGTAGGCCTTTTTGCGTGAGGCGATTCCAGGGGGATCCCAGGGTTTTCAGGGGGACCTCTGGTCCAGTGAGTGTGCCTCGTGGCCCACATGGCACGAGGTGCGCTAGAGTGCTTAGGCCTTGGGCACCTTCAGCCCGAGTCCCTGTTGCTGCATTGTAGGCCCAGCTCCGCTGACTAGGGCCTACGCTTCAGAGAAGATTCCCAGGCTGCCCGTTTGTAGGGAGCTACACGTGGGGGCTCAAGTCTGGGATTTGTGGCTGCCTCTTGTACGAGTGGAGTGAAACTTATGTGATTGGAAAGTCTGCCATTGGACTGTGTTACAAACTTTGAGTGAAGAAAAAGGGGGTTAAGGGGCACAGAACTGTTTCTAACTGCGTAGTTTGTGGGCTTGTCTAAGGAAAGAAAGAAAAGCCTGCAAGCTACATGCAGAAAAAAAAGGGGGGAGGAGTTCCCGCCCCCTGCGAGCTACACGTGGGTGAATTTGCACCAAGAGACAGAGAAAGTTGGATCGAGTGAGAGGTACTTCAGCCCTGTCGGGACCCCGGATGTTCCCGATGTCTTCCTCAATGGACATTGCTCCGCTCACCGCCCCACTTATGGATACAGGGATCCAGCTCAAGCCCCAGGGCCACTTCGCCCTGTACACCTGCAGAGATGCGGAGGCCCTGGGCATGCTCTGTCCCAAATGTCACGGACTGGCTGTGCAACTGCGCCCTCTCGGGAGATGCTTGGCTTGTGGAGAGTTCTTTTTTGAGGTGGAGCAGCCCACTGAATTACCCAGAGCCTACTGGGTGAACTGCATCACAGGCGTCGTAACTTCGGAGGAAGACACCTATGCTTCCACAGCCGAGCCCACGTGCATCGCCTCCCCTACTGCTAGTGCCTTGGGGAAGGATGCCCCCGAGCCTACGGTAACTTTTGGCAGACACCGCAGCGGACTCTGCCTCTGCCACAATGGAAGTTCATGTCCCGCCAGCAAAGCGAAAAGTGGGATATGTTAAGGCCTCCTGCGGCCTCTGTCGAAGCCTGCCCCAGCGCCTGCCAGAACCGGACCTCGAGAGCGGAAGGAAGCCCGAGAAGTCCCCGACAGGTGACGGTAAGGAGGCTGGGAGAAATGTGTCCACATCCCCCCGAAAATACTTGCCTGCTGAGGAGTATGACACCTCAGACCTGGACTCTTCGTCCGATGTGGGGGATGATGCCGAAATAGACGACATCTTTATTAAAAAGGGATGGGACAATGTAAAGACTGTTGCCCCGGCCCGCAGCCTTAGAGTGGGATCGCCTATGAGTTCGGGGAGCACTACACCCCGTGTGGAGGTCCCGGCCATAGAGGAGAAGACTGTATCTGCCCCAAGTGGAAAACCCTTACCAGGGCCTGATACGGCTACAGTCCGGAGATCGCCAGATGCTAATGTGCATGATGGAAACGGGGATCTCAAACTCTGCCCCATCTTGCTCGCTTGCAGCGGATTATCAATAAAAGAGTGGCTAGTGAGTATGGCTGGGAGTACCCCTATGTGCCCAAAGAACTGCTGTTTGAGATAGAGGCTTATCAAGAAAGGTGGTATGCGGAGGCTATATGGGACTGTCTCGAAGTGCCTAAGCCATACAGGTACTTTGCTTGCTCGGCCGCCATGACCGACCGTTTCAAGGGTTGTCGTTAGGAGTAGAGCTATGGTTGGCATATTCACGCTGATCGTATGGTGATCTGTTGTCCAGGAAAAGAGGATGCTGTTTATTTTATAGAGACCCTGGACAAACAATGGAAGCCCATTACCCTGCCAGATCCTAGCTTCTACCTTTGAAACTTCTAGACAGGAACTTGTGTTGTGTTTTTTTTTTCATTTATCCCGTCTTTGCACGGAAAAAACGTGCCCTGGATCCAAGTGACTTTGTCCCGCTGAAAAGGGGAATGTCTACTCCTAAAGAGGAAGAAAAGTGGAGAGCTGTTGTGTTTTTTTTTCTCTCTCTCCTGCTCCGAACAAAGGGACAGTTCCTCTGAATTGAACTCTGGGGAAGATTAGTCAGTAGGTCATAGTGAAGGGACGCTGTGATCAAGATGTGAAATATTCATGTGTGCTGTGTTACAGTCCCATGAGCAGCTATTATGGAGTGTTAAGGTTATGCCAGCACTAGGTGGCAGTGGTTCGCAAAAAAAAAAAAGACATTTAGGCTTAGATGTTTTTTTTTTTTTATTATTTTTTCTTTTTTCTTTATGCTATTTTATGCTAGGCTTAGCGTAAAGTAACTTTAGAGAAGGGAATTGCTTCCTTTAGGGGAGGCAGTTTACTTCTAAACTGTATAGAATATTAGGGATAGGATTTTTGTATATTTTTCCTGTTTGCATGTTGTTGTTTTTTTAGGTATGAGAACGGCTACCAACACCACCAGAAAATGGGGTGGGATAGACAGCTAGTGATGGGTGGAATGTGTATTATTGTGTATTATTTTTCTATTTAGAAGAAATGTCAGTATCTGGATGTAATGTTATCTGTGTGCTTCTTTTCTTTTCTTCTCCCTTCCCTACAATATTGGTTCAGGCAACTGTTCAAATTTCGTAGTTTGTAGATAGAATCAACAGCCTTCAGGATTGAAGGATTTTGATTCCCTTAGTCACTGGGGACAGTGTCTTTTTTAGGAGGGGTGTGTGTAGCGCCTCCCCCCCCCAATGTTTTGGGGCACTATGTGAAATTTAAGAGCAGTCTGAGCCAGTAATTGGGCTCAGGCCAATTGTGTTCAAGTTGTTGTTCTGCTTGGGCTGTGATACTGCCCGGCAGTGTTATTCTCCTTTGCCTTCAGGTGGCGCTGTCACCGCCGTCATGGGCTGGATTACGGGGGTATCACAGCACCTTGGGTGTCCTCTCTCGGCAGCTGTGCAGTGGGCGTGGTCTACCCGCTGTGCATGCTAGGAGAGGGTACAAAAGGGGCAGACACATTTTTGCGTGAGGCGATTCCAGGGGGACCCCAGGGCTTACAGGGGGACCTCTGGTCCAGTGAGTGTGCCTCGTGGCCCGCTTGGCACGAGGTGCGCTAGAGTGCTTAGGCCTTGGGCACCTTCAGCCCGAGGCCCTGTTGCTGCATTGTAGGCCCAGCTCCACTGACTAGGGCCTACGCTTCAGAGAAGATTCCCAGACTGCCCGTTTGTAGGGGGCCCATCTTTAGGGAAGGATTTCCAGGGGAAGAACAGTCCCGGCGGAGATAGCGACGGTACTGCTGTCTCGGGGAGAGGTCTGGAGGCCTACCTAAAGGGGAATTCATCATCTCTGACATCCGTGCTCCATCCCGGCTGCTAGGATTGCTCTCATAGGGACTATCCGGGTGAGCAATACCCACCCAGGCTTGAGTGGCGATGAGTGTAGATATTGGACTTAAGTGTTGCATGCCTGAACCTTTCCCCACATCTTTCAACTCTTCTACACTTGCTTTTCTTCAAGTTTAACTCAAAGTGCAGAAAAAGAATAAAGCCTTGCTGATTAGGTTTTACTCAAGTGTGGACATTGGCCTTATTCCAAGGAGTCGTCGGTGTGCCTAGACAACGGAGCTAAAGGATCCACTCGTGGGAGGTATTTTGCTGCAGACCCAAAGTAACGAAACCAGTAGATCCCATTAACAAATCGGGGTCTGCGGGTGTGGGGCATACCGGGGGAGTAAGGGAGCTACATATATATATATATATATATATATATATATATATATATATATATATATATACTCTGCATCCAGTGTAGCCTATATCTGCAGTGCACTCCGTGGTATACTATTTCTAATATACTTCAGGCAGTGTATTAATATATGTAGCGGGGTCTTCAGATTTAGAGGGATACACCTGGGGGTAGTGTGACCCAGGTGTGTAATTATGTCAGGATTTAGACCCCTTTTTGTTATTCGTGGAGGATTGGGGGATGTAATATTCTCCTTTGCCTGTGGGTGGCGGAGTACCTACAGGCTTCAGGTAGAATCAAGGTTCCATCCCAGGCACCTTCAGCCTGGGATGAGGTACTATTGAGGAGGCCTGGGACCCAGTGACTGCGACTGGGTCCCGCAAGGGTGAAGTGATTCCAGGGTGCCCCTTGCGAGGGGACCCGCATCTGAGGTGAGGAGGCTGGGGAGGTCACCCGTCCGAAGATTCCGGTGCAGCGTCAACCCGGTTACGGATGGGCCTCCGGTAACTCTCTTGGAGGACATCTTCCCCTGATAGGGGCTGCAACGCAGCGGAGGTATTCAAATTCAGACTCCTGCAACCCTTGGTCATAGCACAGGGGGTGTAGGGACCCAGATCAGTATAGTGCCTCGACCTGCTCATCCCACCGTATCCTGCCATCGCATTGCCTGTATGTGGAGATACGAAATAAACCCAACAGTTGGACTGTGATCGGTGTATGGACTCTGTTAATGGGAGCAAAGGGTGGTTTGGTGGTTTCTGTACAACAGACTCGGTACATGCCCAAGACACACCGGCCCGAGGAAACATCAGATATTGGCCTTCACCTCACCCACAGTTATGGGGAGGACATGGGCCGTAGCGCACCTCACTCTGTCGCGTGACATACCCCTAGCTAAAGAGGACGGGGAGAGGTCGCTACACGTGGGGGCTCGTCCGGGATGGTGTGTGTCTCAACGATGGAACTGAGAACGTCTGTGTTTGAACTTTGCTGCCCGGAGGAGTTCCGAGCAGGTCGGCCATGTGATTGGCCAAAGTGCATCCCTGCTCGGAGTTGTGGACATGACCCTAAGTCGGGAAAGGCCCACGCGGAGGAGCGTAAAAAAGGGAGAGATCCAGCCGTGTGAAGTACTACATGTGGGGACTGTTAATGCACTGCGCCACGAGGCACCCCATGACTGCGCAATTTATGGGCGGAGGCCGGCGGAGGCCGGCGGAAGCCCGCGAAAACGTGCAAGTCGTGGGAGGAGTCTGGCCACGTGTGGAGATACACGTGGAGACTCCGGCGCGTGGTCAGCGCGTGATGGAGCAGCAAGTGGTCGGAATGAATTCAAGCTCTCCGTGGATGCCGGTATCTTACCCTATGAAGATGACTGCATTTGCTGCTCCCCTGACAGACACAGGGATAAGGCTCAGGCCCAGAGGACAGTTGGCTCTGTATTCATGCAGAGACACGGAGGCCCTCGGTGTGATCTGTCCCAGATGCTCGGGACTGGTGGTCCAACTAAAGGCGTTCGGGCGATGTGAAGCGTGCAAAGAGTTTCTTTTTGAGGTCGAATAATCCACAGTAAGGCCCCGGGCCCTTGGCCTCAACTGCATCACAGGAACCGCCACTCCGGAGGGAGAGATCCAGGCCTTTGCGGAGGTCCCCGTACGCGCTGACCAGGACGACGTGACTGCCCAACCAGAGACGGAAAGAGAGAAATCCGAGGGCACTGCTTCGGTCACCACAGATTCCCTGCTGCCACCGCCGAAGAGGAAAGTCGGCCTGGTACAGGCATCCTATGGTCGTGGTCGAGCTTCACCCCGCCGCTTGCCTGGCCTAGATGGCGCCGGTAGAGAAGAGAGTCCCGGACATCCCAGTTCTTCAGAAGGTCCAGGTGAGCTAGGGGCTGGGACTGTGGTGTTGGTTGGAGGTGTCGGGAGTCCACAGCCGGTGGAGCCCGCAAGGGAGGGTAGCCTTCCGTCTACTAGAGACTACCTTCCCGCCGAGATGTATGACACCTCCGACCTTGAGTCGTTGTCGGACTGTGGTGATGACGGAGAAATAGACGAACTGTTTCACCGGAAGGGCTGGGACAGACGCCCACTACCTGTGCTGTGTAAACCGCAGGATTCCCCCATGTCCATAGAAGACAGTACGCTCTGGGCGCAGGCCCCGGAGTTCCCGAGGAAATCTAGTCCTCCGACCGACCTTCCACTTTCAACCACATCACCCGCTCCGATAGTGGGGACGCAGCGTGCTTCGTTGCGGGCACCAAAGGCAAAGCAACTCGAGATGGTGAAGGTACCTCGGCACCCGGAGGCCATCGTACAGCCAGGAGAAGGCGAGCGAGATGTGATGCCACCTCTAGCCAGATTGCAGAGACTTTTCTCCCAAAGAGTCACCCGTGAATATGGGTGGGAGTACCCCTACTTGCCTCGGGGCTTATTGTATGAAGTCGAAGTTTTGCGACAAAGGTGGTACGACGAGTTTGTATGGGAAAAGCTCAAAGTGCCTCATGCCCGGCGATACCTGTCGTGTTCGCCGCCTGTATCTAAAAAGTTTAGAGACTGTAGAGCTGATTGGAGACTGGGGCGCCATATTCAAGCCGATAAGGTGCTCATCTGCAGGAAACAAGGAGAGGATGTCGAATATTCGGTGGAAGTGTTTGACAAGCACCTGAAGCCCCTGTTTTTGCCGGATCCAAGGTTTTACTTGTAGGAGAAGTGAGCTCCTATTTTGTTTGCTGTTGAACTTTCTGGAAGGAACATTCCCAGACGCTCAGAACTGCGCCCTACTTTTGTTTTGATTTGGGCTTTTCTTTCACTCACTGGAGACTTGGGAGCTGTTGTTTTTCTCCCTCTTCTTCATGTGCCAAAGGCAGAGACTCTGGGGGTAAAAGTTAGCGTAGAAAAGCAGGAAGAAGGAAGATCTCGGCAAGTGTCATGACCGCGGCGCTGTCAACAGGTGGCAGTGTTGTGCAACGACTGTTTGAAAATTTTACACATGCATCACTTTGCTTATTGGAGTGAGTGGGTCTCTCGGCTGACAGTCCTATTCATTCCAAGTTAACACAGATTGTTAGGATGTTGTTTTTGTTTCCCTTCTGCAGGAGATTCATCGGTCAAGACTACTGAGTATGGGGTGGTTCTTAGACAGTGATGGGAGGGATTGTACATGTGTACAGAATAGATGTTTTATGCAAAAGTTTATCGTTTTATATTTTTCCTTTCCCTTTTGAGCAGGTCTTGGCACACTTAGTATTCACAAATTTGGGGACAGCCTCAGGGGCTTGCTCCATGTCATCCCTCCTTGGGAGACATGGGTGTGCACCTGACGCTGGGGACCAGTGTCAAATCACAAGGGGGAGTGTGTAGCGGGGTCTTCAGATTTAGTGGGATACACCTGGGGGTAGTGTGACCCAGGTGTGTAATTATGTCAGGGTTTAGACCCCTTTTTGTTATTCGTGGAGGATTGGGGGATGTAATATTCTCCTTTGCCTGTGGGTGGCGGAGTACCTACAGGCTTCAGGTAGAATCATCACCACAGTGCTACCCTTTTTGTCCCTTCCTGGAGATGGTACGGCTGGGGCGGGGAACCCGCCGTAGTGTTGATGGGAGGAGATAAAAGGGGGAGACACCCTTGCCACAAGGTCTTCGGGGATCATCTCGTCACGCACCCAGGCACCTTCGGCCTGGGTGCGGGCGGTTCAAGGTTCCGGCCTAGGCACCCTAGGCCTGGCCGGAATGAAGCTGGGATTCCATCCCAGGCACCTTCAGCCTGGGATGAGGTACTATTGAGGAGGCCTGGGACCCAGTGACTCCGACTGGGTCCCGCAAGGGTGAAGTGATTCCAGGGTGCCCCTTGCGAGGGGACCCGCATCTGAGGTGAGGAGGCTGGGGAGGTCACCCGTCCGAAGATTCCGGTGCAGCGTCAACCCGGTTACGGATGGCCTCCGGTAACTCTCTTGGAGGACATCTTCCCCTGATAGGGGCTGCAACGCAGCGGAGGTATTCGAATTCAGACTCCTGCAACCCTTGGTCATAGCACAGGGGGTGTAGGGACCCAGATCAGTATAGTGCCTCGACCTGCTCATCCCACCGTATCCTGCCATCGCATTGCCTGTATGTGGAGATACGAAATAAACCCAACAGTTGGACTGTGATCGGTGTATGGACTCTGTTAATGGGAGCAAAGGGTGGTTTGGTGGTTTCTGTACAACAGACTCGGTACATGCCCAAGACACACCGGCCCGAGGAAACATCAGATATTGGCCTTCACCTCACCCACAATTATGGGGAGGACATGGGCCGTAGCGCACCTCACTCTGTCGCGTGACATACCCCTAGCTAAAGAGGACGGGGAGAGGTCGCTACATATATATATACAGTCTCGTATATATATATATATATATATATATATATATATATATATATATACTCTGCATCCAGTGTAGACTATATCTACAGTGCATTCCGTGGTGTACTGTTTCTACTAGTAGTCCTACTACACTTCTGGTGGTGTACACAATACAGTGCAGCCATAGTGCAGTTTCTACTACACTTCTGGTGGTGTACACAGTACACAATACAGTGCAGCCGTAGTGCAGTTGCTACTACACTTCTGGTGGTGTACACAATACAGTGCAGTCGTAATGCAGTTGCTACTACTTTTCTGGTGGTGTACACAGTACACAATACAGTGCAGCCGTAGTGCAGTTGCTACTACTTTTCTGGTGGTGTACACTATACACAATACAGTGCAGCCTTAGTGCAGTTGTTACTACTTTTCTGGTGGTGTACACAATACAGTGCAGCCGTAGTGCAGTTGCTACTACTTTTCGGGTGGTGTACACAGTACAAAATACAGTGCAGCCGTAGTACAGTTGCTACTACTTTTCTGGTTGTGTACACAGTACACAAAACAGTGCAGCCGTAGTGTAGTTGCTACTACACTTCTTGTGGAGAACACAATACAGTGCAGCCATAGTGCAGTTGCTACTACACTTCTGGTGGTGTACACAGTACAAAATACAGTGCAGCCGTAGTACAGTTGCTACTACTTTTCTGGTGGTGTACACAGTATCTAATATAGTGTAGTGTGGTGTTGCAAAACAAAATATACATCATGTCCGGAAGGCCACCAAGGAGAGGCATACGCTCACAGGCCACTAAAAGAGGGCAACCAGGCTCTGTGTCTATAGTCAACAGTGCTGGTCGTGGACATGGTGCATCCTCTGCAGGTGGTCGTGGGGCACGCTTGTCCTCATCCTCCTCATCCTCTGTGATATTTTTTCCCCCCAGACTTTTTAACTGCTTTAGCTCTGGAAAGGTTTACCCCCCTTCCTGACCAGGCCATATTTTAACTGAGAATTGCGCGGTCGTGCGACGTTGTACCCAAATAAAATCGATGTCCTTTGGCAGGGAAAGGGTTAACATCAGGGGCGATCAAAGGGTTAAGTGTGTGCCTAGGGGGGTCTTGCTAACTATGGGGGATGTGCTTTAACTGTGGGAAGACAGAGATACGTGTTCCTGCTTAGCAGAAACACAGGATCTCTGTTTTCTCTACTAACAGATCGGCGATATGCCTAGTTTACATAGACAGACCGCCGTTCTGCCTCGGTCGGGAATGATCAGCGGCTCCCGGCAGACATCGGGTCCACCAGACTTGCTGATTGGCTCCCACTGTGTCCAATCACAGTGGGGGTGGGTTGACTGGTGGATGCGCGTGTGCGCCGCAGACCCAGAAGTGCAGAATCACGTATCTGTATGTGATTCTGCCCACAGGAGCCGCCGCCCCGCAGTAAATGTATGACGGACGGCCGGCAAGAGGTTAAACAAAGGGCCAGTATTCTGTCTTCCAGACCTTATAGGGGGCCAGACTATTGCCAGTTGCCACTGATGCCCCATGGTTAGTGTGACGGAACCGCTTTTGCACCCCACTTGCTTCTTTCCGCCAAACAGTGCCTTTTGCCCTCCAAACCGTTCCAGCAGACCAAAATATAATACCAGTCCTGTTACCCCAAGCATCATACACAGACAAGATGTTGGGATAAGAACCAATGGAATGACTGTTTATTGAAACTCAGACACAAACTTTATACCCCACGGGAGGCCATTCCCCTCTTGAGGATATTAGCATGACAATGCAAACTTAAAACACCAATCCAATTAACAGCTAACAACTAACCGTGATCTTAATTATACAGTAATCGAATTAAACAGTAAGTTAATCAACAAACATATAACATCACACAATGGTTTAGATAATGAGGTTGAGCTGACACAAGGCTAATCCCATCATAGATACCTCCAAGCGTTAGCCAAGTTAGCTAACAGACAGAAACAATAGGTGGCTCAATTAACCTAATTAACAATGGGAATGCACACAATGGGAGAAAGACACTTAACACAGAACACCCTAAACAGATTATAACATAAGGCCTCAGAATCAGCTTGCTTTGAGTTGATGATATTAATATCTGCTCTGAGTATCACATTCTAAAGCAGTCATTGCTGATTTGGGCCTAGAGACCCCAAACATGTATATGGGTCATCCAGTCTGTGTGTTTTGGGGAATCCAAAGCAAGACCACTCCAAGAGTCCCCCAGGCACACACCTCCTGTGGACAAGGAGGCAGAATAAGCAGCTTTGGCAGCTGCAGTGGACTGCGCACTAGTCTCTGCTTGGGTGATAGAGGATGAGGAGGATGAGTATGGTTTAGTTAGCTAAGCGACCACCTCCTCTGCATGCTGTGGCTGGATAGCACGGGCAACCCCTCTAAACAGAGAAAATGGTTCCCTGCCTGAGGACGGACCAAGTCCACCTTTTCTTGTGGACACAGACCCTGCTGGCCCCCTCACAGTGACACAGGAATGTCTGCCTCTCTTTGTTTGCCTCCCAGACATGACATACCTTAATACCGAAATGTGGCAGTCTCCCCTGACGGACAACCCACCACCAATAAATGACCGCTAATTGTTACCTGAATTACTTAAGTCCCTAAAGTCTTTTACACACTCCTCCATCCACCATCTCAGATATTCTCTACCTTCACAGTAAAGAAGACTTTCCGCTCTCAATAACGCTACGCTAGACTTGGCGGTGATTCCTCCTACTTGAGAGGTGCTGCCTGTAGTGCGGTTGAGGTGGATGGTTCTTGGCTTCTCGATAACTGGGTCCACCTCAAATAAGAACTCCCCGCAGGCCTCGCATCGCCCGAATGGCTTCAGCTGACACACCAGTCCCAAACAGCCGGGACAAATCAAACCCAGGGCCTCAACGTCCATGCACGAGTACAGGGCGAATCGTCCCCGGGGCTTTAGCCGGATCCCCGTATCGGTCACTGGAGCAGCAGTAGTCAAGGTCATGGTAGAAGGGTGAAGTGGAATCCACAATGTATTTCCGAACAAAGGTGACTCGCTGCTGATCCATTGCGCACTGCAAGGTTGGCGCCAAAGTCCCCACGTGTAGTCCTTCACACGGCTGGACACCTCCCCCATTGCGCCCCATTTCTTTCTCCCGGCCTAGGTCACGCCCACGAACTGATCAGGGAGGGTGTGCCTCATGGCGCAGTGCAATAGAAGCCCCCACGTGTACTACTTCACACGGATGGACTCCCCCCTCTTCTCGCTCCTCTGCGTAGTCCTTTCCCTTCTTAGGGTCATGCCCACGACTTCGAGCAGGGTTGCACTTTGGCCAATAATATGGCCGACCTACTCGGAACTCCTCCGGGCAGACACGTTCAAACTCCGTCCATTCTAGCTCCATAGTAACACGAACATCATCCCGGACCCGGAGCCCCCACGTGTAGCGGCCTCCACTCTCTCTCTCTCTGCATTCTCGTTGTTGTCTAGGGGTTACTCTGGAGGAGAGAGTGCGGGGTCACCACGCCAAGGTTTCACCCCAGATGTTTGTGTGGTGTGAGCAAAGTTTCTTTACCTTCGGGTTTGTGTTCGGTGTTCGGAGCCTCCGCTTCTTCTGTGGAACAGTGTCTGCCAGTAAATGAGCCCCACACCAATAAAAGTCCAACACTCCTTTATTTTCCAATGTCAGGATGAAACACAATCAGTTGGACTCCCCTCATCGAACAGACAGGGGGTGTGGATACGAGTAGGCCCAGGCACAATGAACTCTCCTATTCCTCTGATAGCGAATAGGCCTGGTGCACGGTCACTGCCACTGACCATGAGTTTTGGACGCTGCCACCCGACCGGGTGTACTGTTGAGGCCTCTGCCACAGGCCTGAGCTGAATAGCTGGACCGCTGCAACCGGTCATAAAACGTGAACAACCTTACTCTTCTCGACTTGGCCCCTGTTCGGGAGAGGATATCCCTCCGGGCGGTCTCCAGGGGCTCACCCGGCACCGGCAATCTGCTGCACCAGATCTTCGGGTGAGTACCTCCTCCGGTCCATTACGCCTCTGGACTCGGGTGCCCCACTCCCGGGGCCCCCTAGGAAATCCTTCCCTCGCGGGACCCAGCGAAGGAAACTTGGCCCCAGGCCTCCAACCGAGTACCTCACCCCAGGCTGAAGGCATGGAACACGAGCTCCGGGCATCCAGGCCTAGGCCGCCTGGACACCTGCCACGAACCACAGCCCTCAGGCTGAAGGTGCCCGGGACTCCCCCGTGACCAAGATGGCCGGCCCCTTTATACCCTCTCCCAGCAAGCACGGCGGGTTCCCCGCCCCGCCGTACAGGTGCCGTGAGAGGCCACAAAGGGTACGGCACTCCAGCGATGGCTCAACCCCGGCCCAAAGCGACATCGCCACCTACTGGGCCGCAGGGAACTTTTCACCACCGGCGTCTTCACCAGTTTCAAACATGATAAAAAAGCACATACCCGCTACATTACTTTTTGACACTTTTAAAGTCCATACCAGACCTAAGTGCCTGCTATGTTCCTGGAGGGGAACCCATGCCGGTTTTTTATTTAAAATTTGGCGTGGAGTTCCCCTTCAAGATCCCTGTTCAGAACGCAACACATGTGCGAATCAGATGCATGCCCATAGAACATAATGGGCCTGAATTCGCACCTGAGCCGCACCGCAATGCCTAGAGAACGCACATGTTTTTTCGGCAATGCGCAGTGCGAATAAATCGCACATATGTGAACCAGCCTCATTGAAATCAATGTATTTTATAATGTTATGCGAATTGGATGCGGTGTAAGCCGCAACCAATTCACATAGGTGTGAACGGGGCCTTAAGGTTTGACCTGATATTAAGTAGGTTTTGGTAAATCTGAAGAAAATCTGCAGAAAATCTAATGCCGTGTACACACGATCGATTTTTTCGACGGTGAAAACACAGTCGAGAAAATCGACGTGAAAAACGAGGAACAGCTTGTTCCCCTACACACGGCCGTTTTAAATTACATTTTTTTTCTTGGTTGAAAAAAAACACTGTGTGTAGGCTCCCCGGCAGTGTTTCCCTATGGGAAAACTGCCGTGGAAAAAAATGATGGGAATCACGACGAGAAAAATTAGAGCATGTTCTAATTTTTCTCGTCGTGATTAATGCCGTTTTTCCCATCTGGAAAAATGACAAAAAGCCCACACACGGTCGTTTTTCTCGTCTAAAAGAAAAAATTTAATTTTTCCCGACGGGAAAAATTATCGTGTGTACGTGGCATAATAGTGTGTATGGGGCCTTAGACATTGAAAGATTCTTGGAGAAAGTAGCCAAACATTTTGTAATTTCTAAGACAAAGGGAATAGTGTATCTTATGTAGTGTAAAAGTGTTTCTTTTTATGTCAGAAAGACACGACAGAAACTATGGAGACGTGTATATTAGCATATAAGACAGGCATGTAGCTGAAATTCATAAATACAAAATGCCATTGGTGGTGTTCTCACCACGTGAGAGAACACACACTCCAACGGGGGGTACTGTGACAGGGTGCTGCTCCAGCGTGAAATGCGCTGGCTCAGGTGCCTTGATGTAACTCGACCCCCTGGGCTTAATGAGTCGGAGAGCTACAGGCCCTTTCTTAAAAGGGCTTCAGCTCCAATAAAACTGACTAAATGACTCTAATTTGGATTATTTCCCCTTACTTTTGGAAAATGCTGTTTGGCATTCCTCTGATTGTCTAAACCATTCCTAACCCAAATGGGATATTCCATCTCAAGATCTCACAAATTGGGGGATAACTGCTACTGACATTTGCTTTGAACTTGTATCGTTGTCTGGATTTGAATATTATTGTTGATTGTAAAAATAAATTGTTTATTATGTGTCAAACTGTCCTTTTGGGAATTATGTGATGTCCGGAAACAGGAGAGACTCTGGGGTCAGGGGACACCTTCATGCATGCCCAACGCAGAAGGGCCCTTTTAGAAAGAAATTTGTGGGGGCTACATTTATCCACACTCCATCCAAGCGGTGGTAAGTAATCCTCCTACTGGGCATCCCTAGACACAGGGGATTTCCCCTGTCCCCTGGATAGGTCAAAAACGTTGTGGGTTTACTTTCGCATTAGCGCATTAGCGGTGTCCTCTAACATGGCGCCTGCCTGGTCTCCGGAAGTGATGCATTTCCGATGCCGGAGATGGCGTTTAACTGGAGCTGGACGTGACGCGGCTGCGGTTCAAAGCCATGTATGCACAATGATAGTTATGCCGGAGACCATATAGTGGACATCATTTTCCCATTAAGCTTATGGGGACATGGCGATTGAGATCTCCTCCTTCCCAGGTGTCTGAGAAAAGAGGGGTTAAGATATTGCAGCCAACATATATTGCAGTTAATTAGCTTAACTATGCTCTCTATAAAAACTCCCATGACTATCCTGGATCAGGATCCCACAAATCTATCTATCATACTGGTGGATGGATGTCCAATACAGATGGAACCATGCTAGAATCACAGAATGTCATGCTTTTATGTAAGCAGCATTGGAAAATCTAATCATTGCCTATCTAATACAATTTTTTTAACCACTTAAGCCCCGGACCATTTTGTAGCTAAAGGACCAGGCCACTTTTTGCGATTCGGCACTGCGTCGCTGACAATTGCGCGGTCGTGCAATGTGGCTCCCAAACAAAATTGGCGTCCTTTTTTTCCCACAAATAGAGCTTTCTTTTGGTGGTATTTGATCATCTCTGCGGTTTAAATTTTTTGCGCTATAAACAAAAATAGAGCGACAATTTTTAAAAAAATTCAATATTTGTTACTTTTTGCTATAATAAATATCCCCAAAAAATATGTAAAAAAAACTTTTTTTTTCCTCAGTTTAGGTCGATACGTATTCTTCTACATACTTTTGGTTAAAAAAATCGCAATAAGCCTTTATTGATTGGTTTGCGCAAAAGTTATAGCGTCTACAACATAGGGGATAGTTTTATGGCATTTTTATTAATATTTTTTTTTACTAGTTATGGCGGCGATCAGCGTTTTTTATCATGACCGCGACATTATGGCGGACACATCGGACACTTTTGACACCATTTTCATTTTTACAGCGATCAGTGCTATAAATATGCACTGATTACTGTGAAAATTACACTGGCAGTGAAGGGGTTAACCTGTAGGTGGCGCTATAGGGGTTAAGTGTGACCTAATGTGTGATTCTAACTGAAGAGGGGCGTGGCTTGGCGTGTGACGTCACTGATCGTCGTTCCCTATGACAGGGAACAGATGATCACCGAAACTGCCACTAGGAAGAATGGGGAAAGGTTTATTTACACTCACCTCTCCCCGTTCTTCAGCTCTGTGACCCGATCATGGGACATCAACAGCGATCGGGTCCGCGGGTCCCGCGAGCACAGTCATGGAGCTCAGGACCGGGTCGTGAGCGCGGCGCCGGCGGCGCATGCGGAACCCATGGCTGGGATCTTAAAGGGGACGTACCTGTACGCTCTTGTGCCTGTCTGTGCCATTCTGTTGACGTGCATCGTCGTGCGGCGGTCCTTAAGTGGTTAATCTGTATTTCTATTTAGATCTCTCTCTCAGTATGGCTGCTCTGCCTTCTGTCAGGTGGATGTAATGACATCAGGCTGCATTTCTGTCACTGGTAAGGCTGCATTCTGGCACTGGTAAGGCTGCAATTCTGACACTGGTAAGGCTGCAATTCTGGCACTGGTAAGGTTGCATTCTGGCACTGGTAAGGCTGCATTTCTGTCACTGGTAAGGCTGCATTCTGGCACTGGTAAGGCTGCATTTCTGTCACTGGAAAGGCTGCATTCTGGCACTGGAAAGGCTGCATTCTGGCACTGGTAAGGCTGCAATTCTGGCACTGGTAAGGTTGCATTTCTGGCACTGGTAATGCTGCATTTCTGGCACTGGTAATGCTGCATTTCTGGCACTGGTAAGGCTTCATTTCTGGCACTGGTAAGGCTGCATTCTGGCACTGGTAAGGCTGCATTCTGGCACTGGTAAGGCTGCATTTATGGCACTGGTAAGGCTGCATTTATGGCACTGGTAAGGCTGCATTTTTGGCACTGGTAAGGCTGCATTTATGGCACTGGTAAGGCGGCATTCTGGCACTGGTAAGGCGGCATTCTGGCACTGGTAAGGCTTAATTTATGGCACTGGTTAGGGTTGCATTTATAGCACTGGTAAGGCTGCATTTAATGGGCCTGGTAAGGCTGCATTTCATTGGCACAGGTCAGGCTGCATTTCATGGGCACTGTTAAATATTTTAGTACACCATTTGGTTCAGAATTATTTTTTCTTGTTTTCCTACTCTAAAACCTAGGTGCGTCTTATGGTCAGGTGCGCCTTATGGAGCAAACAATATTGGTATATTTAAGTAACTTCAAGACCAGGCCTAATCAGTATTTTTTCTAGAATATTACTTAGAATCCTGAAACCTTATATATTTGTTATTTTAGCAGAGACCCTAGAGCAGGGGTCTCAAACTGGTGGCCCTCCAGCTATTGCGAAACTACACGTCCCATCACGCCTCTGCTTGTGGGAGTAATGCTTGTAACTGTCAGCCTTGTAATGCCTCATGGGACTTGTAGTTTTGCAACAGCTGGAGGCCTGACAGTTTGTTGCAATATTTTATGTCACACTGTATTTGCGCAGCTGTCTTGAAATTCAATTTTTTGGGTAAAAAATACATTTCAATTAATTAAAGAAAAACTAAAAACATTAAAGTTAGCCCAATTTCTTTTGTATAACGTGAAAGATGATGTAAATAGAGACCTAACATGTCATGCTTTAAAATTATGCACACTCGTGGAATGGCAACAAACTACGGTACTTAAAAATCTCCATAGGCGACGCTTTAAAAAAAATGTAACAGTTACCTGTTTAAAGTTACAGAGGAGGCCTTGCACTAGAGTTATTGATCTCGCTCTAACAATCGTGGCGTTTACATTTGCGGGTGCAACTTACATATGTGTTTTCTTTGGCGCGCGAGCATGGAGGGATTTTTTTTTCCTCATTTATTTTTATTTATTTATTTCTGTCCCTTAAAAAAAAAATCTGATCACTTTTATTGCTGTCACAAGGAATGTAAACGTCCCTTGTGACAGTAATAGGCAGTGATAGATGCTCTTTATGGAGGGATCACCATAAACTCTCTCCTTTGAACTTGAAAGTATTCAAAATGCAAAGATCAGCTTTTTTGAATACTGACATTTTTTTTTTAAATGGCGCCGTTGGCTGCTGAGCAAACCAGAAGTGACGTCACTTCCAGGGTTTATACATTGGAGACCTGATCAAAGCCGAATCCGGCTTTGTTCGGGACTCCAGCCAGCCGGGCTCGTGCCTCCCAGTGGGATGGGAGACCCGGGCAGAGTGGCGGAAGGTGGCAGGAGGGAGTGTCGTCCCCTCCCGCTCCTTGTAATAACAACCAAGTGGCTGCTTAGCTGCATCGGATGTTATTACAAGAAAGCCGACCATTGGCTCTAAAAAACAGTACCGGGGTGATGCCTGGATCTGCAGGCATCACCCCGTTACAACCAATTCAGCTAAATGACGCATAGGTACTTGATTTTGCGTGAAGAGGTTAAATGAAGAGATTTTGAGCACATGCAATGTGGTATCTACATCTGACTTTATAGGACATTAGATCTAAGTCCCAGCACTCAGATGTGGAATTGTCAAGGTCACCTGTGGCCAGGTGACAGATGCACACCGTAGGGGGACAGGAGTGCACCGCAAGGTAGTGAACCCTATGGCTGGCTTCTGCGGATAGGAAACTGGGTGGTTGTGGAAAGCGGGACCAGAGGAGCACAACCGGGATCCTAACGGAAGCTAGAGCCAAGATTCCCCAGGGCGCGGAGTCTAAGACCCAGCAGGTCTTCTCCAGAGCCTCTAGTGGTGAGGATGTTATGCTGCAGGCTGGGACCAGGTCGCGGCCCCTGGAGTTTCCTAGCTCACGCCCCGTAGGATAAGGGGAAAAGAGGGGAAGCAGCAGCACAAGATATGAGAGAAACGAATAACAAGCTGAAGGTCAGGGGCCACAAGCAGACAAGGATAACGAAAGAACGAGCCGAAGGTCAAGGGTCACGAGCAGACAGGGATAGTCGGGGACAAGCCAAATCTGTAACAGAGAGACAGACGTAGCACACGGCAGGCAGGAACCCAAACACACAATGCCTAACAAACACGTTGATCAGCAAAGCAGGCTTGCAGTGCACAGGTTAATATAGTGTTCTGTGATAGGGCCTGGGGTGGAGTCAGGCTGGGAGGAGATTATAAAGGAAGCCAGGTGAAAGGGCTCAGGCCTCTAAGATGAACACATGGGAAGGAAGGTAAGCTGACAGACAAACACTACTGCATATCCATGACAGTACCCTCCCTCTTATGGGCCCTCCCCAGCCTGGGCCCAGGCTTAAAGGGAAATCTCTGATGAAATCTCCTCAACAGATGAGGTGCAGCGACATCAGATGCAGCGATCCAAGACACCTGCTCAGGACCAAAACCTCTCCAATGCACAAGGTACTGAAGAATGCCTCTGCAGAGCCGAGAATCCAGAACTTGTCTAACCTCGTACTTAAGATTATCCTCAGAGACCGAAAACGAGGTAGGGAGATGACAAGAAGATCTATTGAGGACCAAAGGCTCTCTAGGAATAAGCAAGGGCATGGGAGGATCAACAGGAATCTGAGGAGGGTCCCCTAGACCCTTAAAGGGGGACTGGTCATCTTGCACAGGACCATCAGACTGGGCAGATGTCAGTGGAACCCTGAAGTCAGGTTGGTTAGAAGGTGACATGTCGCCGGAGTCAAGCTGAATAGCTGAAGGACAAGCAGAATGTCCTGAACAAGAAAAAGTAGGAGGCTCACTGGGCATGGGCTGGACTGGCATAACTAGTACAGAGGCAGAGTGAATAGCTGAGTCAGGTGTAGCGACTACCTGAATCGCATCGCAAGACGTAGCGACTGCAGGACTTGTAGACAAGCTAGCCTGGCTGTGCGTCCAAAGGTGGTTAGGGACAGAGAAATGTAAATGGTTATGCAACCTGGAATGAATGACCGGCTCAGGTTCACAGGGGGCAACCTTGGGTAGGCAGGACGAGGAACAGGAGGAACCCCAAGCCAGGATCTGTCCAGTAGTCCAGTCCACATGAGGAGAATGGAGCTGTAACCATGGGAGACCCAAAATTATAGGCGTTGAGGCCTTGGGTAAGATAAGGAAGGATATCCACTCCTGGTGGAGTGTCCCTACCGACATCTTAACAGGGAGGGTCTGGAAGCGGATAGGTCCCCCTGGGAGAACAGTACCATCAATCGCCAAGACCACCAATGGCATGGTGAGGGGCAAAAGAGTAAGTCTCATGGACGATGCGATTTCCCAGTCCATGAAATTACCAGCGGCTCCGGAATCCAGATATGCTGAGACCGAATGAGAAGAAGCACCAACATGAAGGAACACAGAAAGCAGAAAACGAGAAGGGGAAGGTGATATTTCTGGGTCCAATACTCCACTTTCCAGATGAAGTGGACCCGAACGTTTTTCTGGACAAAGAGAGCAATTGTCACGAAAATGACCTTTGCCCCCACAGTAAAGACACAGACCAAGAGTTCTGCGCCTAGCACGTTCCTCGGGGGATAGCCTGGTCCGACCCAGCTGCATGGGTTCCTTAGCTGGTAGGAGATGCTCTACGGGTCGAAGAGAGGGGAGCTCAGGCTGACAAAGAACCAAGGAGTGCTGGCGTTGCTTTTCTAAGGTCCTCTCCTGAAAGCGAATATCGATCTGGTTACACAAGGAGATAACGCCGGCCAGATCAGTGGGGATGGTTCTTCCTGCTAATTCATCCTTCACTCTATCAGACAGGCCATGCAAAAAGGTTGCGACTAAGGCCTCATTGTTCCAGCTCAACTCAGCCGACAGTATGCGGAAATGAAGGGCATACTGTCCCACAGAAGCAGACTCTTGGCGGAGACGTAAAAGGGCGCTGGCCGCTGAAGAGACACGAGCCGGTTCTTCGAAGATATTCCGAAAAAGTTTCAAGAAGCCAGACAGGCTAGAAACCACTGGATCATTCAGTTCCCACAGAGGGGCTGCCCAGGCTAAAGCTTCACCAGAGAGGAGGGAAATGATATAGGCTACCTTAGCCCGATCAGACAGGAAGTTTTGGGGCTGGAGCTCAAAATGAATTGTGCATTGGCTAAGGAACCCCCTGCAAGCCTTGGAGTCCCCAGAGAAACGGGACGGAGCTGGCAGTTGTAGTGAGTGTGTGGCTGCGACTGGTGCAATAGGTGCAGCCGCCAGTTGTATTCGAGGTTGCGGATTCAGGGTTCCCAAGGAGGCCTGAAGCTGCTCGAAGTGAGAAGCCAGATCCTGGAGGAATCGCATCACCTGAGTCTGATTCGATTCCTGGGTTTCAAGTCTGCAAACTATGCCCTGCAACGGATCATCCACGGGTAAGGGGATGTCAGCCGGGTTCATGGCTGATCAAACTGTCAAGGTCACCTGTGGCCAGGTGACAGATGCACACCGTAGGGGGACAGGAGTGCACCGCAAGGTAGTGAACCCTATGGCTGGCTTCTGCGGATAGGAAACTGGGTGGTTGTGGAAAGCGGGACCAGAGGAGCACAACCGGGATCCTAACGGAAGCTAGAGCCAAGATTCCCCAGGGCGCGGAGTCTAAGACCCAGCAGGTCTTCTCCAGAGCCTCTAGTGGTGAGGATGTTATGCTGCAGGCTGGGACCAGGTCGCGGCCCCTGGAGTTTCCTAGCTCACGCCCCGTAGGATAAGGGGAAAAGAGGGGAAGCAGCAGCACAAGATATGAGAGAAACGAATAACAAGCTGAAGGTCAGGGGCCACAAGCAGACAAGGATAACGAAAGAACGAGCCGAAGGTCAAGGGTCACGAGCAGACAGGGATAGTCGGGGACAAGCCAAATCTGTAACAGAGAGACAGACGTAGCACACGGCAGGCAGGAACCCAAACACACAATGCCTAACAAACACGTTGATCAGCAAAGCAGGCTTGCAGTGCACAGGTTAATATAGTGTTCTGTGATAGGGCCTGGGGTGGAGTCAGGCTGGGAGGAGATTATAAAGGAAGCCAGGTGAAAGGGCTCATGCCTCTAAGATGAACACATGGGAAGGAAGGTAAGCTGACAGACAAACACTACTGCATATCCATGACAGGAATATTATGACTCTATAGTACAAGGTTTAGTATTTCAACTAGAGGGGTTGGCCTGGGTCCCCATAATATAGTACCATTGTTATGCCATGGAAATCAAATGGGAGACATTATAATTTATTATTATTGTATATGCCTTAACAGCTTGCAATATTTACTTGGGAGTCTACTTACATGGATCCGGACTTTCATCTTTTTCCATACAGGACTGGTGCGACAAATTATGTAAGTTTTCTTTTTGTATTATGATGGCTGAACTATTATGTATTAATTATAACATGTGGATAGTAAAATATAATTCATATTCCAGAGTGGTATCTAATCCCTGAAGAACATAATTGTAATAAATATTTTGAAATGCGCTGAGTGGGCCAACCAGTAATCCAATAACTGCAAATACAGTGGAACCTCGGATTGCGAGTAAAGCGGTTAACAAGCTTTTTGCAATACAAGCACTGTTTTTTTTAAAATCCTGACTCGGTTTGCGAGTGTTGTCTCGCAAAACGAGCAGGATTCAAGCCACAGCGGTGTGCAGTACCACGTTTGGCCTGAGGTGGGGGGCGCCGGAGCCGATCGGAGCTGTTCGGAAATGCTCGGAAAAACACGGAAATACTCCATTCCCGAGCCTTTCCGAGTGTTTCCGAGGCTCTCCGGTGCCCCCCCCCCCCACCTCTGGCCACATGCGGTATTGCATGCCATTGAAGTCAATGTAGAACTAATTATTTTCGTTTCCATTGACTTCTATGGGGAACAAAGCTTTGAGATGCGAGTACTTTGGATTACGAGCATTCTCCTGGAACGGATTATGCTCGTAATCCAAGGTTCCACTGTAATCAGCTGTGGAGGATATCACTTGGATCACACTTCTTGATGTTGTAAACCAATTTGCTACAATATTTTATACCATGCAACATGTGATGTAATTAATGTGGTTCAAACCTTTTAGTAAATAAATGTTATTATACCTTATTTTTGGTTAGAAGTTGCCTTCAAATTCCTAAAACGAGCAATTGTGTTTTTTTCAGATATGATTAACCACTTAAGCCCTGGACCAATACGCAGCATAAAGACCAGAGCTGATTTTACAATTTGGCACTGCGCTGCTTTAACTGGAAATTGTGCGGACATGCAATGTTGTACCCAAACGAAATCTGCGTCCTTTTCTTCCCACAAATAGAGCTTTCTTTTAATGGTATTTGATTGCCTCTGCAATTTTTTTTTTTGCGATTTAAACGGAAAAAGACCGAAAATTTTGAAAAAATTTTTATATTTTCTACTTTCTGTTATAAGAAAAATCGAAAAAGTTATATTTTAGTCATACATTTAGGCCAAAATGTATTCAGCCACATGTCTTTAGTAAAAAAAATGTCAATAAGCGTATATTTATTGGTTTGCGCAAAAGTTATAGCGTCTACAAACTAGGGTACATTTTCTGGAATTTACACAGCTTTTAATTTATGACTGCCTATCTCATTTCTTGAGGTGCTAAAATGGCAGGGCAGTACAACCCCCCCCCCCCCAAATTACCCCATTTTGGAAAGTAGACACCACAAGGAAATTGCTGAGAGGCATGTTGAGCCCATTGAATATTTTTTTTTTGTCCCAAGTGATTGAATAATGACAAAAAAAATTACAAAAAGTTGTCACTAAATGATATATTGCTCACACATGCCATGGTTATATGTGGAATTACACCCCAAAATACATTTTGCAGCTTCTCCTGAGTATGAGGATACCACATCTGTGGGACTTTTTAGGAGCCTAGCAGCGTACGGGGCCCCGAAAACCAAGCAGCACCGCCTTCAGGATTTCTAAGGGCGCAAATTTTTGATTTCACTCCTCACTACCTATCACAGTTTCGAAGGCCATACAATGCCAAAATAGCACAACCCCCTCCCAAATGACCCCATTTTGGAAAGTAGACACCCCAAGCAGTGGCGTCACTAGGGTTGGTGTCACCCGGTGCAAAAAAAAATGGTGTCACCCCCCAACAACTATAGTCCCCCCTCAGTACAGACCCCCCTCCACTAACTACAGACCCCCCTCCCACAGTATAGATCCCCTCCCTCAGTACAAACCCGCTCCACTAAGTACAGACTCCCCGCCATCAATATAGACCCGCCTCCCTCAGTATGAACCTCCCCCTCAGTACAGACACCCCCACCTCAGTGCAGACTGCTCCATAAGTACAGACACCCCCACCTCAGTGCAGACCGCTCCATCAGTACAGACACCCCCACCTCAGTTCAGACCCCCTCAGTTACAGACACCCCCTCAGTTACAGACCCCCCTCGTACAGACACCCCCCTCAGTACAGACACCCCCCTCAGTAACAGACCCCCCTCAGTAACAGACACCCCCTCAGTTACAGATCCCCCCTCAGTTACAGACCCCCCCCTCAGTACCAGACCCCCCCTCAGTACAGACACCCCCCTCAGTACAGACACCCCCCTCAGTACCAGACCCCCCCCCTCAGTACCAGACCCCCCCCTCAGTACAGACACCCCCCTCAGTACCAATCCCCCCTCAGTACAGACACCCCCCTCAGTACAGACACCTCCCTCAGTAACAGACCCCCCTCAGTAACAGACACCCCCTCAGTTACAGATCCCCCTCAGTTACAGATCCCCCCCTCAGTACCAGACCCCCCCCTCAGTACCAGACCCCCCCCCTCAGTACCAGACCCCCCCCCTCAGTACAGACACCCCCCTCAGTACCAGACCCCCCTCAGTACAGACACCCCCCTCAGTACCAGACCCCCCTCAGTACAGACACCCCCTCAGTACAGATACCCCCCTCAGTACAGACACCCCCCTCAGTACCAGACCCCCCTCAGTACAGACACCCCCCTCAGTACCAGACACCCCCCTCAGTACAGACACCCCCCTCAGTACCAGACCCCCCTCAGTACAGACACCCCCCTCAGTTACAGCCCCCCCCTGGTGCAAACTCCCTCTTGTGCAGACCCCAGCAGTACAGACACCCCCTCCCCCCATCAGTAAAGATGCCCCCCTTACCTTTCAGACCTCAGAACAGAGCGGCAGATACACACAGCGGTGTGTCTCTCGAGCGCGGGCTCCTCCTCCTCTGTGGATGTAAACATAGAGGAGGCAGAGGGGGCGGCGGCTTCCTTCCGCTCCGCTGAGGGACACAGCCGCAGCGTGAGCCTAAGGCACAGGGCAGCGGGCGGGCGATGTCAGTGTGGCCGCTGCGCTACCCACGGGTGTCACCCCTGTGGTGGGTGTCACCCGGGTGCGGCCCACCCCCCCCCCCGCACCTGGCTAGCAACGCTAGTGACCCCAAGCTATTTGCTGAGAGGCATGGTGAGTATTTTACAGCTCTCATTTGTTTTTGAAAATGAAGAAAGAGTATAGCAGGCAAATTTCTCTGCACCAGCTGCTACAACACAAAATAAAATACACTCCCTGCCACCCACATGCCCAGCATCTAAATTCCAGTTTGTCCAAATTACTGGTGTAACGGCACCCCAAATCTGAAAGGGGGTTAACGCCGCTTAAGCGATTCCCTCTCTTGGACACACATTCGCTACCGATACTCCACAGTCAGGCAACCACTTCCCATAGGATTAATCCTTCCGGAAGAACGAGACAACACGCTCTGTATCTTCCCAAGATAGACTCTCTTTATTGAAAAAACATTACCACTTTTATACACATAGAGGGTAGTTTCTTATTTTCTTCTCACCATACATCTTTGACCAGAGCTAATTTCCATGATCTACTTAACTACAGCTTGATGACTCAGACATATGATCTTTTAGGCTAGCTTTTGTCTCCCAATCCACATTTCAGTTTGAATAATTATGCATGACCTTTTAGGCTAGCCGTACTGTCTCCCATTTCTCAAAAGACTTCACACAATAGATACATAACGAGCTCCCAATACACATCTCACAATGAAAGGATCTGTAGCATAATTGAGGTTCATTAACATTACACAAGCAGACAGGTGACACATCAGCATCTCTTAATTAACTTGTTGAGTTCAGGATCAACAAAATAGTTATTTACAGATCCTGGGAAATATTAAGGAATAATATTACAGGCCCATTTTAAAACAATCCAATACATATTCTCAATGTCCATTATTTCTTGGCTCACCCTGTGCCCAACGTGACTCCTGTCACAACAATGTATATACAGCATTGAATCTGATTAGTACAGATCATAGTGGGGTTTTCATTCACCCTGTGCTCCTAATAGGGACACAGGGTGGTTTACACATAAAAGCCATTGGGGAAGCTGAAGCAAGGGTATCTCATACTTTCTAAGAGATTCTGGGTTCCCGGGCCCTCCCGTTACATCTCTCCCCTTTCGGCAGGAGACTAACACAGGAGGAGACCCCAGATGGGTTGACTCCGAAGTTAGTCCATAGGTCCATTCTTCTAATGCCGGTATCCACACAGTACCCCAAATAAATTGCTCCAAACAGAGCATTACTTACCCAGCCAACCTCTGCCTCTCTCAGAGAACATACCCGCCGCTGGGGAGAGGCCTGGACTGGCCCTTCTCCCTGGGGTCCTTTCAGCTGCTGGAGAGAAGACAGGGTGACTGGGCTCAGTCCGTCATGCTGTTGGGGATCTGGGCCGACTGCCCAGCATCCCTGGGATATACAAGTGGAGACTGAAGTCCCATCCACTTGTGGTAGGTGAAAATACCCCAGTACTTGCAAAGCAAGGCTGATATCCTCCTGTCTCAGTGTCACATCATTTTCTGGGGTTGTGTCAGTGACGACCGAAGTCCCATCCAGTCCCACAGGAACTCCCTCTTCTGTTAGTTGAGAGCAGAGGCACTCTGCTCTGTTGCCAGCTGATCCGCTGGGTTGCTGTGAGTGGAGACCGTAGTCCCACCCACCGATATCAGCTCAAGTTGCAGTTGTGTGCAGTGGCCAGTAGTATTCTGCCCTGCTGCCAGTGATTCGGCTGGGGGTAAAAGCTTTACCACCTCAGCTTGTTGCTGGAGAGAGGGGCCAACTGCCCCGGCTCCCTGAAACTCCACAGTAGTTTCCGGTGCTGGGCAGAGGTTGGTAGCACTCTTCCCTGTTGCCAGCACTTCTGCTGGGGACTCCACACCATCTGCTCTGGCTAACTGTTGGCAGGAAAAAGGGCTGCTTCTCCTCCCTGCATCTCTGAAATCCACTGGGAAAGAGGACCCATCACCTTCTCACCTCGGGCCTCCAAAACTGCCACGGGTGTAGAGCAGGGGTCTGCAGTACTTTGTCCTGCTGCCAGTACTTGAGCAGGCGATGCATAATCCCTAACATCCTCTGAACAGTCCCTTAAGTCCATACCTTCTGTAATCTGTGGCTGGGGAGATGAGCCAACTGCCCTAGCTCCCTGGAACTCCATATCATTCACTTCGGCTTTAGGGATGGCAATCTTCAGATTTTCCACTGCCGATTCTTCAGCCAGGATTTCAAAGTTGTCCACTGGTATTTCCTGATAGTCCCAGGCAAAGGTAGCACCACCCTGCTGCTGAGCAGATTCTAGCAGCTGTCTGTAGGCGATCTCCGATTGCTGTATTTCCGCCATTCTCCGCTCATGTTGCCGCTCTCGTTCTCTCTCTTGTCGCTCTCGTTCTCTCTCTTGTCGTTGTCATTCTCTCTCTTGTCGCTGTCGTTCTCTCTCTTGTCGCTGTCGTTCTCTCTCTTGTCACGCATCCTGCAGCTGGATGTCTTTAATGGCTTCCTGTATGGCGGTCTCTGATGGGTTAGCACCATATAATGCCAACCGCTGTTGAACTCGTTGCTGAAAGAAATCTTCAACTGACCGGGGTCCTGCAACACCATCCCTCTGATCCATCCCGGCTAGCTCCCTGATCAAGGTGGCCTTGTTCTTTGTCCCACTGGTCCCTCCACGGCTCTCCAGTAGGTCTTTCAGCGTGACTTTCCTGCAGGCTGCATAGCTGGTCCTTCACTGTGGTGGTTTGAAGTGTCCCAGTAACTGGAGGGAAGATCCCACCGCTGCCAACCAATGTAACGGCACCCCAAATCTGGAAGGGGTTAAACGCCGTTTTAAAGATATTCCCTCTCCTGGACACACATTCGCTACTGATACTCCACAGTCAGGCGACCACTTCCCATAGGATTAATCCTTCCAGAACAACGAGACAACATGCTCTGTATCTTCCCAAGATAGACTCTCTTTATTGAAAAAACATTGCCACTTTTATACACATAGAGGGGAGTTTCTTATTTTCTTCTCACCATACATCTTTGACCAGAGCTAATTTCCATGATCTATTTAACTACAGCTTGATGACTCAGACATATGGCCTTTTAGGCTAGCTTTTGTCTCCCAATCCACATTTCAGTTTAAATGATTATGCATGACCTTTTAGGCTAGCCGTACTGTCTCCCATTTCTCAAAAGACTTCACACAATAGATACATAACGAGCTCCCAATACACATCTCACAATGAAAGGATCTGTAGCATAATTGAGGTTCATTAACATTACACAAGCAGACAGGTGACACATCAGCATCTCTTAATTAAATTGTTGAGTTCAGGATCAACAAAATAGTTATTTACAGATCCTGGGAAATATTGAGGAATAATATTACAGACCCATTTTAAAACAATCCAATACATATTCTAAATGTCCATTATTTCCTGGCTCACCCTGTGCCCAACGTGACCCCTGTCACAACAATGTATATACAGCATTGAATCTGATTAGTACAGATCATAGTGGGGTTTTCATTCACCCTGTGCCCCTAATAGGGACACAGGGTAGTTTACACATAAGAGGCATTGGGGAAGCTGAAGCAAGGGTATCTCATACTTTCTAAGAGATTCTGGGTTCCCCGGGCCCTCCCGTTACAACTGGCTTTACAACGCCTGTCTTTCCGTCTGGTGGATTCTGCCCCCTTCTATGAATTTGCAGAATGTGCTGCACCACAATGGCAGGTTCCCAGTCGCTATTTCTTTTCACGTAAGGCCATTCCAGCTCTGTACCATAATGTGGAAGGCAATGTTTTGGCCTCGCTGGGCAAGGCAGTCAGCCACAAGGTCCACCTTACTGATGACACGTGGTCCAGCAAGCATAGTCAGGGACGATATATTTTGTTCACAGCACACTAGGTAACTCTGCTTTCAACTAGGAAGGATGTAGGACAGGGCTCAGTTCTGGAACTTGTTTTGCTGACATGTCTGCATACAGCTGGTGGTGATGCGAGATTAGTAAGCTCCACCCCTCCTCCTCCTCCTCCATGCCCTCCTCTGCTGGATTGTCCTGTGAACCACCAGAACAATGGCGGCGATCAGCGATTTTTATTGTGACTGCGACATTATGGTGGACACATCAGGCACTTTTGACGCCATTTTGGGACTATTTTCATTTATACAGTGATCAGTGCTATAAAAATGTACTGATTACTGTGTAAATGACACTGGCAGTGAAGGTGTTAACCACTAGGGGGCAAGGAAGGGGTTAAGTGTGTCCTAGGGAGTGATTCTAACTGTGAGGGGGCTGGGCTACCAGTGACACGACACTGATCGCTGTTCCCTATGACAGGGAGCAGACGATCAGTCACTAGGCAGAACAGGGAGATGTTGTGTTTACTTCTCCCCGATTTTCAGCTCCGTGACACGATCGCGGGCACCCGGCGGATATCGAGTCCGCGGGTTCCGCGGGCATGGTCAGGGAGCTCACGGCAGGTGTGCGAGCGCCCGCAAAGTGGCAAATTCAAAGCAACGTACCTCCTTTGAATTCTGCCATTACGTGCCATTCTGCCGATGTATATAGGTGTTAGCCGGTCAGCAAGTGGTTAATGAGTCAGGCTAAAAAATGCCATGCAGTGCTTCAGCTGGTCTGTCTAGAGGACAAGCACCACACTGGAACAGAGATTCTTTCATCGCACGCCACTGAAGCTTGAGCTAGGAATGGTGGTGTGCGATAATGGCACTAACCTTCTGTCATTCCTTTTGACAGGGAAAGTTGACACAAGTGCCATGCCTGGCACATGTCCTCAATTTGGTGGTGCAGCATTTATTAACCACTTCAATACCAGGCACTTTCGCCCCTTCCTGCCCAGGACAATTTTCAGCTTTCAGCGCTGTCACACTTTGAATGACAATTGCGCGGTCATGTATTACTGTACCCAAACTACATTTTTATAATTTTCTTCCCACAAATAGAGTTTTCTTTTGGTGGTATATGATCACCACTGGGGTTTTTATTTTTTGCTAAACAAACTAAAAAAGACCGAAATTTTTGAAACAAAAAAAAGTTTTTCTTAGTTTCGGTTATAAACATTTTGTTTTCTCCTTCACTGATGGGCACAGATGAGGCGGCACTGATGAGCACTAATGAGGCGGCAATTATGGGCACTGATGAGTTGGCACTGATAAGGTGGCACTGATGGGCACTGATGAGGAGGCACTGATATGTAGAATTGATGGGCACTGATAGGCGGCACTGATATGCAGTGGCGTCTCCAGCTTTCATATTTAAAAATTTAGGGGGGGCACATGGGGGGACAGGGACAAAAGTAGGGGGGCCAACTATAAAATTCAATTATATATATATAATGTATATATATATATATCCTGGGGCCCTTTACTACAATCCCACGACGGACCCTTTCACATGTTCTGCAGTGAGCTCCCTTCCTACTATACTGGGGCCCCCCAGGGTGGCAGAAAACAAGAGATATATGTCACCAGCACACCAAGAAAATATAAGGGTCCAAAGCAGTGGGAGAACTATCAGGGTTGCAAAGGTTGTCTTGCCACTGGGCCCTGGTGTTCTGCCAATGTGGGGTTCCCCAGCTGTCCTGTCCCTGCTATTGACAGCACCTGTCTGGCATCTGTCTCCTTGGCAGCGGCGGCAGTCTATTAGGACCTAGTGCTGGTGACATTATGGGTGCATGCAGGGGAAGGCTGGCACTATTGGTTATAGAGAGCCCAGCCCTCAGCTGGTCATCTAGCAGCAGTAATGCTGTATAACCTTCTCTGTTGACATGCTGAGCAGGATGTGATCCAGGTGATGCTCCCAGTCAGATCTAATAAACACAGTATTTATTATCTTTAAGAGTACAACCACATATATATAATCAACTGTATGTTCAGCAGTAGGGATGAGCTTCGTGTTCGAGTCGAACATACGTTCGACTCGAACATCGGCTGTTCGATCGTTCGACGAAGATCGAACGATTTGGGCCGTTCGCGCCAAATTCGAGTGACGCGAACGGCCCACAATGCACTACGCCATCGCAGTGTCATCCAGGCGCTGTGATTGGCCAAGCATGCACTGTGACCCCGCATGCTTGGCCAATCACAGCGCCGGCAGCGAGGAGAGCAATGATTGGCCACAGGCAGGATGCCTGTGGCCAATTATTGCTGATGGGGTTTAGTACACGCCCCACACTATAAAAGGCCGCCAGCGCGGCGGCCTAGTGTAGTGTGTTCCGGAGCAGGGAAAGAGAAGCATAGGCAGGGACAGTGTCATTTTTTTTCCTTTACTAATCCTGGATTCCTTGTGTTTAGGGACAAATAAGGATAGGTAGGGAGAGTGTCAGTGACAGTGTGCTATTCTGTGCTAATCCTTGTTTGTAGGGACAGAGAGGTACAGTGAGGGAAACTGACAGTGTGCTATTCTGTTCTAAACCAATTTTGCTGTTCCATATTTTCAATCCTTGAGTTGAGGGACAGAGAGATACAGTGAGGGAAAGTGTCAGTGTGCTATTGTGTTCTAAAACTATTTTGCTGAACCATATTTTCAATCCTTGAGTTGAGGGACAGAGAGGTACAGTGAGGGAAAGTGTCAGTGTGCTATTGTGTTCTAAAACTATTTTGCTGAACCATATTTTCAATCCTTGAGTTGAGGGACAGAGAGGTACAGTGAGTGAAACTGACAGTGTGCTATTCTGTTCTAAACCAATTTTGCTGTTCCATATTTTCAATCCTTGAGTTGAGGTACAGAGAAGTACAGTGAGGGAAAGTGTCAGTGTGCTATTGTGTTCTAAAACTATTTTGCTGAACCATATTTTCAATCCTTGAGTTGAGGGACAGAGAGGTACAGTGAGTGAAACTGACAGTGTGCTATTCTGTTCTAAACCAATTTTGCTGTTCCATATTTTCAATCCTTGAGTTGAGGGACAGAGAGGTACAGTGAGGGAAACTGACAGTGTGCTATTCTGTTCTAAAACTATTTTGCTGAACCATATTTTCAATCCTTGAGTTGAGGGACAGAGAGGTACAGTGAGGGAAAGTGTCAGTGTGCTATTCTGTTCTAAATCAATTTTGCTGTTCCATATTTTCAATCCTTGAGTTGAGGGACAGAGAGGTACAGTGAGGGAAACTGACAGTGTGCTATTCTGTTCTAAAACTATTTTGCTGAACCATATTTTCAATCCTTGAGTTGAGGGACAGAGAGGTACAGTGAGGGAAAGTGTCAGTGTGCTATTGTGTTCTAAAACTATTTTGCTGAACCATATTTTCAATCCTTGAGTTGAGGGACAGAGAGGTACAGTGAGTGAAACTCACAGTGTGCTATTCTGTTCTAAACCAATTTTGCTGAACCATATTTTCAATCCTTGAGTTGAGGGACAGAGAGGTACAGTGAGGGAAACTGACAGTGTACTATTCTGTTCTAAAACTATTTTGCTGAACCATATTTTCAATCCTTGAGTTGAGGGACAGAGAGGTACAGTGAGGGAAAGTGTCAGTGTGCTATTGTGTTCTAAAACTATTTTGCTGAACCATATTTTCAATCCTTGAGTTGAGGGACAGAGAGGTACAGTGAGTGAAACTGACAGTGTGCTATTCTGTTCTAAACCAATTTTGCTGTTCCATATTTTCAATCCTTGAGTTGAGGGACAGAGAGGTACAGTGAGGGAAAGTGTCAGTGTGCTATTGTGTTCTAAAACTATTTTGCTGAACCATATTTTCAATCCTTGAGTTGAGGGACAGAGAGGTACAGTGAGTGAAACTGACAGTGTGCTATTCTGTTCTAAATCAATTTTGCTGTTCCATATTTTCAATCCTTGAGTTGAGGGACAGAGAGGTACAGTGAGGGAAACTGACAGTGTGCTATTCTGTTCTAAAACTTTTTTGCTGAACCATATTTTCAATCCTTGAGTTGAGGGACAGAGAGGTACAGTGAGTGAAACTGACAGTGTGCTATTCTGTTCTAAACCAATTTTGCTGTTCCATATTTTCAATCCTTGAGTTGAGGGACAGAGAGGTACAGTGAGGGAAAGTGTCAGTGTGCTATTGTGTTCTAAAACTATTTTGCTGAACCATATTTTCAATCCTTGAGTTGAGGGACAGAGAGGTACAGTGAGTGAAACTGACAGTGTGCTATTCTGTTCTAAATCAATTTTGCTGTTCCATATTTCCAATCCTTGAGTTGAGGGACAGAGAGGTACAGTGAGGGAAACTGACAGTGTGCTATTCTGTTCTAAAACTATTTTGCTGAACCATATTTTCAATCCTTGAGTTGAGGGACAGAGAGGTACAGTGAGTGAAACTGACAGTGTGCTATTCTGTTCTAAACCAATTTTGCTGTTCCATATTTTCAATCCTTGAGTTGAGGGACAGAGAGGTACAGTGAGGGAAAGTGTCAGTGTGCTATTGTGTTCTAAAACTATTTTGCTGAACCATATTTTCAATCCTTGAGTTGAGGGACAGAGAGGTACAGTGAGGGAAACTGACAGTGTGCTATTCTGTTCTAAAACTATTTTGCTGAACCATATTTTCAATCCTTGAGTTGAGGGACAGAGAGGTACAGTGAGTGAAACTGACAGTGTGCTATTCTGTTCTAAACCAATTTTGCTGTTCCATATTTTCAATCCTTGAGTTGAGGGACAGAGAAGGACACTCGTAGAAATTATCAGTGTGCTATTCTGTGCTAAATCTTGTTTGTAGGGAGGGACAGAGTAGGACAGTGAGGGAAAGTGTCAGTGTGCTATTCTGTTCTAAAACTTTTTTGCTGAACCATATTTTCAATCCTTGTGTTTAGGGACAGAGAAGGATAGGCAGGGGACAGTGTCAGTGTCATTGTTGCTAAGCCTCCTGCACAATATACACCTGAAGGTAGCCCTTATTGCTGTTTTTCCCATCTCCCTGCAGGCCATCCATTAAAATGTCTGGAAGGCAACCAAGGAGAGGCAGACAGTCAGGAGGCAAAAAAAGAGGGCAAGCAGGCTCTGTGTCTGGGGGCAACAGTGCTGGTCGTGTACGCGGTGCATTGTCATCAGCACATGGCCATGGGACACGCTTGTCCTTGTTTTCGGCAGCTGGACATGTTGAGCCACATCATGCCGAAGACTTGGTAGAGTGGATGACCAAGCCCACCTCATCCTCCTCATCCTCTCTCACCCAGGCTCAGGGTACTGGCAAAGCAGCTGCCAAAGCGTCCTCTTCTCTGGTATCATTATCTTCATTAGTCAATCCTTCCCTAGACCCACCATGCCCTCCTCCTGAGGAGTCCCCCGAACTGTTTGAGCACAGTGTTGGGTACATGCTCCAGGAGGATGCCCAGCGTTTGGAAGGATCTGATGATGATACCCAGCTAGAGGAAGGCAGCAGCGTGAGAGCAGAGAGAGGGGATGCTCAAGAAGGGCACCAATCTGGCAGTCATACTCCAGCAGCTGCAGCATACTGCCAGATTGGCTCCAGTGATGAGGAGGGAGGGGATGATGAGGTCACTGACTCCACGTGGGTGCCTAATAGGAGAGAGGAGGAGGAGGAGGAGGATGAGGAGGAGGCACATCTCCAACGAGGCAGGATGCCCTTGAGCGTATGGGCAGCACACCGACGGAATCACACCGCAGAGCTCCGCCTGTGCAGGGCGCTGCCTCTGCCCGTCATTCAAAAAGTTCTTTGGTGTGGGCCTTTTTTGAGGCGAGTGCATCAGATCGCACAGCTGCTGTTTGCAACATATGTCTGAAGCGTATATCGCGTGGCCAAAACATCAGCCGCTTGGGCACCACATGCTTGATCAGACATATGTTGACCTGCCATGCAGCTCGTTGGCAAGCCTACCTTAAAGACCCACACCAAAGAACAAAGCTGACCTCTTCTTACACCGCATCAGCTGGGATCTCCAACCCCACTATACCTTCACTCCTCTCTGAAACCTGCTCTGAGAGGAATGAAGGTGTAGAATTAGGTGTGTCACAGGCAAGTACTTGCGGGCACTCTGCTAGCAGTACACCAACGTCCGATTCTAGCAGGCAAATTTCCCTGCCCCAGCTGCTGGACCGTCGAAAGAAGTTCACTCCCAGCCATCCACATGCCCAGCGGTTGAATGCTAGCTTGGCTAAATTGCTAGCGCTTCAACTGCTGCCTTTTCAGTTGGTAGACTCGGCCCCCTTCCGTGAGTTTGTGCAATGTGCGGTTCCTCAGTGGCAGGTTCCCAAACGACACTTTTTCGCACGGAAGGCTATTCCGGCTCTCTACAGGCATGTGGAAGGCAATGTCTTGGCCTCGCTGGACAGGGCGGTCAGCGGTAAGGTGCATATTACCGCTGACTCATGGTCCAGCAGGCATGGACAGGGACGTTACCTTTCTTTCACGGCCCATTGGGTCACTCTTTTGGCAGCTGGGAAGGATGCAGGACAAGGTGCAGTAGTGTTGGAGGTTGTTCCACCGCCACGCCTCCAAAATGCTACTACTGGTTGTGACACACCTCTCTCCTCCACCCCCTCCTCTTCTTCTTCCTCCATGGCCTCTTCCTGTGGTTTGTCCTCGGAACCAGCGGTGCTCCGTAGGCGTTCAAGGGGCTATGCAAGTACGCAGGCAAAAAGATGCCATGCCGTGCTTGCGCTGGTGTGTTTGGGGGACAGGAGCCACACTGGGGCAGAGGTCCTGTCTGCTCTGCAGGGGCAGGCCGAGAGGTGGTTGACGCCACACCAGCTTAAGCCAGGAATGGTGGTTTGCGACAATGGCACCAACCTCCTCTCCGCCCTCCGACAGGGACAACTGACCCATGTGCCCTGTATGGCTCACGTCCTTAACCTGGTGGTGCAGCGGTTCTTGGGCAGGTACCCGGGCTTACAGGATGTCCTGAGGCAGGCCAGGAAAGTCTGTGTGCATTTCCGCAGATCTTATAATGCCAGTGCTCACCTGGCTGAGCTTCAAAAGGAGTTGAACCTGCCCAAGAACCGCCTTATATGTGACATGCCCACCAGGTGGAACTCAACGTTGGCCATGCTGCAGCGGCTGCACACGCAGCAGAGGGCCATCAATGAGTACCTGTGGGACTACGGCACCAGGACAGGGTCAGGGGAGCTCGGGTTTTTTTCACCACGCCAGTGGGGCATGATCAGGGATGCATGCACTGTCCTGGCACCATTTGAGGAGGCCACGAAGATGGTGAGCAGTGACAGTGCATGCATCAGTGACACTGTACCTCTTGTCCACCTGTTGGAGCACACGCAGCGTGGAATAATGGACAGGGCACTTGAGGCAGAACAGAGGCAGGAAGAGGAGGACTTCCTTGCCTCTCAAGGCCCCCTTTACCCAGACAGTGTTCCTTCTGTCCCACCCATCGCACAGGAAGAGGAGGAGGAGGAGGAGGAGGAGGAGGATTGTGTCAGCATGGAGGTGGAGGCTTTCACTCAGCATCATCAGCAGCAGTCTTTTAGGGATGATTTACAGTCCCAAGAAACCAGTGGACTTGTACGTGGCTGGGAGGAGGTGGCTGCGAATCATGTCGTCCTTAGTGACCCAGAGGACTCCGGACTGAATGCCTCAGCTAACCTACGCTGCATGGCCTCCCTGATCCTGCAAAGTCTGCGGAAGGATCCTCGTATTCTTCGGATCAAGGAGAGGGACCATTACTGGCTGGCCACTCTCCTTGATCCACGGTACAAGGGTAAGGTTGCGGACCTTATCTTACCGTCGCAGAGGGAGCAGAGGATGAGACAACTCCGGGAGGCCTTGCAGAAAGGTCTGTGCAACGCGTTCCCAGAGACTGGGAGGTTACAAACTCCTGGTCCTGGACAACGAGTTGCTGAGGCTTCGGCCAGTCAAAGAAGGAGCGGTGGGGAAGGTGGCCGTCTGACCGATGCGTTCAGACAATTCTTTAGTCCGCAGCCCCAAAGTATGATCGGTTCGAGCAACCATCGCCAGCGTCTGATATACATGGTGCAGGAATACCTAGGGGCAAGGTCAGACTTGGACACCTTCCCCACCGAAAATCCTCTGGCTTACTGGGTCTTGAGGATGGATCACTGGCCAGAGCTTGCACAGTATGCAATTGAGCTACTGGCCTGTCCTGCATCCAGCGTTCTTTCAGAACGCACATTCAGTGCTGCTGGAGGATTTGTCACGGATCACAGGGTGCGCCTGTCCACCGACTCGGTTGATCGACTGACTTTCATCAAGATGAACCAGTCTTGGATCACCACCAGCTACCACACACCAGATGCTGATATAACTGACTAATTGATTTTAAAATGTCACATCCCTTCAAGACTGATGCTGATGCTGAGTGCCTGTGCTGTTATGTTGACTGGCTATCCTCCTCCTCCTCCTCAATGATACGATTAACGATGATAGCTTGGAAGATCATTTTGGTTTATGGGTGACGCCACCAGTGGCTAAGGCCCAATTTTTCAGCCCCTGTTTAACAGGGGCGTGTAATTAAAATTTTTGATGCAATACTTTGCAACAGGCCTCATTGCTGTGCTCCAAGTACAGTATCTGTGAGGGGTTGCAGTGTTGTGCCACCAGTGCCTAAGGCCCAATTTTTCAGCCCCTGTTCAACAGGGGCATGCAATTATAATTATTGATCTAATAATTCACAGCAGGGAGCATTGCTGCGCCCACCAAGAGTAACTGTCAGGCCTTACAGTGTTGTGGCACCAGCACCACCATCACCACCACCACCAAAGGCCCAATTTTTCAGCCCCTGTTCAACAGGGGCATGCAATTATAATTATTGATCTAATAATTCACAACAGGGAACATTGCTGCGCCCACCAAGAGTAACTGTCAGGCCTTACAGTGTTGTGGCACCAGCACCACCATCACCACCACCACCAAAGGCCCAATTTTTCAGCCCCTGTTCAACAGGGGCATGCAATTATAATTATTGATCTAATAATTCACAGCAGGGAGCATTGCTGCGCCCACCAAGAGTAACTGTCAGGCCTTACAGTGTTGTGGCACCAGCACCACCATCAAAGGGCCAATTTTTACTACCACTGATCAACAATTATATGTTATTACAATTCCTGATATTATACTTGACAGAAGGGCGTTCCAGCACCCACCAAGAATAACTGTGAGTGCTTTCAGTGTTGTGCCAACACCAACACCTAAGGGGCCAATTTCTGCAGAGTATATACGGAAGGTCCCTACTTTCAAACATCCAACTTACAAACTACTACTACTTGCAAACGGAAGAAGACAACAGGAAGTGAGAGGAAATCTACCCCTTGGAAGGAAAATTCTCTCCTGTAAGAATTAATATGGGAGAAAGGTGTCTCCTCTCTACTGATGCTTTATCACCAATCCTTGTTTCAATAAAAACACCACATTTCAAAAACAGTTGTCATTGGGACGCAAAGTGAGGTGAAATGTTCTGAACAGGGGCACAGACAGCAAAAAAAATGTGACAGGGGTGATAACCGTTCCCTATGTTTTACAAAAAACAAAAAAAAAGGAATTTGCCATGGAGCTCCACTTAAACAATGCAGCTGTTCAAAATTATAAACAGATTCTACATAAGAACAAACCTACAGTCCCTGTCTTGTATGCACCGCCTGTATACGGCTGTTCAGAGTATATAGGTCCTTTTTTATTTTGTGTGCGGGGTTCCCCTTAATATCCATACAAGACCCAAAAGGGCTGGTAATGGGCTGGGGTAGGGGGGGGGGGTTGATGGGGTAGCTATGCCATTTTTCCTAAAGATTTTCATCCATATTACCGGGACCAGACATTGCATTAAAGCCGCAAGCAGTTTTAAATGACTTTTTTCCCTTTAGAAATGTTATTTTGTGCAGGGACAGTTCTAAACACGGGAAACACGTGGCACTTCACAGGCATACTTTAGACACCCCCCAGGTACAATATTTAAAGGAATATTTGATTTTTTTTTTTTTCACTTTATGCATCATTAAAATGACTGCTCCCGGAAAACGTCCGTTTTTAAAACTTCTTTTTGCATTGATACATGTCCCCTGGTGCAGAAGCCGGGTTCCCAAACTCTGTTTCGGACAATAACATGGATAATAGTCATTATAATTAGCACTTTAGAATCCGAACGTTCGCATCCATTGTATTTAATAGGGTTCTAATGTTCGCGCGAACTTTCGGTCCGTTCGCGGGTTCTGGTGCGAACCAAACCCGGGGGTGTTCGGCTCATCACTATTCAGCAGACATGTGGGCTCTATGCCTGTAAAGTGTGGGCTTTGATCAATAAAATCACTGATATTTAACACTAGGATTAGACTAGGAGCATCACCTGGATTGCATCACGATCAGCATGTCAGAGAAGGCTCCACTGCTGCTAAGCAACCTGCAGGGAGCTCAACTGTCTACAACCAATAGAGATGGGCTCGGGTGTGTTTTAAATCCCACATGCGCAATCTCCCACCAGGAAGCCAACACTCCACAGTGCTAAATGAAAAAACCTCTAGTATTTGGGATTTTGGAGGCAACACAAAAAAAAGGGGGGCTCAATTAAAAAAAATAATTAAATATTTATTTATACAAAAAGCATAAGAAAAAAGCACATACACATAGAAATAACATAATTGTACAAAAAAAGCACATATACATAGATATAACGTAATTATACAATTTCTACATAAAATCTGTGACATATTTCAAATAATCAAGGAATACAATAGCCTGGATTGACCACTCCAGCCGGAGACAGATCAGGAAAGGCTTATCCAACGCGTTTCAAACTGTAAACGTCCTTCGTCAGGGATTTCAAATGTATTCGTTTATGACAGATCAAAGTTCCCTGGACCAATCGGACACTGCAGAGGGATATATAGGACGCCAAAGGAGTTATATGGTGTCATTCTTTCCCTCTGCTGGCAGGCAGAGGATGCTCTTGTATGGAACTCTGCTGTATGGGACTTTTTGGGATGCCAATTGGGATTTGCGTGTTTTTTCTGGCAGGTAATATGTTGAAGCCCTTGGGGAGTTGTTTCTCTCATTGATTTTTTTCTCATTTGGTTGATACAATGTCCTTTATATATTCCCCCTTTTTAGGGCACCTGCACTTGGACTTAATTGTCCATTGGTTCTGTCTTCACATATGAGTCAGTTTTGTTTGTTGAATCTGAATCTCAGATTTGCATCTCCCATCTGCAGGTACTACATTGTAACCTTTGGGGAATATTATCTTGTTCCCTAATAGAAAAACATACATAGGTATGGATGTAAACCTTTGTTTAAGGCACCTATTTTGGACTATTTTATTCATATGTCCTTACCCCTTATATGGACATGCATTGATGGGAGAGGTCCTTGGGAGTCGAAAGCATTGGGGAATCCACAATATAGTGCAACTGGAAGTTTTTCTTTATAATTTTTTTTTTCTTCGCATATAACAGTGGAAACAAAAGTGGAAACGTATTTCATTGTTTTTGTATTTAATAGAACTTTGATCTGTCATAAACGAATACATTTGAAATCCCTGACGAAGGACGTTTACAGTTTGAAACGCGTTGGTAAGCCTTTCTTGCTCTGTCTCCGGCTGGAGTGGTCAATCCAGGCTATTGTATTCCTTGATTATTTGAAATATGTCACAGATTTTATGTAGAAATTGTATAATTATGTTATATCTATGTGCATGTGCTTTTTTGTACAATTACGTTATTTCTATGTGTATGTGCTTTTATTCTTATGCTTTTTGTATAAATAAATATTTAATTATTTTTTTAATTGAGCCCCCCTTTTTTTTGTGTTGCCTCCAAAATCCCAAATACTAGAGGTTTTTTCATGTAATATTTACTCAGGATGATGGCAACTACATGTTGGGTTGCATGAGGTGTCATATTTCTTCACACACTCCACAGTGCTAATCACAGCCAGTGAGACATTTCCTGATCTGTACAGCCGCGGACCGGGAAATGTCTCAATGCCTGTGATTAGCGCTGTGCAGTGTGGGCTTCCTGGCAGGCTCTGGCATGTGGAATTTTGAACATACCCAGCCCATCTCTAGCAACAAATTGTGCTGGCCCTCCTGTACATTAGCCCCAGAAAGTAACCAGCACTGGGTTCCAATGTGCTGCCGCCACTGCCATGGAGACAGAGACCATCGCTTTGAATACCCGGGACAGGACAGTAAATCTGGTTGTTCCAGCACTGGTCCACACTGGGAGGATTCCCCCATCCACCTATAATGTGTAGATGGGGGAATTGGATCATTTCTTTTTTTTTTCATTCAACCTAATAGTTGAATGAAAAAAAGTGATCAATGTATGGGCTGCCTAAGAGCTAAGACCAGCCATAGACAGTTTACATCTCAGCTGTTTCAACAGGAACTGGCTGAGATTTGAACAATTAATGAGCAGATTCTCTTATAATTATCACTAGTGGTTGCTATAGCCACTAGTGATAATCACTGTTTGTCGGGAGAATACAATTGCTGGGCAGGAGGGATATTCCCCTGTCAACACTGTCTGTGTTGATGGGGTTATCATGCAAGTTTATTTCCTGCAATCTGTGGATATATTACCTACCTAACTGAAAGTGAAAGTAAATTGTGAATGTCTTAAAAGAACAGTAGAGGGGGAGGGAGGCATATGGGGGAGAGAAGGGATGGAGATAATGCAGTTCAGTGATTACAGTGTACTGCAGTCTGCAGTGCACACACTTACCCACGGTCCAGGCTAGAATCTCAGGCATCATTCACACACAGCAAGGAATGCTGCTGATTTTCATATTTCCCGCCCACACATCCCCTCTCTTCAGATACAGCATGCCGGGATAGTGTGGGCGGGACTGGAAGGAGGAGGAGCTGTATTCCTCCCTGCTCGTATGTGAGGAGAGTGAGGGGGGGTGGCTGGACTCGCTGGGCTGTGAAAGAGTGTCATAGACTGACACTCGGCTCAGCTTGCAGTCACCAATCTCGGAATTTACAGGCTAGTTCTCCTGTCCTAAGGACAGGAGAAATCAGTCTGTTTTTTCAGTAACCGAGATGATGGCTTGGGTCCCCCCCCCCCCACAGTGCTTGTGGAGTCCTTCCTGCAACTCGCTCGTCTCTCTGCCAATGAGGATGCAGGGGATGGAGCAGATCGGGTGGCTGTGGTTGTGTGAGCGCTCGCAATATGCAGTGTCAGCGAGCAGAGGGAGGGGGGAGGAATCCCCCACAGGAGCTGACTGGGGACGCTCTTCCTCTCAGGAGCGACTGTGTTACTCCAGCAGAGGCCCGAGCAAAATACAAAAAATGCAAAAAAACAAACAAACATTTTTTTGGGGGGCACATGGTGGGGCACAGCATAATGTTGGGGGGGGGGGGTCAGGGCCCCCTCTGCCCCCCCTAGGGACGCCATTGCTGATATGCAGCACTGATGGGCACCAATAGGCGTCACTGATATGCAGCACTGATGGGCACTGATAGGTGGCACTGATGGACACTGATAGGTGGCACTGATGGGCACTGACAGGTGGCTGTGATGGGCACTGACAGGCGACACTGATAGGCGGTACTGATTGGCACTGACAGGTGGCACTGGCAGGTGGCACTGATGGACAGCACTGGCACTGATGATGAGGTACTTATGAGGTTTTGACAGGTGTTACTGTAGGGCACTGATTGGCAATATGATGGGCACTGACTGCACTGTGGTGGGCACTAATTGGCACTGATTGGCACTTTATTGGGCACTGATAGGCGATCCCGAGGGGGCATATAAAATAAATAGTGCAGCGCTAATTCAAACACATCTAAATAAATCAAATAAATGTCCAATGTTGCTCCCTAAAATTAAAACACAACATGAAGAAAGTTCCACAATCAATCTTGATTCCAAAATGAAGTCAGATGACAGAGAGAAGAAAATGCCACAACAAAGGAAGAGATTCCTCAAAGGTGATCAGAGTGCTTGTCTATAAAAGCTGATAGTGTATCCTTATAGTGCTTCCATCACCAAATATGCAGGCCGCTCACCTCAATACCTGGGTCTCTGAGTCAACAGAAGACCAAATAAACCTTCCCCACAGGGGCAATATCCAGGGATGAATCTTGTCTCCAAATCACCTCTGTATATTCATCAGATTATCGTTTGTGGTAGTGATGATTTCCTCCCATATACAGTATTTGGCAATTCGCAGTCATGCAAAAATCAATTGAACAAACATAGTGCTCTCCGTTTCATATAAAATAATCACATTTATTATAGGAAAACAACTCACATAAAAAGCACAGATCCCAGTGCTAGGAGTAAAAAGCCTCTGGTTTTGTGAAAGTGGCGTCTCTCTACACGTCCCGAATGCTTTGGGGGTCCCTTTGCGTCAGAGGGGGACGGGGTCACGTGATGGGTGGCCCCGCCCTCAGCTACATAAGAGACCTGTCAGGCTGCCGGGATTCCCGGGTGTCTCCGGTGGAGACAGGATGCGCTGCGCTGGACATCTCATCGCTGGAGCCTGGACCTGGATGGAGAGGAGATCATCCAACGCTGGACCCAGGAGAGGAGAGCATCCATCGCAGGATACTGAGAGTGGATTACCACTGCTGGAATCTTTTTTGAATTTTTTCATTTTTAATAAAGGACTTTTACCAACGGTGTCTCTGTGTTTTTTTTTTTAAATTTACACTTTCTTTGTGAAATGGTAGGGGTACAATGTACCCCTTACCAATTCACATAGGGGGGGCCGGGATCTGGGGGTCCCCTTTGTTAAAGGGGTATTCCAGATTCCGATAAGCCCCCTGCCCGCAGACCCCCACAACCACCGGGCAAGGGTTGTGGGGATGAGGCCCTTGTCCCCATCAACATGGGGACATGGTGCTTTGAGGGGTCACAGACCCCCAAAGCATCCTCCCCATGTTGAGGGCATGTGGCCTGGTACGGTTCAGGGGGGGGCGCTCTCTCGTCCCCCCCTCTTTTCCTGCGGCCTGACAGGTTGCGTGCTCGGATAAAGGGTCTGGTATGTATTTTTGGGGGGAACTCCATGCCATTTTTTTTTAAATTTGCTGTGGAGTTCCCCTTAAAATCCATACAAGACCTGAAGGGCCTAATAATTGAATTTGGGGGGAACCTCACGTCATTTTTTTTTAAAATTTGACGCAGGATTCCCCTAATATCCATACCAGACCTGAAGGGCCTGGTAATTGAATTTGGGGAGACCCCCACACATTTTTTTTTCCATCAATGACTTTTCTCTGTATTGCCGGGAGCCGACAATTCATTATAGCCGCGAGTGCTTTTAAATTACTTTTTTTCCCTTCAGAAATTATACTTTGTGCAGGGACAGTTCTAAGCATGGGAAACAAGCGCTACTTTAAAGGCATACTATACACGCTCCCTAGGTACGAAATTTAAAGGAATATTTCACTTTTATTGTTTCACTTTAAGCATTATTAAAATCACTGCTCCCGAAAAAACGTCTGTTTTTAAAACTTTTTTTTGCATTGATACATGTCCCCTGGGGCAGAACCCGGGTCCCCAAACACTTTTTATGACAATAACTTGCATATAAGCCTTTAAAATTAGCACTTTAGATTTGTCATGTTCAAGTCCCATAGACTTTAACGGTGTTCAGATGTTCGAACAAATGTATTTACTGTTCACAAGTTCTGGTGCGAACCGAACTGGAGGGTGTTCGGCTCATCCCTACTTGAGACACTGGCGAAAAAAAAACTGAGGTACTTCCTGTATGAGAGGGGTAATATACAGGGGGACTTCTTGTCTTTGAGTGTACCGGTGTCCATTCATACCAATGAAAAATCACAGCTTATATAAACTTGGAGAGGCGAAAAGAGGCGAAGGTATAACCCACATAGTAATTACTATGGCTGTCCTGTGTCCTGTGATGTACGATAAAGAAACATCGGTTTGCAATGCAAAAGGAATAGAAGAATAGAATTCAACAGTATTTAATAAATGGGCATTCTGCAGATCCCTTTTGAACATTTCAAAGGAATCTTTCTGGGTTTGACCCCATTGACTAAACACAACATAATTTTGTCTCTAAAGATCAAATAGTGGTTTAACTTTATCATACATTTTCTGTACAAATTCTTTGCAATGATTTACTTTGCTCAAAAATTTATGTAACGCCTTGTGAGTTGTTGGAATTGGAATTGCAGAAATGGCTCTAACTTTTTCTTGCAACAATTGTTTGTGTTCATGACTAATTTGCATATGAAGGAATTCCACCTGACTTTTCATCAACTGAACTGTCTGTGTTTAGTTTCAGCCCTGCCGTTTGTAACAAAGTATATAATTCAGACAAAAGAGTGATATGTTCCTGTATACTTTGTGTAGTCAGCAAAAACCTGTCCACATGCTGGAAAATATATTCTGGTCTAGAAAAATTTGATAATATTTTTCCTAAAGACTCATGAACTTTACTGTCGTTAATGTCCAATCCTGGAATTAATCTAGTAAATGCATAGGTTTCTTTATTAAAGCTGAAGACAAGTTTATATTGACAACTTTTAGCTAATGGTACTAAAAAATTGCTGTTAGAGATTTCCACAGAGAATACTTTGGCCTTGGCATCCAAGTGTGACATTAAATTTAAATCAAGAACAATAGGTTTGTTATTTGTAATGCATTTGTAGCGCCCCTCTACTTTGAGGGGTGCTATGTGCCTAAATTTAGGGGTTGGTCTGAGCTAGTAGCCAGGCTCAGACCGCTTTTATTGATAGGTTCTGTTACTTTGTTTCTGCAGGTGTTGAACTGGTGTGCAGTTCCCTGTGGCCTGTAGGTGGCACTGCCATGACAGGTCAGGGTTGAACCACTGGTGACAGTGCTGTGCCTTAGGGTGTCCTCTCTCGGCAGTAGTACAGTGGGCGTGGTCAACCTGCTGTGCATGCCGGGAGAGGATACATAAGGGCAGACACCGCCTGAAGTTAGTAGTTCTGGAATTCGGGTCGCGTGACCTGGCCCTCCAGGCCAGGGGTGCGCGTGTGCATCGGTCCCAGGCACCTTTAGCCTGGGGCTGCAGCTTCGTCATTGGGCCCAGGACCTTAAGCCGGGGCTCATCTCTAAGAGGAGGAATCCCAGGGTGCCCCTGAGAGGGGACCCGCTCTAAGAAGAGGAGACCGGGGGAGGACCTTTCTGATGGACCGGTGAGAGTTCACGGTGAAAGAGAGGCCCGGTAAACTTCTGGAGGGATTCCACTGTTCATCCAAGGCCTTTTAATGTGCAGCAACTTGCACCTGTTCTTGAGTTACAAGCGCTGAGAAGTTCGGGGCTCAGAGATTCTGTGGCAGAGGATCTCCCGATCGTATCTTCAAAGAAACTTAAGCGAACGCCCTAGTGTCATTCCAGTTGCTAGGACCGTGAGAGGGGACTATCCGGATAAGCAGAGCCACTTGGGATTGAGTGGTGATATTAAGTGCCTAAACCTGCCTCCCTGTTCCTTTATTCTTCAACTTCAACTTTCCTATCCAGTTTTCAGCATAAAGAAAATAAACCTTCCTTCATTAAGGTTTAACCTTGCCTGGATATTGGCCTTATTGGTGCACCTACAATAGACTCTTTCCTACACTCTAGGGGTGAGAACCAGCTGGAGGGAGGTAACTCGCTGCAGGACCCAAAAATTGTGAACACTGCTTAACCTCTTCAAACAAGAGGGTACGGGCATATAGTATGGTGTGCCTTATCTCACAAGTGAGCCAGGTGAGAAAAAGGTCCGTTTGCTACACATTTATTCAGTGATCTTAAATCAACTGATAAAGAATATGAATTATTAGCATTTTTGATAGGCCAAATACAGTTATATACCACTGATTGTGCTTTCTTTAACCACTTGCCGACTGGCTCACGCCGATATACATCGGCATAATGGCACGGATGGACAAAACAATGTATGGGTACGTTGATCCCTTCAAGAGCACGGAGGCACGCCCACTGCACGGCGGGGTGACCCAATGCGCATGGCCGGCAGGCGTGATCGCCACCAGCCACCCGCGATCACGGGCACAAGATTCAGAACGGAGATTTGTGTGTGTAAACGCACAAATCCCTGTTCTGTCAGGGGAGAAGAGACAGATTGTTTGTTCCTAGTCAGTAGGAACAGCGGTATGTCTCCTCCCCCAGTCAGTCCTATCCCCATACAGTTAGAAACACTAACTAGGGAACACACTTAACCCCTTGATCGCCCCCCATTGTTATCCCTTTCCCTACCAGGAACATTTACACATTAATAACTGCATTTTTATAGCCCCGATCGCTGTATAAATGTCAATGGTCCCAAAAAGGTGTCAAAAGTGTCCGATCTGTCCACCGCAATATTGCAGTACTGCTAAAAAACTGAGATAAAAATAATACAAATGCCATAAATCTTTCCCATAGTTTGTAGACGCTATAACTTTTGCGCAAACCAGTCAAATATACGCTTATTGTGATTTTTTTTTACCAAAAATTTGTAGAAGAATATATTTTGGCCTAAACTGATGAAGAAATTCGTTTTAAAAACATTTTTGGGGATGTTTATTATAGCAAAAAGTAAAACATATTGTTTTTTTTTTTTTTCAAAATTGTCGCTTTTTTTTTTTGTTTATAGCGCAAAAAATAAAAACCGCAGACGTGATCAAATACCAACAAAAGAAAGCTCTATTTGTGGGAAAAAAAGGACGCAAATTTAGTTTGGGTACAGCATTGCATGAGTGCGCAATTGTCAGTTAAATAGATGCAGTGCCAAATTGTAAAAAGAGCTCTGGTTAGGAAGGGGGTAAAATCTTCCGGGGCTGAAGTGGTTAATATTCCTTGCTGTAAAAACTCTTGTATAATGGCAGAAACTGGACCAATAGATTCTCATGGCAACTTATATTGAATTTGGGGTTTAGGGTCTCTACCTTCAATTTCTACTTTAATATAATAAAGAGAAGAGTTTTGGGACTTTGAATGAGGCACATGAGAAGAACCGGATAAGGGTCAAGATCATATTTATTGAACAAGTACATGTAGTATAGCAAACATGGAAAAAATGCATAGAATAAACCGTCACTAAGCAGCAACTTTTCTGTGAGATATTAACACAGTCCCAATAAAATAAAGCTCTGTAAAGTTGCGCTAATAGATAAAACAAAAAAAAGAGCATAAAACAAAAGTCCATAAATATAATAGTCCGATAGTGAAATGACTGGAGTTAGGCCCCTTTCACACTGGCACGTTTTTCAAGGCGGTTTAGCGCTAATATTAGCGCTGTTATACCGCCTGAAAAAATCGTGCCCTGTAGTCTTCAATGTGAAAGCCCGAAGGCTTTCACACTGAAGCGGTGCGCTAGCAGGACCGCTCCAAAAGTCCTGCTAGCCGCATCTTTACAGCGGCGAAGGAGCGGTGTGTTCACCGCTCCTTTACCGCGGCTGCCCATTGAAATCAATTGGACACCGCGGTAATACCGCCCGCAAACCGCGGCAATAGCCGCGGTTTGTGGGCGGTATTAACCCTTTTTCGGCCGCTAGCGGGGGTTAAATTCACCCCGCTAGCGGTCGCATACCGCGGTAATAACGACGGTATAGCGGCGCTGAAAATCACGCCGCTATACCGCCACCGCACCTGCCCGCCCCAGTTTGAAAGGGGCCTTAAAGAGTTAAAGGCCCTGGCTGGGTATGGACTAGAGCTGCAGAATTTTGGCCAAAATGAGAATCACAATATTTTTACTTAGAATAAAGATCACGATTCTCTCATGATTCTCGCGGCGTAAAATCTTTCACATTATCCAAAAAAAAAAAAAATTTGGGCTAACTTTACTGGTTATTTTTTTATTTTATTTTTTTATTCATTAAAGTAATTTTTCACAAAAAAATGTATTTGAAAGACCGCTGCGCAAAAAAATTTGGGCTAACTTTACTGGTTATTTTTTTATTTTATTTTTTTATTCATTAAAGTAATTTTTCACAAAAAATTTATTTGAAAGACCGCTGCGCAAATACAGTGTGACATAAAATATTGCAACAACCACCATTTTAGTCTCTAGGGTCTCTACTAAAAAATATATATATATAATATTTGGGGGTTCTAAGTAATTTTCTAGCAAAAAGATTTTAACTTGAAAACACAACTTCTGGTGGTGGTGTTAATTCACAGGATCACTCTTTAAGGTGTTGGATGGTGGTAAAGATTTAGTGGGATCACTGGATCATTTCACTATCGGACTATTATATTTATTGACTTTTGTTATATGCTCTTTTTTTGTTTTATCTATTAGCGCAACTTTACAGAGCTTTACATGTGGTCTAGCACATCTAATTTGTACATACATCAATGTAAATGGTTTGTAGGTATACACACCCATGGCCTAATGTAGTACATCTACAGTGCCTTGCAAAAGTATTCACCCCCCTTGGAATTTTTCGTGTTTTTGTGCCTCACAACCTGGAACTAACGTGGATTGTTTGAGGATTTGCATCATTTAATTTACAGAACATGCCCACAACTTTGAAGATTTTTTTTTTATTGTGAAGCAAACAACAAACGGGATGAAATAACAGAAAAAGTCAATGTGCATTACTATTCACCCCCCTAAAGTCAATACTTTGTAGCGCCACCTTTTGCGGCTATCACAGCTCCAAGTCGCTTTGGATAAGTCTCTATGAGCTTGCCACATCTTACCACTGGAATTTTTGCCCATTCCTCCTTACAAAATTGCTCCAGCTCCTTCAAGTTGGATGGTTTGCACTTGTGAACAGCAATCTTTAAGTCTGACCACAGATTTTCTATTGGATTGAGGTCTGGGCTTTGACTAGGCCATTCCAACACATTTATATGTTTCCCCTTAAACCACTCAAGTGTTGCTTTAGCAGTGTGTTTGGGGTCATTGTCCTGCTGGAAGGTGAACCTCCGTCCTAGCCTCAAATCACACACAGAGTGGTAGAGGTTTTGCTCAAGAATATCCCTGTATTTAGAACCATCCATCTTTCCCTCAACTCTGACCAGTTTCCCAGTCCCGACTGCTGAAAAACACCCCCACGGCATGATGCTGCCACCACCATGTTTCACTGTGGGGATGGTGTTCTTTGGGTGATGTGATGTGTTGGGTTTGTGCCACACACAGCGTTTTCTTTTGATGGTCAAATGTTCAATTTTAGTCTCATCAGACCAGAGCACCTTCCTCCATACATTTTGGGAGTCTTCCACATGCCTTTTCGCAAACTCAAAATGTGCCATTTGTTTTTTTTGGTGAAAGCAATGGCTTTCTTCTGGCCACTCTGCCATAAAGCCCAATACTATGGAGCGTATGGCTTATTGTCGTCCTATGTACAGATACTCCAGTCTCTGCTGTGGAACTCTGCAGCTCCTCCAGGGTTACCTTAGGTCTCTGTGCTGCCTCTCTGATTAATGCCCGCCTTGCCCGGTCCATGAGTTTTGGTGTGCGGCCATCTCTTGGCAGGTTTGCTGTTGTGCCATGTTCTTTCCCTTCGGTTATGAAAGATTTGATGGTGCTCCTAGGGATCATCAAAGATTTGGATATTTTTTTATAACCTAACCCCGACTTGTACTTCTCAACAACAGTGTCTCTTACTTGTTTGGAGAGTTCCTTGGTCCTTGGTCTTCATGGCAGTGTTTGGTTAGTGGTGCCTCTTTGTTGCAGCCTCTGGGGCCTTTAAAAAAGGTGTGTATATGTACTGACAGATCATGTGACACTTAGATTGCACACAGGTGGACATTATTTCACTAATTATGTGACTTCTGAAGGTAATTGGTTGCACCAGAGCTTTTTATGGGCTTCATAACAAAGGGGGTGAATACATACGCACATACCAATTATCAGCTTTTTATTTCTGAAAAATAATTTTATGTATATATTTTTCTAATTTTACTTCACCAATTAGACTATTGTGTTCTGATCCATCACATATAATTCAGATTAAAAAAACATTGAACTAAAGGCTGTAATGTAAAAAAAAAATAGGTCAAGAGAGTGAATATTTTTGCAAGGCACTGTATATATCAAGATATCAAAATAACAAACATGACACTGTACAGTTTGTGGTATCATGAGCCAAATTTCTCCATATGAAAGGTCATTGAAAGGAGCAAAAAATATACGTATAACATAAATAGACGTATGTTAAAAACATGTATGCATCTGAAGAAGCTTGACGCGTTTCAGAGATTGTTCCACCTCATCAGGAGCAGATGCATAGGGCGTAGCTGTAGAAAGGACATATATAAAAAGGCCAATATAAACTAACGTTGAACCCCAATGAATGGGGAAAAGTACAAAAAGGAAGAAAAAGAGCAAGAAGAGCCAGGAGGAAGGAGAGTAATCATACCCCTACTTACATGTAAGCTCAGAGTCTAAACACGTGGTGCTGAACAAATGGGGAAGCAATTTTGCTTATTCTTAGTTTGATCAGATGCTTTGGAGGCTAGAAGAGAGACCTGGGGTCTAAAAGACCCCAAATATCTCCATAGTGAGGACCTGTCACGACCCATGCTTATACAGGGGATGTTATTATTCCCTTGTGATAGCAATAAAGTTGATTAAAAAAGTTAAAGGTACAGTGTTAAAAAAAAATGCATCCAAATAAAATAAATAATACAATACGGGCGTAAGCGCAAATGCGAACACACACATAGGTCCTGCACGCATTTGTAGATAGTGATTGAACCACACATGTGATGTATTGTTGCGAAAACAATAATTCTAGAGCCAGACCTCCAGTGTAACTTTAAACTGGTAAAGTGTAAATGCTTTTAAAGCGTCGCCTATGGATAATTTAATGTACTGTCGTTTGCTGCCATTCCATAGGCATGTGCAATTTTAAAGCATGACATGTTTGGTGTCTATTTACTCTGTGTAACATCATTGTTTATATTTTAACAAAAAATGGGTATTATATTGTGTTTGTGTTCACTAAAATTCATTACAGTGTATTTTTTGTTTTTAAATTTGCTTTTAAAAAAACGCTGCGCAAATACCGCGTGACATAAAAAATTGCAACACCCACCATTTTATTCTCTAAGGCCTCCACTTAATATATAATGTTTGGGGGTTCAAAGTAATTTTCTAGCAAAAAAAAAAAAATCAGATTTTTACATCTATAAGAGAAATGTCAGATTTGGCAAGTGGTTAACCCAGGGGTGCCCAACCAGTGGCCGGGGGGCCACATGTGGCCCTCGGAGCCCTCTGATGTGGCCCACAACCTCCTGCTCTGGGATGGAATACAATAGAATAGAATACTGTTATTAAAGGTAAATTTATTACTAAAATCACAGTGTATATATGGGCATATTTGATCTGCAGCGGTTACTGGGCTGCTTTTAAACTGATTACCTGCACTGAGCCATAGACTTCTATTACCTGTGAGTTTGGTGTGCTTTCCGAATGTGAACCACACCTACAGGATTTAATAGAAGTTTTTGGCAAAGTGCAGGCAGGAAAGCCACAGGTGAACTGTGCTGCATTTATGGTGCGGGTAAACAACCATGCATCAGTGTGAAAGCAGTCTTAGGCCCCATTCACACAGTCAGTCTGACCCAATTGGACCCACCATTCACCTCTAAGGAGTGGCAGATATAAATGGACTTGCGTCTGTTTACAAACGCCTACCTCCAATCTGATCCGCTAAAAAAAACAGTAGAGTGGGCTTTATAGAGTAGAGTGGGCTGCCATCCACTCACTCCGCTCATTGTGGCCACGACCGGTTACCAAGTAGCTTAAGTGGCCCTCACTCTTCAAAAGGTTGGGCACCCCTGGGTTAACCCATTCCCGCCGACTCCTCCCGGCTCTTCATTTTTAATATACTTGCAGAGATTGAGGAAGTTTGCACTGACCTGTGTGTATCTGTACAGTCCAAGGATTTGGGCTATTGGGATTGTTGTGGATGAATACTGATCTCCAATAACACCAGCCAGCTTGCCACCTTTTCTACATGAATAATTAGGAATTGTCTTCCCTGGTCCCCGATAATATATTCAATACACTCCTCATAGCTTTCCTGGGATCAAACCAAGAATCATATAGATGGTAGCCCAATGAGACATTGATTGGAGTAAATAGAGTCTGGTTTATATCTTCAATAACAGAGGTGAAAATTAAAGCATATATGTAAGCTCCAGGCATTAATCTATGGGGAAAAAAACAGTTTACGGGAAAGCAGCTAAAAGTGACCTCTGCCCTCAAATCAACCACAAGTTACTTTACAAAGTTACTGTGCAAGCATCCAACCCCCCCCCCCCCGCTGTTTGGTTTGCTGGTCGGTCCGGAACTTACCCCATTGTCAGCGGCAGCGGGTGGCAGGCAGCGTTGACTCCTTGTCTTCTCCTCCATGGCGGCTTCCAACCTCCTCCTAGGTGTCCAATAGGATCGCCTGCCATTTCAGACAATTGGGTGACTAGTGTCAAAACCGGCTTCCTGATTGGCTGGGAGGAGGATCAGTTTTACAACAGCAAATATTAATACGCTGTTGTAACACACCTAGGTGGAATCAGAGCACACTCTCTGCGAGCCCACCCTATATTGACACCTTTTATAGCCTCTGGCTCTAATCAGTGCTTCAAAAAACAGCCCCCTCCGCATTGGAATCCATACGCCGATGTCCTGAAATTGGCCGGATGCATGGCTGGGGGGGGGGGGCCTGTGTGCCCTTAATGGACGGGCCGCCCCTGGCTAAAACCCCTGTCAGTTTTTTTCTTCTACTCTGTATGCCATTGGGGGATTTACCTTCACTTCCTGTCCTGTAAACACAACAGGAAGTGAGAGAAAATCTCTCCAAAGTGAAGAAAATGCCCTCTTAGACAGTTGCTGTTGGATCTCTATGAAGTTAGCTAGGTATTGGATTTGTTATAAAAGTGGTTTTATACCCTCCCCCGGAAGTTACACCTACAGGTAAGCCTAGATTAAGGCTTAACTGTAGGTATTTGCAATATCTCCTAAACCTACACGGTTTAGGAGATATTGGCCGAAAGGCACACACCGTTGTCTACAGCGCATGCGTGCCGTAGACTATAGTGCAGGCGCAGAGAAATTCCCATTATAAAACCGGCAACGCTGGTTTTGACGGCTCACGCGCGCATGCGCGGAGTGACGTCTTCGGCGCTCCAGCCAATCACAGCGCTGGAGCGGCGATACCCGGAAGTAACCTTCCGGAGAGATGAGTGCGGCCGAAGGGGAAGACGTGGACGGCTTCGGGGGCTTTGATCTAAGGTAAGTACTGCATAATGAGCTAGTATGCTAGTCATACTAGCTCATTATGGCTTTGTCTTGCAGGTTGTTAGTTTTAATTTAAAAAAAAATTGCGTTTACAACCACTTTAATACTGGAGGTCATTCACAAGGCCCCCAAGTTGCCTGCTATGTCATCTAGGGGATAGGCTGTCTTTCTAACTGGTCATCAGACATTGGTGTACCTGAAAGTCAGAGTTGGGAAGCAACATGGAGTAGGTCTCTTGCCCAAGGCATGGCACTATCTCTTATGAAGGCTAACTTACCTGACATGTATAATATATTGTGATTGTATAAAATTCTCTTTGTTTTTTCTGCATATAACAAGGACTGTGTTGGAAACCATCCTCTTGTCCCTGCACACATTTCTAAAAGATCTGTCCATTGCATTAGTTAGAACTTTGTAATCAAAATGATTTGGAACTAAATTGGTTGAAACTAGATGGCTGATTCAGGGGCGTACCTAGAGCGTTTGGCACCCAGGGCGGATCCTATATCTGGCACCCCCCTTCACTGATCATGTGACAGCGTAAAGGTAATACAATTGGCTGCTAGACCCGAGCACCGTTACATGGTCCACTATACCTGGAATTACCGGGTATTGTCACCAGCTGTGACAGAGATGGAGGTGGTAAGGTGAGTAAAGGTGGCTTAGGTGAAGACACAGTCACTCCGTTCAACACCTGGCATTCTCTACACTCCCTATCTTCAATAATCCACCCCATATTCAAAAATCCACTCCTATTCCCCCCACATCCTCTATAATCCTCCTTAATACAAAGTATTCTCACACTCACCGTACAGGGTCGGGCTCATTGGTCATACACTCGGCCGGTGCTCCCCCCTCCTCCAGCCCGGTACACGCCGCTCCTTCTGCCAGTCTATTTCTCTCAGTTCGGATCTTCTGCACGGCCGGCTCTCCAAGCCCCCTCTGACATATTTGAGTATAAACATACGCCTCATGCGATACGTCACCCAAACACCATGAGGGGTCGTGACTGAAGGCAGATTTTTCTCTGTTTTCCAAATAACTTTATGGAGATAATTGTGGCGGAGCAGTGTGACAGGATTCAGATTGTCTGTGATGTCTTGTTGGTCTTGTCCGCTAAGTTAGACACCCCCTGTCAGGGCATCCATCAGAAATTGTGGGTCCCCTTACACAGCTTTAAGCCTGGACCCCCCCAGACCTGACCAGCAACATTCCCCGGGGCTCACTCACTGGCTGTCCTTCCAAATCCCCATACACCTGTACACACTTACGCACTAAGCCCCCTTCATACCTGTACACACTCCACCCCCCTCACACCTCTACGTACTAAGCCTCCCTCATACCTGTGCTCACTCAGCTCCTTCCTTCCACACGTTCACACTCAGCCCCACTCATACATGTATGCACTCAGCTCTCCTCACACCTGTATGCACTCCGTCCACACACACCTGTACACATTCAGATCCCCTCACACCTGTAGACACTCAGCCCCCCCTCACACCTGTACACACTTAGCCCCCCTCTCACACCTGCAGAAACTCAGTTCCCCCCTCTCCCATCTGTAGACTCAGCCCCCCTCACACCTGTACACACTCAGCTGCCCCCTCACACCTGTAAACACTCAGCCCCCCCACACAACCATACACACTCAGCTGCCCGTTCACACATGTACACACTCAGCTGCCCCCCACACACCTATACACACTCAGCTGCTCCCTCGCACCTGTAGACACTCAGCTCCCCCCCCACACCTGTACACACTCAACTGCCCCCCTTTCACACCGTGAGACACTCAGTGCCCCTCCCTTACACCTGTAGACACTCAGATGCCCCACCACACCTGTACACACTCAGCTTCCCCCTCACACCTGTACACACTCACCCCCCCTCTCATCTGTATATATGTCAGGCCAGGGCTGGCCCAAGACATTGTTCTGCCTGGGTCCAGCTGCCCCCTCACACCTGTACACACTCAGCTGCCCCCTCACACCTGTATACACTCAGCTGCCCCCTCACACCTGTACACACTCAGATGCCCCTCGTAAACCTATACACACTCAGCTGTCCCCCTTACACCTTTACACACTCAGCCCCCCTAACACCTGTACACACTCAGCCCCCCTAACACCTGTACACACTCAGCTGTCCTTACACCTGTACACACTCAGCTGTCCTTACACCTGTACACACTCAGCTGCCCCCTCACACCTTTACACACTCAACTACCCTCCTCACACCTGTACACACTCAACTACCCCCCTGACACCTGTACACCCTCAGCTGTCCCCCTATCATCTGTACACACTTAGCTGCCCCCCTTACAACTGTACACACTCATCTGCCCTCTCACACCTGTATACACTCAGCCCCCCCTCTCATCTGTATATATGTCAGGCCAGGGCTGGCCCAAGACATTGTGCTGCCTGGGTCCAAGAATGAAATGCTGCCCCCCCCCCCCTCCAAAAAAAAAAAAATCACACCTACCAAAAATCCCAAACAGACATTATTTTATATCATGATAAATAAAACTAAAATTAAATTTATTAGGAAGTCAGATTCTGCAGTAAACACATAAGTATGAACCTAGGTTAAGGGCTAGTGTAGTATACAGATAGGCTAAGTTATATACAGAGAGGCTAGGGTATATACAGAGAGGCTAGAGTGTATACAGAGAGGCTAGTGTAGTATACAGACAGGCTAGGGTATATACAGACAGGCTAGGGTATATACAGACAGGCTAGGGTATATACAGACAGGCTAGGGTATAAAGGCAGGCTAGTGTATAAAGGCATGCTAGTGTATATGCAGACAGGCTAGGGTATATACAGACAGGTTAGTGTAGTATGCAGACAGGCTAGTGTAGTATACAGACAGGCTAGGAGGTATACAGAGAGGCTAGGAGGTATACAGAGAGGCTAGGGTTAATAAAGATAGGCTAGGGTATGTACACAGAGAGGCTATGGTATATACCGAGAGGCTAGGGTATATACCGAGAGGCTAGGGTATATACCGAGAGGCTAGGGTATATACCGAGAGGCAAGGGTGTGTACAGAGAGGCTAGGGTATATACAGAGAGGCTAGGATGTATATACAGAGAGGCTAGTGTGTATATACAGAGAGGCTAGGGTATATACAGAGAGGCTAGTGTGTATATACAGAGAGGCTAGTGTGTATATACAGAGAGGCTAGTGTGTATACAGAAAGGCTAGGTGTATACAGAGAGGCTAGGGTGTATACAGAGAGGCTAGTGTGTATACAGGGAGGCTAGGGTATATACACAGAGAGGCTAGGGTATATACAGAGAGGCTAGGGTATATACAGACAGGTTAATGTATATACAGAGAGGCAAGGGTGTATACAGAGAGGCTAGGGTGTATACAGAGGGGCTAAGGTATATACAGAGAGGCTAGTGTGTATACAGAGAGGCTAGTGTGTATACAGAGAGGCTAGTGTGTATACAGAGAGGCTAGTGTGTATACAGAGAGGCTAGGGAGTATACAGAGAGGCTAGGGAGTATACAGAGAGGCTAGGGTATATACAGAAAGGCTATGGTGTATACAGAGAGGCTAGGGTGTATACAGAGAGGCTAGGGTGTATACAGAGAGGCTAGGGTGTATACAGAGAGGCTAGGGTGTATACAGAGAGGCTAGGGTGTATACATAGAGGTTAGGGTGTATACAGAGAGGCTAGGGTGTATACAGAGAAGCTAGGGTGCATACAGAGAGGCTAGTATGTATACAGAGGGTCTAGGGTGTATACAGAGAGGCTAGTGTGTATACAGAGAGGCTAGGGAGTATACAGAGAGGCTAGGGTATATACAGAGAGGCTATGGTGTATACAGAGAAGCTAGGGTGTATACAGATAGGCTAGGGTGTATACAGAGAGGTTAGGGTGTATACAGAGAGGCTAGGGGGTATACATAGAGGTTAGGGTGTATACAGAGAGGCTAGGGGGTATACAGAGAGGCCAGGGTGTATACAGAGAGGCCAGGGTGTATACAGAGAAGCTAGGGTGCATACAGAGAGGCTAGTATGTATACAGAGGGTCTAGGGTGTATACAGAGAGGCTAGTGTGTATACAGAGAGGCTAGGGTGTATACAGAGAGGCTAGGGTGTATACATAGAGGTTAGGGTGTATACAGAGAGACTAGGGGTATACAGAGAGGCTAGTGTGTATACAGAGAGGCTAGTGTGTATACAGAGAGGCTAGTGTGTATACAGAGAGGCTAGTGTGTATACAGAGAGGCTAGGGTGTATACAGAGAGACTAGGGTGCATACAGAGAGGCTAGTATGTATACAGAGGGTCTAGGGTGTATACAGAGAGGCTAGTGTGTATACAGAGAGGCTAGGGTGTATACAGAGAGGCTAGGGTGTATACAGAGAGGCTAGGGTGTATACATAGAGGTTAGGGTGTATACAGAGAGACTAGGGGTATACAGAGAGGCTAGTGTGTATACAGAGAGGCTAGGGTGCATACAGAGGGTCTAGGGTGTATACAGAGAGGCTAGGGTGTATACAGAGAGGCTAGGGTGTATACAGAGAGGCTAGGGTGTATACAGAGAGGCTAGTGTGTATACAGAGAGGCTAGGGTGCATACAGAGAGGCTAGGGTGTATACAGAGAGGCTAGGGTGTATACAGAGAGGCTAGGGTGCATACAGAGAGGCTAGGGTGCATACAGAGGGTCTAGGGTGTATACAGAGAGGCTGGGATGTATACAGAGAGGCTAGGGTGTATACAGAGAGGCTAGTGTGTATACAGAGAGGCTAGTGTGTATACAGAGAGGCTAGGGTGCATACAGGGGTGTATACAGAGAGGCTAGTGTGTATACAGAGAGGCTAGGGTGTATACAGAGAGGCTAGGGTGTATACATAGAGGTTAGGGTGTATACAGAGAGACTAGGGGTATACAGAGAGGCTAGTGTGTATACAGAGAGGCTAGGGTGCATACAGAGAGGCTAGGGTGCATACAGAGAGGCTAGGGTGCATACAGAGAGGCTAGGGTGCATACAGAGAGGCTAGGGTGCATACAGAGGGTCTAGGGTGTATACAGAGAGGCTAGTGTGTATACAGAGAGGCTAGTGTGTATACAGAGAGGCTAGGGTGTATACAGAGAGGCTAGGGTGTATACAGAGAGGCTAGGGTGTATACAGAGAGGCTAGGGTGTATACAGAGAGGATAGGGTGTATACAGAGAGGCTAGTGAGTATACAGAGAGGCTAGGGTGCATACAGAGAGGCTAGGGTGTATACAGAGAGGCTAGGGTGCATACAGAGGGTCTAGGGTGTATACAGGGGTGTATACAGAGAGGCTGGGGTGTATACAGAGAGGCTAGGGTGTATACAGAGAGGCTAGGGTGTATACAGAGAGGCTAGGGTGTATACAGAGAGGCTAGGGTGTATACAGAGAGGCTAGGGTGTATACAGACTCACTCACCTGCCGCCTTCACAGCTCAGGAGCTCATGTGAGAAAGTTCCTCCCGACTCTATGATATGGGCGGAGCAAGGAGGAGACTCACTCGCACACTCATCTCCAGGCTCCGGATGTCAGTGAAGCACGGAGTGCAGACTCAGTGAAAATGCCGCGGCTGTGCGGGATAGCGCTGTGTCATGCAGCCAGCGACACTCTCACTGAGTCTGCACTCGGTGCGGATTGTGTAGGTAGCTGTGGCCCTGCTCTGCGGCCCCTCTCAACTTCTCGCCCAGGTCCCATGGACCCACTGGGACCCATGCTAGGGCCAGCCCTGTGTCAGGCCCCCACACACACATCTGGAAACACGCACACTGCTCTGCCCCCCCCTGTACACAAACAGCCTCCTCCCTTCATTTTTATTTGCAGCCCCCTCTTGTAGAGGTGATCTTCCTAGTCCCAGGTCTTGCTTCTACATGTTCCTGTAAAACACGAGAGGAACTGCAGTCCACAATACAGCACAGGCAGCACACATGAGGAGTGCGCTCAATGACACAGAGCAGCAGAACCTGCCGACTCGCACACATATAGAGAGCCAGCTGAGCCACAGAGCAACCCCCTGCACCCACCTCCCCCCTCCTTGTTCCGGCCTTGCTCGCCGGCCGTGATGCTTTGGCCCACCTGACACCCACCCAATGTGTGCCCCCCCCTCCATTGGTACGCCATTGGGCTGATTGAGTACTGTCTGCATAACGAAAAATTGAATTAAAATACTTACTGTAATTTTCCTTTCCTGACGAGCTCCATGTCAGCACAGCTGGGTGAGGCCCCGCCCACCCCCTACGTAATCAGGACTTAACTATACATTTTTTGCTCACCACAGCCTCAGCATTTCGTAGCTATGACTACTTAACTGGGCGGGTTCTGTGCTGACATGGAGCTCATCAGGAAAGGAAAATTACGGTAAGTATTTGAATTAATTTTTCCGTTTTCCTGACGGCTCCATGTCAGCACAGCTGGGAATTAACTAGCCACACACGGGAGGGTCATGCTTGAGAAATTTTTTTGATCCATATAGGAGGCAGAAGCTAGCACCCTCCTGCCAAAATCTATGGTAGTCAGAGCCGCTGGCTCCACACGGTAGTGTGTCATGAAGGTATGTATAGACGTCCATGTGGCTGCCTTGCAGATCGTCTCCAAGGACACTTGTCCGACCGCTGCCCAGGAGGTAGAGACTCCTCTCGTGGAATGCGCTGTGACCCCCTCAGTCACAGGTAGGGTGACCACATTTCCAAACTGCCATTCAGGGACACCCCCCCCCAAAAAATGATGATTTTTGACCAAAAAAAAAAAATGCACATTTTTGGGGCAGGGGTGTATCATGAAATCAGCGGGCCCGTGTGCGAGATCAAAAGTGTCATGGTGAACAGTGGACATGTCTTAAATTGCGCTAAATATTGGGCGTGTCTTAGAGGGGGTGTTGTTAAAGAGAGTCTGAGATGACTTATATAGTGCAGAATGTGATAATGTTAAATAGGGAATGCAGAGTGTATGGCGGGGGTAATATGTACAGGAGAGGAGTGCGGAATGTATGGCGGGGGGGTAATATGTACAGGAGAGGAGTGCGGAATGTATGGCGGGGGTAATATGTACAGGAGAGGAGTGCGGAATGTATGGCGGGGGGGTAATATGTACAGGAGAGGAGTGCGGAATGTATGGCGGGGGTAATATGTACAGGAGAGGAGTGCGGAATGTATGGCGGGGGGTAATATGTACAGGAGAGGAGTGCGGAATGTATGGCGGGGGGTAATATGTACAGGAGAGGAGTGCGGAATGTATGGCGGGGGGTAATATGTACAGGAGAGGAGTGCGGAATGTATGGCGGGGGGGTAATATGTACAGGAGAGGAGTGCGGAATGTATGGCGGGGGGTAATATGTACAGGAGAGGAGTGCGGAATGTATGGCGGGGGGTAATATGTACAGGAGAGGAGTGCGGAATGTATGGCGGTGGGTAATATGTACAGGAGAGGAGTGCGGAATGTATGGCGGGGGGTAATATGTACAGGAGAGGAGTGCGAAATGTATGGCGGGGGGTAATATGTACAGGAGAGGAGTGCGGAGTGTATGGCGGGGGGTAATATGTACAGGAGAGGAGTGCGGAGTGTATGGCGGGGGGTAATATGTACAGGAGAGGAGTGCGGAATGTATGGCGGGGGGTAATATGTACAGGAGAGGAGTGCGGAATGTATGGCGGGGGGTAATATGTACAGGAGAGGAGTGCGGAATGTATGGCGGGGGGGGGGGTAATATGTACAGGAGAGGAGTGCGGAGTGTATGGCGAGGGGGTAGTATGTACAGGAGAGGAGTGCGGAATGTATGGCGGGGGGTAATATGTACAGGAGAGGAGTGCGGAATGTATGGCGGGGGGTAATATGTACAGGAGAGGAGTGCGGAATGTATGGCGGGGGGGTAATATGTACAGGAGAGGAGTGCGGAGTGTATGGCGAGGGGGTAGTATGTACAGGAGAGGAGTGCGGAATGTATGGCGGGGGGTAATATGTACAGGAGAGGAGTGCGGAATGTATGGCGGGGGGGTAATATATACAGGAGAGGAGTGCGGAGTGTATGGCGAGGGGGTAGTATGTACAGGAGAGGAGTGCGGAATGTATGGCGGGGGGTAATATGTACAGGAGAGGAGTGCGGAATGTATGGCGGGGGGTAATATGTACAGGAGGAGTGCGGAGTGTATGGCGGGGGGTAATATGTACAGGAGAGGAGTGCGGAATGTATGGCGGGGGGTAATATGTACAGGAGAGGAGTGCGGAGTGTATGGCGGGGGGTAGTTAGTGGAGAGAGGAGGAAGAGGAGTGAAATACCACCTACCTGCCAACTACTCTGACCTACCTGACCCCTAAATGACCTGTCCACTACACTGACCCCTGCACTGACCTACCTGACCACTATAACCTACCTGCCCTCTACACTGACCTACCTGAACCCCCTGACCACTACACTCCTTCTTGCAGTACTCACACTACTGACTACTCCCCCACACAAACACAAGGTAGATCGGTGGATTTCACTCACCACTCCAGGCCAGGACCCCATCAATGAAGATCATCCATAGGTAACTGCTATCTCCCAGTCGCTCCTTGATATCCCCCGCAGGCCGAGAACTCCGCCAGCAGCCGCTGCACGCTCGTCTGCACCGAGCACCGCCCCTCCCACTCACACACACGGACCGCCCATGGCAAGGCATCATGGGGCACAGGACAGGCTGGACCAATGGAGTCCCGGTGGGCGGGGGGAAGCGCGGCCCGGGTGCTGACTGCTGAGGAGTCTGCCTCATTAAAGATAACAGGGGCTGCTGAAGCCTGGAGGAAGTCACTCTTGGGACAGCAATGGCAGCACAGGATTGGAATAAGGCCGCCTACACGCAGGGGAGAGAGCACTGGCTTGGCTGGCCACCCCCACGCTACACTACTGGGCTGGCCCGGCCGGATGACATAATGCATCAGTCATTCCGGGATACTATATTGTCCCGCAATGAGGGTGTCCGGGACCCGGGACAGATCTGCTAATTGCGGGAATGTCCCGGGCAATCCGGGATACGTGGGCACCCTAGTCACAGGCAACCCTCTTGCTCTGTAGGCTAGAGCTATTGTTTTAACCAACCATGTGGCGATCACTCTACTAGAAGCCCTCAGGCCTTTGCGGGCACCATTCGGGATGATGAAGAGATTGTCCGACTTCCTAAGTTCGGCTGTTGCGTCCACATAGGCTCTCAGTGAAGCTCCTACATCAAGCGTATTTGGATCCTGAGAGTTTTCTGCGAGAAACAGTGGGAGAGTAATTTCCTGTGTCATATGGAAAGTAGGGGCTACTTTCGGGACGAATCCCAGCATTGGTCTGAGTACTGCTCTATCCGGAAAGAAGGAGAGGAAGGGCTCCTTAAACCCCAGCATGGCCATCTTGGATACCCTTATGGCTGAGGTTACTGCCACGAGAAAGGCAGTCTTCAATGTGAGATGCCACAGAGAGACCGGAGAGGCAAAGGTGTCTGACGACAGGAAGTCCAAGATTAAGGGTAAGTCCCATTTCGGAAATCTTGGCAACTTTGGCGGTTTTAGGCGGATGGATGCTCTGAAGAATTGAATCACCAATCTTTCAGTTGCCCATTGGACACCAGTAAAAGCTGAGATAGCAGACACGTGAGTCTTCAAAGTGCTTGTGGAGAGACCTAGTTCCAAGCCCGCTTGGAGGAATTCCAGGATGTAGCAGACTTTTGGTCAGTCAGGCAGAAAATCATGTCTGTGTGCAAATTCCACAAACTTGTTCCAGGTCCAGCTGTAGGCATTGTGGGTACTGCCTTTCCTCGCCTTCATAAGAGTATTCATGACTCTAGTTGAGCAACCCAGACTAGTTAGCCTACGCCTCTCAAGACCCAGGCCATCAATTTCAGGCTCTCTGGGGCCGGGTGGCAGATTGGCCCCTGTCTCAGTAGGTCTGAGGTTACTGGTAGAGGTAGTGGCTTCCTGATGCTCAATGAGCGGAGTAGAGAATACCAAGGTCTCTTTGGCCAGTCTAGAATTACTGCCAGGACAGATACCTTCTCTTGTTGTAGTCTTCCCAGGAAGAGGAGGATCACCGGGATCGGAGGGAACGCATATGCTGTTCCATTCTGGTGTTAGAGCATCCACTCCTGCTGCCTGTGAGTGGCTCAACTGGGTGAAGAACAGTGGTAGTTTGGTGTTGATGGCAGAGGCAAATAGGTCTACTTCTGGAAGGAAGGCCCATGCCACCAAGCTCCGGAAGATCTGTGGAGACAGGGCCCATTCGTTGTTGTTCAAATCTGCTCTGGACAGGTAGTCTGCTTGAGCGTTCAGATGTCCAGGCACATATATTGCCGTTAGCAATTGTAAATTGGCCTGAGCCCAGTCCATGATCGGGGTCACCTCCCTCAGGAGGGTACTGCTGCGAGTGCCCCCTTGCCTGCGGACGTAAGCCACTGCCGTCACATTGTCTAGTTTCAGAAGAATGGGCGCTCCCTGAATTTGATTCTTGAAGGCCAGGAGGGCCTGGAAAGCTGCTCTCAACTCCAATATGTTGGAGACTACGTCGGTCGCCTGGAAAGTCCAACGGCCCTGGGCCCACTGGTCTTTGTATAGGGCTCCCCAGCCCATACTGCTGGCATCCGATTGGACGATTTGCCATTTCGTCGTGAGTAAGGAATGGCACCGGGTAAGATTCTGTTGTCTTGCCCACCAGTCTAAATTGATCTTCATCTGGGCTGTGATTTGGATTTTCTGACCAAAATCTCCCGATTTCCATTGATCCAGGAGACCCATTTGGAAGAGGCGTGAATTCCATTGAGCCCACTTGACCATCGGAATAGTTGAGATCATCATGCCTAGGAGTCGCATGCACTCTATTGTTGGCATATATGTTTCCTTTTCGAGCCATTGACATTGTTTTGATTATGCCGGACATCTTGTCCCTGGGCAACGTCACTGACAACATTTGGGTATCTATCTTCGCACCTAAATACACCAGGGATTGAGTCGGCACAAGGTGACTCTTTTCTCGATTGATTAGCCATCCAAAGCTCTCTAGTGTCAACAAAGTTGTGTCCCGGTCTATTAGGAGCGTGTTCCTGTCTTGGCTCAGCAGGAAGATATCGTCCAAGTAATGGTGTATTCAGATACCTTGCAGTCGTAGGTGTGCCACCAGCGCCACTAGGACTTTTGCGAATACTCTGGGGGATGTGGTCAGCCCGAAGGGTAGGCACACAAATTGATAGTGAAGTTGTCCAATCGGAAACCGAAGGAATCTCTGGTAGTACGGGGCCACGGGTACATGGAAGTATGCATCCCTGAGATCCACTGATAGTAGCCAATCCCCTGGTTGGACAATTTTTAGGATTGTCTGGAGCGACTCCATCCTGAACCGATCCTTTTTGATGGATCTGTTGAGATCTCGGAGATCTATTACTGGCCTCCATGCCCCCGACTTCTTTTGAACCAAGAATAGAGGTGAGTAGACTCCAGAAAAACGCTCCCATTGAGGTACTGCGATTATTGCTACTTGATCCAGGAGGGTCTGAATGTAATTCCAAAAGACCTCCTGTTTTTCCTCCTTTGGGGGAATTTTTGTGGAGGTCGGTTTAGGAATTTCCAGTTGTGCCCATATCTGATGGTCGATATCACCCACGGCTCCTTTATCTTTTCTGCCCACACTTGACGGAACCTGAACAGCCTGGCTCCCACCCGGCAAGTGTGAGCCGGTGTGTAGTCAAAAGGACTTCCTGGCTTGTTGTCCCTTGGAGGGGGCTGGTCTTCCAGACTTGCGGTTTGTCGCCAAGTTCGGCCACTGTCGGCAAAACTCTCTTCCTGGCTTATAGGACCTGGTGGCTCTGCCTCTAGGTCTCGCCGTGCTTCGAAAAGTCACTTTTTTCTTAAGAAGCAGCATCTGATCCTGCGGGATGAATCCCGATTTTCCCCCAGTCGATTTGGTGATAGCCGTATTCCCGAACAGGGAGTGACCTTCGAAAGGTATTTTGCACCAACCTTGCTTGGACGCAGGATCCGCCACACAGGGCCTGAGCCACAGGGCTCTTCTGGCCATCACCGCATTTAGCATGACTCTTGGCAGAATTTTGATTATGTCGATGGATGCTTCAGCCATAAATGCAGCTGTTAGCTTCAAATTTGCCAACGGGGCTAAGAACTCAGCTTTGCACAGGTCATTTTGCACCGCCCCTTCGGTTCTCTGCACCCAGATGTCCATGGCCATAGAGATGGTGGCTAAAGCCATCGTCGGTCTACATACTCCACCGGCCAATGTGTAGATCTTTTTAAGATCCATATCCACCCTCCTGTCTAGAACGTCTTTGAAGGTCACCACGTCGTTGTCGCATGAGTGCCGCGTCCACTACAGGGGGCTCCTCTAGAACCTTCACTTTCTACGTCTGAAACGGGTACATTTTTGCTAACCGATTTTTGAAAATCCCTTTCTTCTGTAAGCTTTTCCACTAGTCAGAGATTATGTCTTGGATTTCATCTACAAAGGGAAAGTTCACTGTCTCTCGTTTCATGTTAGCGAATAACTTTCAGCACAGTGGTGTAGTGGTTAGCACTTTCACCTAGCAGCAAAAGGGTCACTGGTTCAAATCCCGACCATGACACCATCTGCCTGGAGTTTGCATGTTCTCCCTGTGTCTGTGTGGGTTTTCTCCGGGTACTCCGGTTTCCTCCCACACTCCAAAGACATGCTGGTAGGTTAATTGGATCTTGTCCAAATTGGCCCTGTATATATGTGTACGACTGTGTGTCCCAAGTGCGTTGAGATCCTACGGGGTATAAATTACCGCACCAGCCAAGCAGACACTGGCTGCAAAAAGCGCCTAGAGGCAATTCAGTTCGCATGTGAGCGCTATACAAGTCACTCATTCATTCTGCTGTTCTTCTGATGCATCTTGCCACAGCAGGGTCTGCCTAATTTCTTTCACAAAAGATGGAACTAAGGTGAAATCAAACCCATAATACTGGTCATCCTCCTCTTCCGCAGATGATGCATCTGAGGCTTGTGCTTGAGCTTGTGTCTCTGGGCTATTCTGAACAGTTGGACGTTCTTGAGGTGACAGGGGGCGAGAGGTAGAAGGAACTGGGGCAGTTGACACTTGCGTCTGCGTTGCAAACGACTGCAGTGTATCCTCAAATGCCTTTTTCATCAATGATACTAGCTCAGTTTTATCAGATTCATGGCCCTTTGTCGCCTCTTTGAAGCAGTCCGCACAAGCCATCTTCCCGGCCATTGCCTTTTTGGGGCATGCCCAGCAACCTCCTGGCCTGGGCTGATCATGATGTGAATCCTGGTGGTGACGTGACGGAGAGCGGCGACGCCTTGAAGGAGAGCGAGAGTGTGAAACTTCTCTTCTACTGTGAGAGAATTGATCTTCCCATGAGGACGAACGTCTCCTATATCTTCCCGAGTTTTCATCCTTTGATCATTGAGAAGAGCCATGACCATGACCTGAGGAGCTGGAGCAGCACAGATAGGCGTGAGAAAAATTAGTCTGCTAGATAAAACATTGTAGAGATGGATGTAAACGTCGGTGTCTCCCCTACCTTCTTTGCGATCGCTGATCTTTAGAGGGGATAGGCATTTTGGTTCTGTAGAGAAAATATAAGACATGTTATGTCCTGCATATATATTCATGCTGGTGGTGTGTAGGAGTGAATCCTGCCCTTTACAAGCCATACCTGAGGAGACGGTGTGTACAGCACAGGCAGCTTAGCACACAGAGCGCCGTCCACTGCAACAGCAAAGTTAAACTGATGATCAGCACTTTAAAAAAAATGGCTTCCTGAAAGCTTGCTCCACCCCTCCTCTCCTGATTGGCTGGGCGGCTATGCACATGTTCAGAGTAGGCTGCCTATAAAAGGCAGAGAGTGAGCTTGCCTCCCCTTAACAGGCACACAAATCGATCCAAGAGGAGAGACACAGCACACCACCAGCTCCCCCAAGCCACCTGTTTAAGGCCGCATGAAGCCACCCCGGGGATCAGCAGCAGGGTTTCCTGACCAAGTTACCATTGGTACCTTACAATGCAGGGACTGCATCAGGCAGCAGACACTTCCGGACGGACCGCCAGTAGTTTATACCAGCTAGGAGGGGAGACACCGTTAGTCCTGACCTAGGAGGAAAAAAAAGGAACGCTGAGGCTGAGGTGAGCAAAAATGTTTTAGTTAAGTCCTGATTACGTAGGGGGTGGGCGGGGCCTCACCCAGATGTGCTGACATGGAGCCGTCAGGAAAAATATAGGTGAAACCCAGCTGAATTTACAAATAGCTGACTTTACAAATACTTTAAAATATCCACAGCATGTGGTGTCAGCACTGCCTACTTCATTTCTGGTGGTTTGAACCTCACCCCCACCTCCTCATCTCTGTAACCTCTCTTTGTGCAAAGCCGGGGGGCACAGGATGTTATCAGCTCACAAGATTTTTGGCAGGATCAACCAGTATTTCTTGTACTTGTAACAAAAACAGAGGCAGCATTACACTTTCAATGGTATTTTTAGTAGACCAAAAAGGAGAACATAAGATAAATTGATTGTTAGGGTTAACAAATATCACCTCAAAATATTCGAAACACCCCAAAAAAAATGATATACCACAAATATCTCCTTCCCACACTATAGTAAACAATTCTGTGCAACATTTATTGTACATGATATTTAAAATTCACTGTACATAATATAAAAACGATCCCTTTGAACAGGACATTCCTCTAAACATCCAACCAGCAATTGAACTTGGCATCCATTGACCTTCCAGGTTTCATGTATGCAGTGGCGTAGCGTGGGGTGTGCAAGGGGGGCCACCGCCCTGGGCGCAAAATTTAGAGGGGCGCTGTCACGAGTGTGTACCGTTTAGCACGGGGCTAAAATCCCCTTGTTAAACTTATGATGCCGGAGAGTCCATGTTGTTCAGCAACAGCGGCCATTCTTAAGGTGGCTGGGGGATCCACCTCACGGTGGTGATCAGCGAGGGGCCGAGCCGGGGACAGATAGTCTGACCATATATTTTGGTTTATATATATATATATATATATATATATATATATATATATATATATATAGATATAGATATATATCTATATATATACTAAAATATATATAGAAAAAATTCAAAAAGGTTACATGCAAAACCCTACTGGGTATTGACCCAAACTGCACAGTGCTGCAACAAGTATTATAGTGTGAATATTACATATGTGAGCTACAACTGAAATAATATTAAATCCCCCCTCCTAATGCCTATGATGGCTAACCTGTGTAGAAAAGATGTAAACACCTATTTTCAGGCTGTCCAGTCATGTTATCCCTTGTGTGAGCCAGTGGTGTATGCAGGGGAGAGGAGGGAGCGCCAACAACAGATGGGACATAGGAACCTATGCATGATGTCACCACTCCAGGCTTTATCAGTCATTGTCAAGCACGCTCTCCTCTCCCCCTACAGCTACTGCTGTCTCACACAGGGGATCATGTGACCAGACTAAAGCTAGCTAAAAATAGGCAAGTCTGCGGGTCAGGGGGGCGCAAATTGCTTGCCTCGCCCCGGGCGCTGACAACCCACGCTACGCCACTGCATGTATGTACTGCATATCCCAATTATATGTCCTTTATAAGGAATTTAGAGTAAACCTAATGCCCTGTACACACGATCGGATTTCCAAAGGAATAAAATCCAATGGATTTTTCCATCGGAAATCCGATGAAGCTGACTTTCATCAGTCTTGCTTACACACCATCAGTCAAAAATCCGACCGTCCCAAACGCTGTGACGTAAAACACTCCGAAGAGCCGAGAAAAATTAAGTTCAATGCTTCTGAGCATGCGTCGACTTGATTCTGAGCATGCGTGGGTTTTTTCTCCGATGGAGTTCCCCACAGAAGATCGGAATTTGCTATTGTTTTTTTTTTCCATCCGTAAAATTTAAAACATTTTCTATTTTTTTATACCGATGGAAAAAAGACCGATGGGGCCCACACACGATCGGTTTTTCCGCTGAAAAAAGTCCATCGGTCTATTTTCATCAGAAAAACCGATCGTGTGTACACGGCATAAGTCAAACAAAATATCTCTCACTTAAAGATTAGAATAGTAGTACAGTATAGTGCCTGACAGGTATACCCATAGTATCTGTCAAATAGTGTCCCCAAAATCAGATTCAGTCCCAGACAAAAGGGGGATTGCGCGGCTATATACACATATGAAACCTGGAGGGTATGCCAAGTTCAATTGCTGACTGGATGTTTAGGGGGAATGTTCCTGTATGAGAGGAGTTTTTATCATATGTACCATGGTTTTTAAATGTCATGTACAATAAATATTGTAAAAAAATGTTTGAACTATAATTTTTTTTAAATTCATTTTCTGTATAGAACAGTATAGTGAAGAGTTCTGGGCTAAAGGGCTATTGCGTCTATACTGTAGGTCAGGTACAGTATGTTGAATATTGTGATATTTTGTTTCTTTCATAAACATAAAGTTTGAAAGACTTTTGAATAGTAATGGTCTTGGGTCACAAGCTGTGCAAGGGTTTAACAAATACTTCAACCCTCTCAGTTCCCGTACTTCTATGCCCTTTGTGGACCAGACCAACTTTTAAATTTTCACCATGGATGTGTTTATTTGGCTTTTACCTTTTTTTTTTTCTTAAGTTTTTCATTACTTAAGATATAAAAAATAATATATATTGTTTTTTGGGTGAAGAACTAGGCTTTCTCTTGGCAATCGTGTTTTGCATTAGATACAAATATGTATAAAATGCATTTTTTTCTGTTTTGAAAACATATTTAGAAAAAAAAGTTGTTTAGTTGTTTTACTAATATAATATATATACATTTTATTCCACGATTGTACCATTTAAAATTACACTTAAATCATGTTCCTTGCACAAAGCATGGCAAAGCTACTTGGAAAGCAAAAATGTTTTTTGTTTTTTTTACTTTCCGCTTTTTTTGATATGTGACACTGAAAAAGTAACAAAAAAAAAGCCCAAATGCAATTAAAAACGAAATTAATGGTGAAGGAAAAAAACAGTAGACAAATAATAGCTAAGACGGATTTGGGTTAACTAATGCCGTGTACACACGACCGTTTTTCACGTCGTTATAAATACCATTTTTTAAATTGGTCATTAAAAACAATCGTGTGTAGGCTCCAGAGCATTTTTAACGACGTGAAAAACGGCCTCCAAAAAATGAGAACCTGCTCTATTTTTTCACGCCGTTTTTCACGTTTTTTTTTTTAACGTCGTGAAAAATGGTAGTGGGTATGCTTTTCCAAGGGAAAAAAAAACGTGCATGCTCAGAATGAAGTATGAGACGGGAGCGCTCGTTCAGGTAAAACTAGCGTTCGTAATGGAGATAGCACATTCGTCAGCATTCTGAACAGCAGAAAACAATCTGAAAGCGCGAAGACTGAAAAGCGTGAATCGTCTCTCACCAAACATTTACTAACACGCGGTAACATGAAATTAGCAAAAGTGTCCCAAAGGGTGGCGCCATTCGAACGGAACTTCCACTTTATAGTGCCGTCGTACGTGTTGTACGTCACTGCGCTTTGCTTGAGCGTTTTTTTTTTAATGAACGTGTGTATGCAAGACAGGCTTGAGAGGAAACAAGAAAAATCACGTTGAGAAAAACGTTGTTTTTGAAAATGACATTAACCACTTCCATACAGGGCTTTTTATACCACTTCCATACCGGGCCTATTCTGGCACTTCACTCCTACATGTACAAATCATCATTCTTTTGCTAGAAAATTACTCAGAACCCCCAAACAATATCTATGTTTTTTTTAGCAGACACCCTAGGGAATAAAATGAGTCATTGCAACTTTTTATCTTGCACGGTATTTGCGCAATCATTTTTCAAACGCCTTTTTTTGGGGGAAAAAAATGGTTTCATGAATTAAAAAATAACAAAACAGTAAAGTTAGCCCAATTTTTTTGTAAAATATGAAAGCTTATGTTACGCCGAGTAAAAAGATACCCAACATGTCACGCTTTAAAATTGCGCACACTCATGGAATGGCGCCAAACTTCGGTGCTTAAAAATCTCCATAGGCGACGCTTTGAAAATTTTTACAGGTTACCAGGTTAGAGTTACAGAGGAGGTCTAGTGCAGGAATTGTTTCACGCGCTCTAACGCACGCGGCGATACGTCACATTTGTGGTTTGAATGGCGTTTACATATGCGGGCGGGACTTGGGTGTGTGTTCGCTTCCAAGCGTGAGCTATTGGGGACGGGCGTTTTAAAAAAAAAATATTATTTTTTTTATTTATTTTACTTATTTATTTATTTATTTTTTACTTTTTTTTTTTACACTTTTTTTTTTTTTGATCACTTTTATTCCTATTACAAGGAATGTAAACATCCCCTGGGGGTTTTGGTAGATCATAAGCTCAATAATGGCATGCATTGCCAAGCTGCGGTTTCCAAAGCGAGCAAAGTATTTTCTTGTATTAAGAGAGGTATGGACTCCAGAGAGAGAGATATCATTTGCCCCTGTTCAAATCATTAGTAAGACCTCATCTGGAATGAGCAGTTCAGTTTTGGGCCCCAGTTCTCAAAAAGGATATTGGGGAACTGGAGAAAGTGCAGAGAAGGGCAACCAAACTGATAAGAGGCATGGAGGAGCTCAGCTATGAGGAGAGATTAGAGGAACTGAATTTATTTACTCTTGAGAAGAGGATAATAAGTGGGGATATGATCAACATGTACAAATATATAAGGGGTCCATATAGTGAACTTGGTGTTGAGTTATTCACTTTAGGTCAACACAAAGGACAAGGGGGCACTCTTTACGTCTAGAGGAAAAAAGATTTCACCTCCAAATACGGAAAGGTTTCTTCACAGTAAGAGCTGTGAAAATGTGGAATAGACTCCCTGCAGAGGTGGTTCTGGCCAGCTCAGTAGATTGCTTTAAGAAAGGCCTGGATACTTTCCTAAATGTACATAATATAACTGGGTACTGACATTTATAGGTAAAGTTGATCCAGGGAAAATCCGATTGCCTCTTGGGGGATCAGGAAGGAATTTTTTCCCCTGCTGTAGCAAATTGGATCATGCTCCGCTGGGGTTTTTTGCCTTCCTCTGGATCAACTGTGGGTATAGAATTGGGTATATGGGATTGTGCGATATTTTTTATTTTTATTTTTTTATTTTTTATGGTTGAACTGGATGTAACTATCTTTGGCCAAGTACCTCAGTGTTCCTTTGTCCCTCTTTCAGCTCCACCGGCTTTCCTAGCTCTCTCAGCTCTCCAGGCTCTCTCAGCCTTTTTAGTTGCAGCTCCCGGCTGTACTGGCCTATGCTCTGGGACCTTTAGGTACTCTCAGTTCTCTGGACTCACTTAGCCGTCTCGACTCTCTCTTTCCTCCAGACTCACTTAGCCGCCTCGACTCTCTCTTTCCTCCAGACTCACTTAGCCGTCTCGACTCTCTCTTTCCTCCAGACTCACTTAGCTGTCTTGACTCTCTCTTTCCTCCAGACTCACTTAGCCATCTCGACTCTCTCTTTCCTCCAGACTCACTTAGCCGCTACTATCAGTCCTCTGGACAAGGAACCTTGTTTCTCCAGCATTGAATAGTGTCTCCGGAGCAGACCACACCTGTCTCCCAACGGGAGCCCAGAACAATTCCCAAGCCTGTCATTATAAAGGGCTGTATGTAGCTATAGGCTCACCCAGCTGGTCTTTGGCAAAACCTTGACACTGGGCTGAAGACTTCTTTCCCCTAAGCTCTTAGAAGTCTCCAAACTCTGGAACCAAATTCAAGAATGCCAAAACCCAGGGAGAGGATTTTTACACAATGGCAGGGCCTCGCACTGTCACAATATGTTTTAACAAATTTCTGCTATCAATAAATTCTATGACTTTTTTAATTGACTCGCAGAGCTTGGAATACTAGAAAAAATTCCTTATTTGTATACAAATTTAATACGTTTTTAAGGCTCTTATACATAGGCCAGCTGAGCTCATTCGGCATACCTGCAGTAATTCCTCCACCCAGACAGCCCAGGTTCACAGTACAGGCTGAATGGGCTCAAACAGCCCAAGCGCAAGAGCCGTTATTCATTGAATTCTTCGATGAAACATACTTGTAAAGAATTTCTTTAGGCTTGGAAAAAAAATATTGTTTTGATTTTACAGAGAGCACTCCACCAATGATGACATCTCCATCCTGAAAATATTGGAATTCATCAAATGTGTCAGTAAACTTGAGCGTACAGGCTGGATTCTGTGTCTCTGACCTCCAGGGTGTCATACATTGGAGGATAAGACAGAACAGGAGGATGTAAGGATGAGAAGAAACCATAGCTATGATCACTGGATTTTTGTCATACGTGACACAACTGCAGTGTGTGTATCTGTGTGACAATACAATGATCTGACTCCTCTCCCCTCTCTTTATACTGTTCAGCGTCATTGTTCTCAGTACTGTATAATGCCAGCATCTTCCTTATACTTTAAGCTATTTGTACAAGTAGTTTTTTTGTAAGTGATTGAATATACTTTTCAATTTTATAAAAATATACACTTTTTACTTTTTAAGTTAATTTAACAATTAAAAAGATACACATTTTCTTTAAAAGAAATCCCAATCTACAAGCAACAACAATTGCAATGGTCTCCAAAAATGCACATGTAAGCTACAACATGATTCTTCCATGTATAAGAAATAAATGTGAATGGTGCACATGGTTGTTTTAATATCTTATAGCCTAAATTATAGCTTTTTTTCATTAAATTAGTTATTTAACAATTAAATAATACGTTTTTCTTTTATTCATTTTTTTTAAAGGAGACAAAAAAGAGAAAACATGTAAAACAGTGGAGCATAATCATCCAATATAAAGGCAAAATGTCATCCACGTGCAGCATATAGTATAGAACCAAAAACCCAGCGTAAGAATATCAGCACCGTTTTAATTAATGGACCAGACAATACAGACAAACGAGTCACATATCATTAATATGAAAAAAGAAGACATAGGATGCATTTTGAGTCTAATGCAAATGTAGAAAGATCAAAACCTGACTTCTATGTTGTAGTAACATATAGAAAGGTAGGACGTATAGTCCGCCACATCAGGAGTTGCCTTTTTAAGTATAAAAGAAAGAAAAAAAAAAAAGAAAGAAAAGAAAGACAAAAAGAAGGGGATGGGTATGTAACCAATGCTGTATCCTGGCCTAGAACAACAAGGCCCAGGCCTAGGGCAGCACTTTGCAGGGGGGCAGCACGGAAAGAGTCCCCACTGGCTTGTCTTCACTGTTAGTGTAACATAAGCTGCTTCAAATTTTGACTGTCCTATCAGCTTGGACCACAAACCTTCCTCACTGTGCTATATGTTTTCTGCTGCACCATTGGCATGGTTATATCTTCTTAGTCCTCTCCATAAAATTATCAGAAATTTGTGCTTAAAGTAGTAAGGGAGGGTTATGTCAGTTTATTTTTTATCATCTCTGTCCCATTGCAGCGATTTCCCTTAACTTCCTGCCAATCATGAAGTGAGAGGAAATCTATGCAAATTAAGGGAATCCATTGCCCTCCAGGCACTAAGAACTAGTGTCCCCACTCAAAAAAGGGGTGTGGCCTTGACAGGAAGGGGTGGGTCATATTTAAATTAGGGGGTGCACGAGTTTAGTCAGGCCTAGGGCAGCACAAAACCTAAATACACTACTGTATGTAACGCACCTCAATGGACAATCTCGCATACCTCCAAGTGGACAGAAAACACGGGGAGAAATCCCCCCTACAAAACTAAAATTCTATAAAATGCCAGGGATGCCAAATTTTATTACATTTAGGTATAGTGTTGTGGAGTCGAGCTGTAAATTAATCCATATTGTGTACATCATGAATACGTTTTTGCAGATCAGTTGAAGAGGGTGGTAATTTCTGATTCCGTTTTAAAGCTCTTAAACATCTAGCTGCAGTAAGGATATGGTTAATCAATTTGGCAGCCATGTTCAGCAGAGGAAGCCCTAAAAGACAATGTAATGGGTCAAGGGGGATTGGAGAGCCAAACAGGGATTCCAGAAGAGAACAAGTTGGTTCCCAAAACAAACATATTTTAGAGCATTCCCAATAAATGTGGTACAATGTTCCTATAAACTTTATGGACTACCAACAAGTAGAAGGTAATTTTGGATTAACAGTGTAACGGCACCCCAAGTATGAAAGGGGTTAACGCTGTTTAAGATATTCCCTCTCTGGACACACATCCACTGCCGATCCTCCACAGTCAGGCGACCGCTTCCCATAGGATTAATCCTTCCAAACATACGAGACGAACGCTCTTGTATCTTTCCAACTAGACTGACAATCTTTAATGAGAGCAGGCTCTTTTTATACACCAAAATAATACTGCATTAATCTAAATGAACAATGGTCCAACTCCACCCACAACATCACACAATGGTTACATAACGAGCTCCCAATACACATATTCTGACATCTCTTAGCTAATCCCTTTACATCTTAAATGACTATGCATGACCTTTATATTCACCAGACTGTCTGTCTGCTTTACAATACACACAAGTACAGAGTTAATTATCACTATTCACAATGAAAGGATCAGTAGCATAGTTGAGATTCATTAACATTACACAAGCAGACAGGTGACACATCAGCATCTCTTAATTAACTTGTTGAGTTCAGAATCAAACAAACAGTACATTTTGTGGATTAATATTACTATCCCAATTTAAAGCAATCCAAGACATTCTTAATGTCCATTATTTCCTGGCTCGCCCTGTGCCCAAAGTGACCCCTGTCACACATCTCCCCTTTCGGCAGGAGACTAACACAGGAGGAGACCCCAGACGGGTTGACTCTGAGGTTAGTCCATAGTTCCATTCCTCTAATGCCTGGACAACCCATCAGCATTGCCATTTTGCTTACCGGGTCAGTAGCTGATGGTGCAGTTGTAAGGTTGCGGGACGAATAATGGAATTCAGTTCTGGAGCAGTCACTTGCTCTGCTCTCTCAATGGCTCCCAAAACTTGTTGCTGGTGCTCTTGGGAAAGGTAAGGCAAAACCCGGGCGCAAATCCCATTTAACCTTTTGACAGTTTCAGCCTGTTTGTGCATTTCAATGTTCAAGCCATGGGACATCTCATAATGCATGACGTAGTGTCGTTGCATCTCTGATTTCTCACTGGCCAACTTGTCACATTCCAATTTTAGACTGTGATATTGTGCCTGATCTAAGGTACATGTCGGGGAAGATAATCTTACCGCGTTCTCAGCCGCAATCAGGCCGGTTCCAGCAGCATGGGTCTGGGCACAGGTATTCACTGGGTTGGCTTCAGCGGGACCCATCGGGGCGTAAGCAGAAACGAGGGGGGCCAAATCATTCCCCAGTAGTACATCCGCGGGCAAATCCTTCATCACCCCCTCATTCACGTGTCCCGAAACAACCCCCCAATCCAGGTGAACCCAGGCAGCGGGTAGCCGGAAGATGGTACCTCCCGCTACTCTTACGGCTACAGTGTCTCCGGTGTGTTGGCTCTCTGGGATGAGGTTCTTCTGTAGTAGGGTCATGGTAGTGCCACTATCACGTAAGCCATTGGCTACCGTTCCATTAACCCGGACAGTCTGCCTGTGTTGTTGCCGGTTGTCCCGGTTAGCTGCTTGTATTGGATCAGCCTCGTGCAGGACGCCCCAATGTTCTTCCTCCTCAACGCAGTGGGCCACAGGCATGGGTGTGCGGGGGCTCCCCCTTGCTGGCTGTCTCCATGACTGGGACTGGATGGCTGCATTCAACGGACAGTCTGGCTTTTTGTGCCCTAGCTGTTTACATCCGAAACACCTGACGGGTTGTGCGTAGTCCTGGGATTTGAACCTGGGCGGCTGAGGATAAGTGGCCGCTGGGGTTGGTGCTGAAGTTGGGTTAGCGGCTGATAAACTGGGTCGAGATAGTGGATAGCGCTCGCCTCTGCCTGACCTTCGAGAGTCCAGATATTCATCGGTAGGGATGAGCTCGGTGTTCGAGTCGAACATACGTTCGACTCGAACATCGGCTGTTCGATCGTTCGATGAAGATGGAACGATTTGGGCCGTTCGCGCCTAATTCGAGTGACGCGAACGGCCCACAATGCACTACGCCATCGCAGTGTCATCCAGGCGCTGTGATTGGCCAAGCATGCACTGTGACCCCGCATGCTTGGCCAATCACAGCGCCGGCAGCGAGGAGAGCAATGATTGGCCACAGGCAGGATGCCTGTGGCCAATTATTGCTGAGGGTGTTTAGTACACGCCCCACACTATAAAAGGCCGCCAGCACGGCGGCCTAGTGTAGTGTGTTCCGGAGCAGGGAAAGAGAAGCATAGGCAGGGACAGTGACATTTTTTTTTCTTGCTTAACCTGGATTCCTTTAGTTTAGGGAAAGAGAAGGATAGGTAGGGAGAGTGTCAGTGTGTTTTACTGTGTGAATCCTTGCTTCTAGGGACAGGGAAGGACAGTGAGGGAAATTCTCCTTGTGCTATAGTGTGCTAAAGCATTGATCATCAACCATCTTTAAAAAAACATTTTTTCTAGGGACAGAAAACTATAGGTAGGAAGAGTGTCAGTTTCTTTCACTGTGATAATCCTTGTTTCTAGGGACAGGGAAGGACAGTGAGGGAAATTCTACTTGTGCTATAGTGTGCTAAAGCATTGATCATCAATCAGCTTTAAAAAAACATTTTTTCTAGGGACAGAAAACTATAGGTAGGAAGAGTGTCAGTTTCTTTCACTGTGATAATCCTTGTTTCTAGGGACAGGGAAGGACAGTGAGGGAAATTCTCCTTGTGCTATAGTGTGCTAAAGCATTGATCATCAACCGTCTTTAAAAAAACATTTTTTCTAGGGACAGAAAACTATAGGTAGGAAGAGTGTCAGTTTCTTTCACTGTGATAATCCTTGTTTCTAGGGACAGGGAAGGACAGTGAGGGAAATTCTACTTGTGCTATAGTGTGCTAAAGCATTGATCATCAACCGTCTTTAAAAAAACATTTTTTCTAGGGACAGAAAACTATAGGTAGGAAGAGTGTCAGTTTCTTTCACTGTGATAATCCTTGTTTCTAGGGACAGGGAAGGACAGTGAGGGAAATTCTACTTGTGCTATAGTGTGCTAAAGCATTGATCATCAATCAGCTTTAAAAAAACATTTTTTCTAGGGACAGAAAACTATAGGTAGGAAGAGTGTCAGTTTCTTTCACTGTGATAATACTTGTTTCTAGGGACAGGGAAGGACAGTGAGGGAAATTCTCCTTGTGCTATAGTGTGCTAAAGCATTGATCATCAACCATCTTTAAAAAAACATTTTTTCTAGGGACAGAAAACTATAGGTAGGAAGAGTGTCAGTTTCTTTCACTGTGATAATCCTTGTTTCTAGGGACAGGGAAGGACAGTGAGGGAAATTCTCCTTGTGCTATAGTGTGCTAAAGCATTGATCATCAACCGTCTTTAAAAAAACATTTTTTCTAGGGACAGAAAACTATAGGTAGGAAGAGTGTCAGTTTCTTTCACTGTGATAATCCTTGTTTCTAGGGACAGGGAAGGACAGTGAGGGAAATTCTACCTGTGCTATAGTGTGCTAAAGCATTGATCATCAATCAGCTTTAAAAAAACATTTTTTCTAGGGACAGAAAACTATAGGTAGGAAGAGTGTCAGTTTCTTTCACTGTGATAATCCTTGTTTCTAGGGACAGGGAAGGACAGTGAGGGAAATTCTACTTGTGCTATAGTGTGCTAAAGCATTGATCATCAACCGTCTTTAAAAAAACATTTTTTCTAGGGACAGAAAACTATAGGTAGGAAGAGTGTCAGTTTCTTTCACTGTGATAATCCTTGTTTCTAGGGACAGGGAAGGACAGTGAGGGAAATTCTACTTGTGCTATAGTGTGCTAAAGCATTGATCATCAATCAGCTTTAAAAAAACATTTTTTCTAGGGACAGAAAACTATAGGTAGGAAGAGTGTCAGTTTCTTTCACTGTGATAATCCTTGTTTCTAGGGACAGGGAAGGACAGTGAGGGAAATTCTACTTGTGCTATAGTGTGCTAAAGCATTGATCATCAATCAGCTTTAAAAAAACATTTTTTCTAGGGACAGAAAACTATAGGTAGGAAGAGTGTCAGTTTATTTCACTGTGATAATCCTTGTTTCTAGGGACAGGGAAGGACAGTGAGGGAAATTCTCCTTGTGCTATAGTGTGCTAAAGCATTGATCATCAACCGTCTTTAAAAAAACATTTTTTCTAGGGACAGAAAACTATAGGTAGGAAGAGTGTCAGTTTCTTTCACTGTGATAATCCTTGTTTCTAGGGACAGGGAAGGACAGTGAGGGAAATTCTCCTTGTGCTATAGTGTGCTAAAGCATTGATCATCAATCAGCTTTAAAAAAACATTTTTTCTAGGGACAGAAAACTATAGGTAGGAAGAGTGTCAGTTTCTTTCACTGTGGTAATCCTTGTTTCTAGGGACAGGGAAGGACAGTGAGGGAAATTCTCCTTGTGCTATAGTGTGCTAAAGCATTGATCATCAACCGTCTTTAAAAAAACATTTTTTCTAGGGACAGAAAACTATAGGTAGGAAGAGTGTCAGTTTCTTTCACTGTGATAATCCTTGTTTCTAGGGACAGGGAAGGACAGTGAGGGAAATTCTCCTTGTGCTATACTGTGCTAAAGCATTCCTCATCAACCATCTTTGAAATCCTTGTTTTTTGGACAGTCAGGGAAGTTGTCGTTGTGCTATTCTGTGCGAAAGCAATCATCCTCAACCATATTTAGAAATCCTTAAGTAAAGGGACAGAGAAGGACACCTGAAGGTAGCCCTTATTGCTTTTTTCCCATCTCCCTGCAGGCCATCTATTAGAATGTCTGGAAGGCAAACAAGGAGAGGCAGACAGTCAGGAGGCAATAAAAGAGGGAAAGCAGGCTCTGTGTCTGGGGGCAACAGTGCTGGTCATGGACGCGGTGCATTGTCATCAGCACATGGCCATGGGACACGCTTGTCCTTCTTTTCGGCAGCTGGACATGTTGAGCCACATCATGCCGAAGACTTGGTAGAGTGGATGACCAAGCCCTCCTCCTCCTCCTCATCCTCTCTCACCCAGGCTCAGGGTACTGGCAAAGCAGCTGCCAAAGCGTCCTCTTCCCTGGTATCAATGTCAGACTCATCATCAGTCACTCCTTCCCTAGACCCACCATGTCCTCCTCCTGAGGAGTCCCCCGAACTGTTTGAGCACAGTGTTGGGTACATGCTCCAGGAGGATGCCCAGCGTTTCAAAGGGTCTGATGATGAAACCCAGCTACAGGAAGGCAGTAGCGTGAGAGCAGACAGAGGGGATGCTCAAGAAGGACACCAATCTGGCAGTCATGTTCCAGCAGCTGCAGCATACTGCCAGATTGGCTCCAGTGATGAGGAGGGAGGGGATGATGAGGTCACTGACTCCACGTGGGTGCCTAATAGGAGAGAGGAGGAGGAGGAGGATGAGGAGGAGGCACATCTCCAACGAGGCAGGATGCCCTTTGGTGGCTAGCGTAAGGGCAGTACACCGACGGAATCACACCACAGAGCTCCGCCTGTGCAGGGCGCTGCCTCTGCCCGTCATTCAAAAAGTTCTTTGGTGTGGGCCTTTTTTGAGGCTAGTGCATCAGATCGCACAGCTGCTGTTTGAACATATGTCTCAAGCGTATATCGCGTGGCCAAAACATCAGCCGCTTGGGTACTAGACATGTGCAATTCGTTTAGTTACGAATTCGTTATCCGTCAAAATTCGTTATATTCGTTGATTCGTAAACATACGAATGAACGAACGGTTCGATAACATTACAAACGAACAACGAATAATCTAAACGAACGAATATGGAAAACAAATAAAATACGAATTTAGTAAATTTGAAACAAACAAAAAACGAAAAAGTGAAAAACGAAAACATAAAAACAACGAAAACACAGAAAAAAGATAAAAAATAACGAAAATAAAAATGAACGAAAACGAGATATTACGAATATTCGAAAAACAAAACAACGAATAACGAACAAAGATCCATATTAACGAATATCAAAATGAACGGAAAAAAAATTACGAATCTTCGGAAAACGGAAATGAAAACAACGACAATTCGTAAAAACTTAAATTCTATTTTGTTAGTTCTGAATTAGTTCTGGACTTTGGCCAATGGCCAATAAGCTTGTCCCTTCCCCTGAAGAGGTCGTCTCTTCCCCCAATGAGCTTGTTTCTTATAGACATGTGCTATAATGTGTGTGTATGTGTGTTTTTCTGTGTTAGACTGCAGTGCATTCCATCCAGAGTCCAGATAGGGTGTGGTTGGGTAGGTTGCACTGTTCTGTTGGATTTTGTGAGTAAATTTTTTACTTGGGAGAGAGAAATTCTTTGTTTCTTAAGGATATTAGATTCTAGAGTCTACATTCTAATTTATAATTTTATTTATGTAATATCTCTGACATATTGTATTTTTCTTCTTTGTCAGACTACATTCTAGACAGGGTGTGGGTGGTGTTTGATTTGTGAGTCATTCAAAGAGATTGATATAGAAATGATAAATTTCTTACTATTTCTATTACTCCTAGGATTTTCTAAAGTTAGTTTTTTTTCCTTTTCTGGGACTGTGTTTTATTATATTGCTGTCTGTCTGCCCCTACCTATTTTTTTTGTTGTGTTAGCCAGTGCCACTACTAGGCCAGCCCAGGCAGCATATACTACGTATTCATGGTAGGAGAAGTAGATTAGTATATTTTTTTTTTTTCATGGACCGGTAAAATAAGAATACTCCAGTCCTCAATCCCTCCACTCTCAGTCACACCAACACCAACTCTCATACCAACACACTCACTAACACCAACATTCTCACTTACAAGACTCACACGTCCATTCTCACTCCCAGACATTCTAATTGCAATAAAACCACCAAACCACACAAAAACAACTACAAAAACCACAATATCACTCTCTCATAGTTGCCAACAGTCACGGATTGGCCGGGACGTTCCCGGGATTCAAACCCTTTTCCCGGATTTATTTTGTCCCGGCCAATGTCCCGGCCAATCCGATTTTTCCCGTTTTCCCCGAATTTGGATGCCGCAGGCCGCCGCCGCTAGAGGTCCACGGCTGGCGGAGACAATGTCTCGGCCGGCCGCCATGTTCAAGAAGTCCAAAACACGGATGTAGTACAATAGAAAATAAAGCCGCTGCGGCGCCGCCCACACCCCGCACCTCCCCAGGGGTGGGCGGCGCCGCAGCAGCTTTATCTTCTATTGTACTACATCTGTGTTTTGGCTGGCCGGTCGTCCACCCCCCCCCGCCCCGCCCCGCCCCGCTGCAGGTCTGTCTGTAATGGAAAGGGGCGGGGGTCGGCAGCGCCACAGCTTAATTTTTTATTTTTTTGCAGCCACACTGTCGGCTCCGCCTCTATTTTGTTCCCCTTCGGGGAAGGGGAAACAATAATGGCGACCGAGACAGGAGACGCCTGTGGTTAAGGGGGGACTCCGCTGGGGATGCCTGTGGTAAGGGGGGACTCCGCTGGGAACGCCTGTGGTAAGGGAGGACTCCGCTGGGGACGGCTGAGGTAAGGGGGGACTCCGCTGGGGACGCCTGATGTAAGGGGGGACTCCGATGGGGACGGCTGAGGTAAGGGGGGACACCGCTGGGGACGCCTGATGTAAGGGGGGACACCGCTGGGGACGCCTGATGTAAGGGGGGACTCCGATGGGGACGCCTGATGTAAGGGGGGACTCCGATGGGGACGCCTGATGTAAGGGGGGACTCCGCTGGGGACGCCTGATGTAAGGGGGGACTCCGCTGGGGACGCCTGATGTAAGGGGGGACTCCGCTGGGGATGCCTGAGGTAAGGGGGGACTCCGCTGGGGACACTTGATGTAAGGGGGACTCCACTGGGGACGCCTGATGTAAGGGGGGACTCCGCTGGGGACGCCTGATGTAGGGGGGACTCCGCTGGGTATGCCTGATGTAAGGAGGGACTCCTCTGGGGACGCCTGATGTAAGGAGGGACTCCGCTGGGGACGCCTGATGTAAGGAGGGACTCCTCTGGGGACGCCTGATGTAAGGAAGGACTCCGCTGGGTACGCCTGATGTAAGGGGGGATTCCGCTGGGGACGCCTGATGTAAGGAGGGACTCCGCTGGGGACGCCTGATGTAAGGAGGGACTCCTCTGGGGACACTTGATGTAAGGGGGGACTCCACTGGGGACGCCTGATGTAAGAGGGGACTCCGCTGGGGACGCCTGATGTAAGGGGGGACTCCGCTGGGGACGCCTGATGTAAGGGGGGACTCCGCTGGGGACGCCTGATGTAAGGGGGGACTCCTCTGGGTACACCTGATGTAAGGAAGGACTCCGCTGGGTACGCCTGATGTAAGGAGGGACTCCTCTGGGGACGCCTGATGTAAGGAGGGACTCCTCTGGGGACGCCTGATGTAAGGAGGGACTCCCCTGGGGACACCTGATGGCATCTGGTGGCAGGCGACGTGGCAGGTGACACACTCGGGGCTAACACTGATTCGGCATTTTGGTGAGTTGAATGATTTCATTTTATATTAAAATGTAATAAGAGAAATAATGCACTTCAGTCATCCTGACACCCTAACAACCATGGTGCCGGGATGATTAAAGAGCTAACACCAGATGTTTGGATTATCTTTATCTGTTGATTGTTAAACTCTGGAATACACATATTTCTATTATGGTGTAGGATCTGGGCCTGCTGTCCTTCCATCCTTCCTTCTCTTTCCTTCCCTCCCTCTTTCTTTCTCCCTTCATCCCTCATTCATCTCAGACTTTAACCACACCCCCTTTGAGCCACGCTCATTTAAGCCACTCCCACTACCCGTGTAAACCACGCCCACGCTTCGTGCGCCACTTTTTTCTCCTAACGTATAACACACCTTCAAATGAATGCCCCACCCCCTAATTATACCAAGGCTCCGCCTACATGCGAAAAAGTGTCACGGATTTTTTTTTTGCAATGTTGGCAACTATGCTCTCTGCACTGCTCTCTGCTCCTCCCTCACCACACCACTTACACCCTCTCAAAATGGCGTACAGGGGCGGAGGCTATAGCCGCTTGTTGAAAACGAAACTAAAATACGAGATTGCGAATGGCCGCAATGTATTTACGGGAGTACGAATGCATTCGAAGCACGTGGACGTATTTTAGTTTCATTTTCAACACGCGGCTATAGCCGCGTGTTGAAAATAAAAATAACTAGTAACGCGAGATTGCGAATGACCGCGCCGAGATGTATTTACGAAAGTATAAAAAAATTACGAATCCATTCGAAGCACGGTAGTAGACACGAATCAAGGAAAACAAAACAATGTTACGAATCAACAGAAACGGCAGAGTAGTGTACAGAAAAACGAAAATTATTATCTAACAAAATTCCGAATTACGAATCGTTCAGTATCAACGAAAATCAAACTGTTACGAAAGTACGAAAATAACTTAAACAGAAATACGAATCATTCAATATCAACAAAATTACGAATTTCAAATCAACGAAAATAACTTAGACAGAACTACGAATCATTCAGTATCAACGAAAATTAAACTGTTACGAACATACGAACGAGTCCGAATAGGAAAACTCGCGTCTTACGAAATTACGAATCTTTACGAACATACGGAACGAGACGAAACGAAACGATAGGAAACTAATTTTTTGGTTGTGCACATGTCTATTGGGTACCACATGCCTGACCAGACATATGTTGACCTGCCATGCAGCTCTTTGGCAAGCCTACCTCAAAGACCCACACCAAAGAACAAAGCGGACCTCTCCTTGCACCGCATCAGCTGGGATCTCCAACCCCACTATAACTTCAGTCCTGTCTGAAACATGCACTGAGAGGAATGAAGGTGTAGAATTAGGTGTGTCACAGCCAAGTAGTTGCGGCCACTCTGCTAGCAGTACACCGACGTCCGATTCTAGCAGGCAAATTTCCCTGCCCCAGCTGCTGGACCGTCGAAAGAAGTTCACTCCCAGCCATCCACATGCCCAGCGGTTGAATGCTAGCTTGGCTAAATTGCTAGCGCTTCAACTGCTGCCTTTTCAGTTGGTAGACTCGGCCCCCTTCCGTGAGTTTGTGCAATGTGCGGTTCCTCAGTGGCAGGTTCCCAAACGCCACTTTTTCTCACGGAAGGCTATTCCGGCTCTCTACCGGCATGTGGAAGGCAATGTCTTGGCCTCGCTGGACAGGGCGGTCAGCGGTAAGGTGCATATTACCGCTGACTCATGGTCCAGCAGGCATGGACAGGGACGTTACCTTTCTTTCACGGCCCATTGGGTCACTCTTTTGGCAGCTGGGAAGGATGCAGGACAAGGTGCAGTAGTGTTGGAGGTTGTTCCACCGCCACGCCTCCAAAATGCTACTACTGGTTGTGACACACCTCTCTCCTCCACCCCCTCCTCTTCTTCTTCCTCCATGGCCTCTTCCTGTGGTTTGTCCTCTGAACCAGCGGTGCTCCGTAGCCGTTCAAGGGGCTACGCAAGTACGCAGGCAAAAAGATGCCATGCCGTGCTTGCGCTGGTGTGTTTGGGGGACAGAAGCCACACTGGGGCAGAGGTCCTGTCTGCTCTGCAGGGCCAGGCCGAGAGGTGGTTGACGCCATGCCAGCTTAAGCCAGGAATGGTGGTTTGCGACAATGGCACCAACCTCCTCTCCGCCCTCCGACAGGGACAACTGACCCATGTGCCCTGTGTGGCTCACGTCCTTAACCTGGTGGTGCAGCGGTTCTTGGGCAGGTACCCGGGCTTACAGGATGTCCTGAGGCAGGCCAGGAAAGTCTGTGTGCATTTCTGCAGATCTTATAATGCCAGTGCTCGCCTGGCTGAGCTGCAAAAGGAGTTGAACCTGCCCAAGAACCGCCTTATATGTGACATGCCCACCAGGTGGAACTCAACGTTGGCCATGCTGCAGCGGCTGCACACGCAGCAGAGGGCCATCAATGAGTACCTGTGCGACTACGGCACCAGGACAGGGTCAGGGGAGCTTGGTTTTTTTTCTCCACGCCAGTGGGGCATGATCAGGGATGCATGCACTGTCCTGGCACCATTTGAGGAGGCCACGAGGATGGTGAGCAGTGACAGTGCATGCATCAGTGACACTGTACCTCTTGTCCACCTGTTGGAGCACACGCTGCGTGGAATAATGGACAGGGCACTTGAGGCAGAACAGAGGCAGGAAGAGGAGGACTTCCTTGCCTCTCAAGGCCCCCTTTACCCAGACAGTGTTCCTTCTGTCCCACCCATCGCACAGGAAGAGGAGGAGGAGGAGGATTGTGTCAGTATGGAGGTGGAGGCTGGCACTCAGCATCATCAGCAGCAGTCTTTTAGGGATGATTTACAGTCCCAAGAAACCAGTGGACTTGTACGTGGCTGGGAGGAGGTGGCTGCGGATCATGTCGTCCTTAGTGACCCAGAGGACTCCGGACCGAATGCCTCAGCAAACCTACGCTGCATGGCCTCCCTGATCCTGCAAAGTCTGCGGAAGGATCCTCGTATTCTTCGGATCAAGGAGAGGGACCATTACTGGCTGGCCACTCTCCTTGATCCACGGTACAAGGGTAAGGTTGCGGACCTTATGTTACCGTCGCAGAGGGAGCAGAGGATGAGACAACTCCGGGAGGCCTTGCAGAAAGGTCTGTGCAACGCGTTCCCAGAGACTGGGAGGTTACAAACTCCTGGTCCTGGACAACGAGTTGCTGAGGCTTCGGCCAGTCAAAGAAGGAGCGGTGGGGAAGGTGGCCGTCTGACCGATGCGTTCAGGCAATTCTTTAGTCCGCAGCCCCAAAGTATGATCGGTTCCAGCAACCATCGCCAGCGTCTGATAAACATGGTGCAGGAATATCTAGGGGCAAGGTCAGACTTGGACACCTTCCCCACCGAAAATCCTCTGGCTTACTGGGTCTTGAGGATGGATCACTGGCCAGAGCTTGCACAGTATGCAATTGAGCTACTGGCCTGTCCTGCATCCAGCGTTCTTTCGGAACGCACATTCAGTGCTGCTGGAGGATTTGTCACGGATCACAGGGTGCGCCTGTCCACCGACTCGGTTGATCGACTGACTTTCATCAAGATGAACCAGTCTTGGATCACCACCAGCTACCACACACCTGATGCTGATATAACAGACTAATTGATTTTAACATGTCACATCCCTTCAAGACTGATGCTGATGCTGAGTGCCTGTGCTGTTATGTTGACTGGCTATCCTCCTCCTCCGAGTCCTCAATGATACGATTGATGATGATAGCTTGGAAGATCATTTTTGTTTATGGGTGCCGCCACCAGTGGCTAAGGCCCAATTTTTCAGCCCCTGTTTTACAGGGGCGTGTAATTACAATTTTTTTAGCAATAATTTGCCATAGGGCTCATTGCTGTGCTCCAAGTACAGTATCTGTGAGGGGTTGGAGTGTTGTGCCACCAGTGCCTAAGGCCCAATTTTTCAGCCCCTGTTTAACAGGGGCGTGTCATTACAATTTTTGATGCAATACTTTGCAACAGGGCTCATTGCTGTGCTCCAAGTACAGTATCTGTGAGGGGTTGTAGTGTTGTGCCACCAGTGCCTAAGGCCCAATTTTTCAGCCCCTGTTCAACAGGGGCATGTAATTACAATTCTTGATCTAATAATTCACAGCAGGGCCCATTGCTGCACCCACCAAGAGTAACTCTGAGGGCTTACAGTGTTGTGGCAACGCCACCACCACCACCACCACGAAAGGCACAATTTTTCAGCCCCTGTTCAAAAGGGGCATGTAATTACAATTCTTGATCTAATAATTCACAGCAGGGCCCATTGCTGCACCCACCAAGAGTAACTGTCAGGGCTTACAGTGTTGTGGCACCAGCACCACCATCAAAGGCCCAATTTTTACTACCACTGTTCAACAATTATATGTAATTAAAATTCCTGATATAATAGTTGACAGCAGGGCGTTCCAGCACCAACCAAGAGTAACTGTGAGTGCTTACAGTGTTGTGCCAACACCAACAACTAAGGGGCCTATTTCTGCAGAGTATATACGGCAGGTCCCTACTTTCAAACATCCAACTTACAAACGACTCCTACTTGCAAAAGAAAGAAGCCAACAGGAAGTGAGAGGAAATCTACCCCTTGGAAGGAAAATTCTCTCCTGTAAGAATTAATATGGGAGAAAGGTGTCTCCTCTGTACTGATGCTTTATCAGCAATCCTTGTTTCAAGAAAAACACCACATTTCAAAAATAGTTGTCATTGGGACGGAAAGTGAGGTGAAATGTTCTGAACAGGTGCACACTGCACAGACAGCAAAACAAATGTTACAGGGGTGATAACCCTTCCCTACCCTATGTTTTCCAAAAAGCTTAAAAATAGATTTTTTGGCTGGAGCTACACTTAAACAATGTACCTGTTCAAAATTACAAACAGATTCTACATAAGAACAAACCTACAGTCCCTGTCTTGTATGCACCGCCTGTATACGGCTGTTCAGAGTATATAGGGCCTTTTTTATTTTATGTGCGGGGTTCCCCTTAATATCCATACAAGACCCAAAGGGGCTGGTAATGGGCTGGGGTAGGGGGGGGGGGGGTCATGGGGTAGCTATGCCATTTTTCTTAAAGATTTTCATCCATATTACCGGGACCAGACATTACATTAAAGCCGCAAGCAGTTTTAAATGGCTTTTTTTTCCTTTAGAAGTGTCATTTTGTGCAGGGACAGTTCTAAACACGGGAAACACGTGGCACTTCACAGGCATACTTTAGACACCCCCCAGGTACGATATTTAAAGGAATATTTGACTTTTTTTTTTCACTTTATGCATCATTAAAATGACTGCTCCCGAAAAACGACCGTTTTTAAAACTTATTTTTGCATTGATACATGTCCCCTGGTGCAGAACCCGGGTTCCCAAACCCTTTTTAGGACAATAACATGCATAATAGTCGTTATAATTAGCACTTTAGAATTCGAACGTTTGCATCCATTGTATTTAATAGGGTTCTAATGTTCGTACGAACTTTCGGTCCGTTCGCGGGTTCTGGTGCGAACCGAACCCGGGGGTGTTCGGCTCATCACTATTCATCGGCCAAAGTAGCCGCTTGCTGTACAGTCCATGGTTGCTTATCTCACACCCAATCCCGTAGTACCGGGGGGTGTGGTTAAAGAACTGTTCCAAGAGTACTAGCTGAGTGATGTCCTCTATGGTATGAGCATGGCTTCCCTGGAACCAGCCCTTAAGGTTTCGCTGCAGACGATGTGCCCACTCCACGTATGTTATGTGGGTTTGTTTCCTGGATTCTCGAAACTTAATCTGGCTGGCTTTGGGTGTAATGGCAAATCGGGCTAGCAGAGCTTCTTTTACCCGGTCATAGTCTTTAGCGTCCTCATCCTCCAGGGCCCGATACGCATCCGCCGCTCTGCCCATTAAATTACTTGCCAGTAAGGTGACCCAATCTTGGGGCAGTACTTCATGTATCTGGCATAGTCTCTCAAAGTCCTGCAGGAACGCTTCAATTTCCTCCTCTCCTTCCTTAAATAGTTTGAACGCCCGAAAGGGAAACTTACGGAAAGGCGCTGCATCTTTAGGTGTTTTCTCCGATTGCCGTATTTCCCCCATTCTCCGCTCATGTTGCCGCTCTAGTTCTCTCTCTTGTCGCTCATCCTGCAGCTGGATGTCTTTAATGGCTTCTTGTATGGCGGTCTCTGATGGGTTAGCACCATATAATGCCAACCGCTGTCGAACTCGTTGCTGAAACAAGTCTTCAACTGACCGGGGTCCTGCATCACCATCCCTCTGATCCATCTCGGCTAGCTCCCTGATCAAGGTGGCCTTGTTCTTTGTCCCACCGGTCCCTCCACGGCTTTCAAGTAAGTCTTTCAACGTGGCTTTCCTGCAGGCTGCATAGCTGGTCATTCATTGTGGTGGTTTGGGGTGTCCCAGTAACTGGAGGGAAAATCCCACCGCTGCCAACCAATGTAACGGCACCCCAAGTATGAAAGGGGTTAACACCGTTTAAGATATTCCCTCTCTAGACACACATCCACTGCCGATCCTCCACAGTCAGGCGACCGCTTCCCATAGGATTAATCCTTCCAAACATACGAGACGAATGCTCTTGTATCTTTCCAACTAGACTGACAATCTTTAATGAGAGCAGGCTCTTTTTATACACCAAAATAATACTGCATTAATCTACAGTAAATGAACAATGGTCCAACTCCACCCACAACATCACACAATGGTTACATAACGAGCTCCCAATACACATATTCTGACATCTCTTAGCTAATCCCTTTACATCTTAAATGACTATGCATGACCTTTATATTCACCAGACTGTCTGTCTGCTTTACAAGTACAAGTACAGGGTTAATTATCACTATTCACAATGAAAGGATCTGTAGCATAGTTGAGATTCATTAACATTACACAAGCAGACAGGTGACACATCAGCATCTCTTAATTAACTTGTTGAGTTCAGAATCAAACAACCAGTACATTTTGTGGATTAATATTACTATCCCAATTTAAAGCAATCCAAGACATTCTTAATGTCCGTTATTTCCTGGCTCACCCTGTGCCCAACGTGACCCCTGTCACAAACAGCATGTAGAATTCCAGGTGTAAAGTACCAATGAAACAAAATTGTATATTGATTTTCCTTATAAAGCATGTATATGAACGTTTTGTTGGAGTTATCTCACTCCTCCAACTCCAGAGTTCGGCCTAAGGCGCCTCCCCACTTTAACATATAACTGTGTTTGGGAAATGGTCATCTAGTGCCCAGGGTTAAGATGCCAAACTGTGCTCCCCCTAAGATATTTAACATTTCAAGTCAGAAATACTTAAAGGACCAACAGTAATAAATAGCAAGTCATCCCTTGAAATGCTCAAACCTTCTTTTTTTTTTTTTTTAGTATGAGGCAAATTTTGAATGGCCTTAACTTTGTTTATCTGGGGTTTTATTATACTCCTCCATATCCTAGATATTTTGCCTCCTCTAGCCCAATGATACACTTTTTAGGGCAGGGCGTGAATCTGTAAAGTAAGTAGGTTCCTGTGTAGTGTTTAATATGGCCTGAACTTTAACATACTGTATGAGCAGTGGCGGTGCGTCCATAGTGGGCGCAGGAGCGCCGCCCCCTCTCGCTCCTGCGCCCGTCACTCACAACAATACATAGGTTCATGCATTGCATGAACCTATGTATTGTGGCCGCCAATGCCGCCCACTATTCTGATGGCCGGCCCCCTGTTGAGCGCCGGCCATCTGAATAACAGTGGCTGGTTGGTGTTTGGAAGTGCCTATCAGAGCCAGCGGCTCTGATAGGCTTCCCGATTACAGCCTGAAGGCTGTAATCGGCTTCTGAATAGTTAACCAGAGGATGCACGGGGGGTGCGTTCCTTGGTTAACACTGACAGGCGTCTCACCCAATCAGGTTCACCGGGTCTGGTTACCGGTAACCTGATTGGCTGAAGCGACATTGAGGGTGGGAGAAGACATCAATGACGGAAGAAGGGCAGCGCTGACCCGAGGAAGGTAAGTGCAGGGCTGGGGGGAAACTGGCTGCATTTGGGGGGAAACTGGCTGCATGAGGGGACAAACTGTCTGTATTTGGGGGAAACTGGCTGTATATGGGGACAAACTTGCTGTATTTGGGGGGAAACTGGCTGCATTTGGGAACAAACTGGCTGTATATGGGGACAAACTTGCTGTATTTGGGGGGAACCTGGCTGTATTTGGGGACAAACTGGTTGTGTTTGGGGGGAAACTGGCTGCATTTGGGGACAAACTGGCTGCATTTGGGGGAAACTGGCTGCATTTGGGGACAAACTGGCTGTATTTGGGGGGAACCTGGCTGTATTTGGGGACAAACTGTCTGTATTTGGGAGGAAACTGGCTGAATTTGGGGACAAACTGGCTGCTTTTGGGGACAAACTGGCTGTATTTGGGGGGAACCTGGCTGTATTTGGGGACAAACTGGTTGTGTTTGGGGGGAAACTGGCTGCATTTGGGGACAAACTGGCTGCATTTGGGACAAACTGGCTGTATTTTGGGACAAACTGGCTGTATTTGGGGGGAACTTGGTTGTATTTGGGGACAAACTGGCTGCATTTGGGGGGAAACTGGCTGTATTTGGGGGGAAACTGGCTGTATTTGGGGACAAACTGACTGTATTTGGGGACAAACTGGCTGAATTTGGGGACAAACTGGTTGTATTTGGGGGGAAACTGGCTGTATTTGGGGGGAACCTGGCTGTATTTGGGGACAAACTGGCTGTATTTGGGAGGAAACTGGCTGCATTTGAGGGGGCAAACTGGTGGCGTTTGGGCACAGTGGCTGCGTTTAATGGGCCCAGTGGCGGCAATTTATTATTTTTTCTTTCAGTTTGTTTGCGCCCCCCCCCCCAAAAAAAAAATTTGAGCACCAGCCGCCACTGCATATGAGGGGTCCAGTCTGTACTGGATGATCATGTAATCTAGGTAAGCAGCAGCAGCATATTTTTGGTGGTACCACAGTGTCCTTTCCATCACCTGTTGAAATGTTGCAGCAGAATTTTATAGCACAAGGTCATCCCTCAATACTAGAATACAATCAGGGGTTACAAATGTTGTTTTCACTTTGGCTGAAAAAGGAGAAGTCCAAAATCCAAAGAACACCTTCTATTGTAGGGGCATAAACAATGCATCTAATTTCCTGACTACCAATCACATTTGTGGAGGCCTTTGTGGAGTGCCAGGACAGTAGGAACACCCACAAAATTACCACATTTTGGAAAGTAAATACCCCAAGGTATTTCAACCACTTCAAAACCGGGCCATTTCTCACATACATGTCAAAACCTGCTTTTTTTGCTGGAAAATTACTTAGAATCCTTAAACATTATATATTTTCTGAAATAAAATGGGGAATAAAATGCCAGTTGCTGCAATGTTTTATGTTGCATGATAATTGCACAGCCTTTCATAAAATTTAAATTTGCAGGGTAAAAATGTAGTTTAACCACTTCAATACAGGGCACTTTTAACCCATTCCTGCCCAGGACAATTTTCAGCTTTCAGCACTGTCACGCTTTTAATGACAATTGCGCGGTCATGCAACACTGTACCCAAACAATTTTTTTTTGCATTTTTTCACATAAATAGAGCTTTTTTTGGTGGTATATAATCACCGCTGGGTTTTTTCTTTTTTTATTAAAAAAAGGAAAAAATACCAAAAATTTGGAATAAAAAAATAAGTTTTTAGTTTCTGTCAGAAAATGTTGTAAATAAGTGATTTTTCTCTTTCACTGATGTGTGCTGATCAGTTGGCACTGATGAGGTGGCACTGATGACGAGGCACTGATATGCTGCACTGATGAGCACTAATAGGTGGCACTGATGGGCAATGATAGGCGGCACATATAGGCGGAAATGAGGGTCAGGCACTGGTGAGCACTGAAAGGCAGCACTGACTGGCATCACTGATGGGCACAAATTGACATCAGTGATGGGAAAAAACTGGCATCACTAATGAGCACAGTTGGGGCTGCACTGATAATCAGGGCACTGATGATCAATGCCCTGATTATCTGTACATGTCTCCCCTATGCGGAGATGCCGCTGATCCGCTGATACGTTCTGATAACCGGTATATCCTTGTCTACATGTGATGAGATGTGATTGGACACACAAACCCAATATAATACCCACTTTTTTGGTAAAATATACAAGATGATGTTACACTGAGTAAATATACCGTGCCTTGAAAAAGTATTAATACCCCTTGAAATGTTCCACATTTTGTCATGTTACAAGCAAAAAAGTAAATGTATTTATTGAGATTTTATGTGATAGACCAACACAAATTTAGCCGTTACAGGTTACCATTTTTAGGAGTTAAATAGGTCTGGCACTAAAATTATTGCTCTCACTGTGACGTTCACGATGATACCTCACATGCCTGGCGCAATTATTGTTTACATAACTGTGCGAGACCTATGTATGCGTTCACATTTGCACGTGAGAACAGGGAACGGGGGCGCTTACAACATTTTTCAAAATTGTATTATTTACTTTATTGACATTTTTTCTTAATTTTTTTTTTGTATCTACTTTATTGCTATCACAAAAGAATAAATAACATCCTTTTGTGGTGGCATGGGCAGTGAGAGGTACCCTATACTGAGAGATCTGGGTTTTATTATATCCCAGATCTCTCCTCTGCCCTCAAAAGCAGATTGGTTTTATCAGATGCTTTATGAGCCGCAATGGCCTGTAAACAACAAACCAAAACCGGAAGAAATGAAATCCTTTTTGCTTTCGGTTTTTGATGTCATAAAGGAGGGGTGAGTGTGTGCAGGATAGTGCCTTGCAAAAGTATTCACCCCCTTGGCTTTTACCTGTTTTGTTACATTACAGCCTTTAGTTCAATGTTTTTTTTTTATCTGAATTATATGTGATGGATCAGAACACAATAGTCTAAGTTGGTGAAGTAAAATTAGAAAAATATATACATAAAACGTATTTTCAGAAATAAAAAACTGATAATTGGCATGTGCCTATGTATTCACCCCCTTTGTTATGATGCTCATACAAAGCTCTGATGCAACCAATTATCTTCAGAAGTCACATAATTAGCAAAATGATGTCCACCTGTGTGCAATCTAAGGGTCACATGATCTGTCATTACATAGACACACCTTTTTCAAAGGCCCCATAGGCTGCAACACCTCAGCAAGAGGCACCACTAACCAAACACTGCCATGAAGACCAAAGGAACTCTCCAAACAAGTAAGGGACAATGTTGTTGAGACGTAAAAGTCAGGGGCACATATTCCACATGATTTAGGGTTATTGGCGGTCGCCAGCTTCCTCAAAGAATCAGGCAGGTTTTCCCTTATTCTTCAAGAATTCTTATTACAAGCATTGGAATATCTTCTCACTCACAACTATTTCATGTTCGACGGGGGTTACTACCTCCAAAGATGCGGTGCCTCCATGGGAGCCAAATTCTCCCCGTCTCTTGCCAATCTTTACATAGGTTGGTGGGAGATGTCCCGCATCTTTGGACCTAGTAGCCCCCGCCGACTGGACACCTCTTTCTATTGTCGTTATATCGATGACTTATTATTCATAACATCTGACAGTACAGTATGTTTAGACACCTGGTTAACATATCTGAATGATAATATCCTAAATCTTAAATTCACAGGCAACTTGCAGAACACAAGTATAGAATTTTTAGATGTAAAACTCTCTGGAATTAATGGCACAGTAGTCACGGGACTACACAGAAAAAGTACAGCCGGTAATGCGCTTTTACGAGCTGATTCAGCACACCCTAAACATACTATTAATTAGACTTGTGCACAACGGAAAAATTTGTTCCGTTTCGGTTCGTTTCTTTCCGGTCCTGTTGATTCGTAATCATTCGTAATTTTGCTAGACGGGATTTTTCGTGTTCGGACTCATTCGTATTTTTGCAAGCGACATTTTTCGTTGAATTTTTTGTTGCTTTATAATTCGTACTTTCGGTAGAGTACGTTGTTTTTCGTTGATTCTGGACACAACTCCTACTTTCGTAACTTTTTTTGGGTTCGTTGATTCGTAATTTTCCGTGTCTCTCTCACAACGACGCTGCCTATTATGCCTAATGTGCTTCGAATTGATTTGTACTTTTCTAAATACATAGCGGTTATTTGTAACGATTCGAAATCTCGTATTTTACTTTCGTTTTTTACATGCGGCTATAGGCTCCGCCCCTGTACACCATTTTGAGAGGGTTCAGCACGGTGAGGGAGAAGCAGAGAGCAGAGCAGAGTGTTATTGTGCTTCGAATGGATTCGAAATCTCGTATTTTACTTTCGTTTTTTACATGCGGCTATAACCTCCGCCCCTGTACACCATTTTGAGAGGGAGTTCAGCACGGTGTGGGAGAAGCAGAGAGCAGAGCAGAGTGAGTGTTATTGTGCTTCGTATGGATTCGTACATTCGTAACTTTTTCATAACGAATTATGCCGAAGACATTCGGGCATTCGCTATTTGCGGTATAATTTATTTCGGATTCGGTCTTATTCGTAATTGCTTTGTTCGGAAATTCGAATGCTTCCGAATGTCCGAAAGTTGCTAAATTCGGACGAATTTCAATTCGTTACGAAACGAATTGCACAAGCCTACTATTAATAGCATACCGTATGGCCAGTTTCTCAGGCTCAAGCGCCTATGCAGTACACCAGAGGATTTTTCCAGGGAAGCTCTGGACATGTCACACAGATTCAAAGACAGGGGTTACTCTAATAAAATCATTAACAAAGCCTTAACCAAAGTCAACACCATATCCAGAGACTCTCTGTTATGTCATACCAATAGGAGCACGGCTAGAGAACAGCCGGTTACATCCTTCAGCAATACACCTGTCTTCTTTACACCCTACAGCCCAGAGTTCAACCAGATTAGAAACACTATTAAAAAATACCTGCCTATTTTATATAATGATACTGTATATCAAGACATTTTGAAACAAGGCATTAAAACTGTATCACGCAGAGCCCCAACACTAGGTGGTACACTTTCACCCAGTTTATTTTCAAGCAAATTAGCAAATACTAACTGGCTACAATTTTCTGGTACTTTCAAATGTGGCACTAAAGGCTGCCAATATTGCCGTCACATAATGACAGGTCAATTTATACACTCTTATATTACAAAAAGAAGTTTCGAAATCAAACAATTCATCAATTGCAACACCAAACATATAGTGTATGTAATTAACTGCAACATCTGTCAAATACAATACGTAGGGCGCACGATCAGAATACTAAAAGATAGATTATATGATCATTTATATGACATACAGAAAAATCACAACACCAATGTAACCAATCTTTGGAACACCACACACAATAAAGATGTGTCCAGTTTATCCATTCAAGGAATTGAGAAGGTGCTCACCCCCATCAGAGGAGGCAGTAAATTTAGACAGTTATGTAGACAGGAGGTTTTCTGGATATTTACTCTCCAGACCCGATTACCGAATGGGTTAAACTTTGAGTGGGATGTATCCCACTTTTACAAATAATCTTTCCCGTCACCTTCCTGTCTATGTTTTATGACTTTCCCTTATTCTTCTGCCTCTTCATTCGTTCTGTAGGTCAGTTCTACACATTTTATTTCAGCTCATCTTGATTTGATTGGATTTTATTTTATTTTATCTCTTCGTTCACTATTTGTCTGCAGAGACATTCATTTTATGCACACATGTCCAAGCAACAGCCTCTTTAAGTATAACTACCTTAGTATCCCTAACAAGCTAATATATTAACAAAAATAATAATTTTTTACAATTCTATAACAACCGACTTTTTAAAATCGGTTTGAACACATTAGCTAGTTTGGTTGCAGTAGCATTTTTAACTTTCATTCATGTCTATATATACACATATGTTTTTTAGATGACCTCGAACACAGGCATATAAAAAATATGTGCATAGGTTTTGTAACACCTATATTTATATATACATATACATGTTCTCCACAATACCCCAAACTTAGGCATATAAAATACATATATAGGCTCTTGTAGGCTACATAATTCATAGGCGACAACCTCATCGCCTCAAATCAGTTGCTGGACATGTGTGCATATATAGTATTAGTTGGAGGATCCTACTGTTCTCAAATACACTGAACGATATACATCTAATATATAACAATAACATACTCAATACACATGTAAAATATCGTTTTTTGATCTGTTTCCCTTTTTTTTCATTTTTTTCTTCCTTTCTTTTCTTTTTTTTTTTTTTTTTTCCCCCTTCTTTTAGGGACCTTTACACATTATCTCCATATATGAAACAGTATCTATTTGGTTGGTTAGTGGGATATGTACATAATACACTTAATTACATATTTCATTTATTTATGTTTACTACTTTTTACATCTTGTACCGATTTCCCATTTTACCGACTTCACCGATTTCCCTGATATGATTGTCATGTGTATGTTCGCATATGTTCATATATACCAAGTTTTTCGTTCATTGATATATATCTTCATTCATTGAGTGCAGACTTTTATTTTTATTTTTATTTTTATCTTTCATTTTCATTTTTATTTTTATTTTTATTGTTATTTATTTTATTTTTTTTATTTTTTTCATTTTTATTTCTAGTTTCATTTTTATTTTCAATTTTCATTTTCATTTTTCATATCATATACACACGTGCATTTCTTTTTCTTTTTCTTTATATATATGAACATTCACATGTTTTATATAATTTTATATTTGTATATGACCTAAATTGAGGAAACAACACATGCAAACTGAATAAGACATTGCTACCTCGTCTGGCCCAATTGATACATGGACCTGCATAATTACAATATAAAACTGTATATTTCACAGCCATGCCGATGTTCACAAAATGTTTTGGGTTTATAGATTTATTTCAAATCCACACATCTATATGACACATATTTGATTGTTTATGTTTGCTGTCTAGTGTCTATGAGAAACACTTAAGCCCCGTACACACGATCGGTTTGACTGATGAAAACCATCCGATAGATGGTTTTCATCAGACCAACCGATCGTGTATGGTACCCATCGGTCTTTTTTCCATCGGTTGTAAAAAATAGAACTTGTTTTAAAATTTTCCGATGGATAAAAAACCGATGGGAATTTCCGATCGTCTATGGGCAAGTCCATCGGTTAAAAAACCCACGCATGCTTAGAATCAAGTCGACGCATGCTCAGAAGCATTAAACTTCATTTTTCTCGGCTCATCTGAGTGTTTTACGTCACCGCGTTTGGAACGGTCGGTTTTTTGACTGATGGTGTGTGGCCAAGACTGATGAAAAACAGTTTCATCGGATTTCCGATGGACAAATCCATCGGACGAAAATCCATAGGTTATCCGATTGTGTGTACGGGGCTTTAGTATTCCATAGGAATTTTATAAGAATATTTTTTCATTCACTGTAAATGCATAGACGCGACTGCATTCTGTGTGTCTTTATACAAAGCCCCATGCATCTTTTTAACACTGACATTGTATTTATGTTTTCATCCATTTCATTTATTTTCTGATTCACCATCTCACTCATTTTCATTCACATCACCATTCAATATTTTACACACTTTCACTCTCATCACCATTCAACACTCCTTTTCACACACACACCCTTGAATCAATTCTCAACATCACAGGATCACCATCTACACATTTCAGCACGTTCTTTTCACAGTCTCACATTCATTTTTATTTTTATTTTCATTTTTCATCCTTATTTTCATTCTTATTTTTATTTTATATTTATTTTCATTCATTCATTTTTTTCGTCATCATTTGTTTCTTTCACACATACTTTGTCCCTCACATACACTCCTATATTTCCACTCTTATTTTCATTCACACTTTTTCACTTTTTTATTAACAGTTTTTTCTAGTTTTTTCTTTTCACATTCGTTTCCACTTAGCCAGCATTCACACTTGCACATTATTACCAATTAACACCACTTAATTATCCTTTAATGGATGTCCAATGTTCACTGGCTATTATGGATCATGTGATGTTTGCACCATTTGTATTTATTTGAAGTATATTTTCATTATGTGTTAGCCATGACTAAGCACTAGACCCTAGTGTGAAACGCGTCGGCTGTACCCCTTTGTTTTTGCTGTGACGTGCAGTGCTTCATGTATTTTACTTAATAAAGGCAACCTCAATAGTTTTTGGAGTGCGGCTGTCCATACATCCTACCTTCCTTTTCGCATCTACAGCATTGCCAGCACCCGTGGTTCCTGGGAAGACACCGTTTGCTCACCTGCACTTACCTAGAGCGGTGATCTCTCTTTTCTTCACGTAAAAGTCAGGGTTAGGTTATAAAAAAATATCCAAATCTTTGATGATCCGTAGGATCACCATCAAATCTATCATAACCAAATGGAAAGAACATGGCACAACAGCAAACCTGCCGAGAGAGGGCCGCACACCAAAACTCACGGACCGGGCAAGGAGGGCATTAATCAGAGAGGCAGCACAGAGACCTAAGGTAACCCCGGAGGAGCTGCAGAGTTCCACAGCAGAGACTGGAGTATCTGTACATAGGACGACAATAAGCCGTACGCTCCATAGAGTTGGGCTTTATGGCAGAGTGGCCAGAAGAAAGCTATTGCTTTCAGCAAAAAACAAAATGGCACATTTTGAGTTTGCGAAAAAACACGTGGGAGACTCCCAAAATGTATGGAGGAAGGTGCTCTGGTCTGATGAGACTAAAATTGAACTTTTTGGCCATCAAAGAAAACGCTATGTCTGACGCAAACCCAACGCATCACATCACCCAAAGAACACCATCCCCACAGTGAAACATGGTGGTGGCAGCATCATGCTGTGGGGATGTTTTTCAGCAGTCGAGACTGGGAAAGTGGTCAGAGTTGTGGGAAAGATGGATGGTGCTAAATACAGGGATATTCTTGAGCAAAACCTGTACCACTCTGTGTGTGATTTGAGGCTAGGATGGAGGTTCACCTTCCAGCAGGACAATGACCCCAAACACACTGCTAAAGCAACACTTGAGTGGTTTAAGGGGAAACATGCAAATGTGTTGGAATGGCCTAGTTAAAGCCCAGACCTGAATCCAATAGAAAATCTGTGGTCAGACTTAAAGATTGCTGTTCACAAGCGCAAACCATCCAACTTGAAGCAGCTGGAGCAGTTTTGCAAGGAGGAATGGGCAACAATCCCAGTGGTAAGATGTGGCAAGCTCATAGAGACTTATCCAAAGCGACTTGGAGCTGTGATAGCCGCAAAAGGTGGCTCTACAAAGTATTGACTTTAGCGGGGTGAATAGTTATGCACATTGACTTTTTCTGTTATTTTGTCCTATTTGATGTTTGCTTCACAATAATAAAAAAAAAACATCTTTAAAGTTGTGGGCATGTTCTGTGAATTAAATGATGCAAATCCTCAAACAATCCATGTTAATTCCAGGTTGTGAGGCAACAAAACACGAAAAATGCCAAGGGGGTGAATACTTTTGCAAGACACTGTATGTATTTGGCTTTCCTCTTTGGGCAGCCAGTAAGATGGGGTTCAGCAGTTCCAGGCTCCCAAATCACACAGGAGAGCCGGGGAACTGCGGTGAGCAGCTGAGGAAGGGGGGCCTCTTAGCTCCCCGTAGAAATGATCAGGCAGCTGTAAAGCCACTTGGATCACTTCTACAGGAAAACTCTTTGCTGGCCACAAACTTTGATACCAGGATCATGGCTGTAGCTGCAGCCATGATCCCAGTATAATCTCTTCAACCTGAGTACATCTTAAGGACATGAATTTGTTAAAAAGCATGGTGAGTCTTTTAAAGCCTTTTTTTAAATGTGCAAAGAAAATGAAAATCAATATTTTTTTTTGCACAAAGTTGTCAATTTAAAAAAATATTTTTAGTATGTAGCATGGGCATACTTAGAATTTCACCCCAAAACACATTCTGCTGCTCCTCCTAAGTACGGAGATACCACATGTGTGAGGCTTTTTCAATGTTTGGAATGATTACCCACTTAAGCCCCGGACCATTTGGTAGCTAGAGGACCAGAGGTGAATTCAGAATTTTGCACTGCGCTGCTTTAACTGTAAATTGTGCGGACATGCAATGTTGTACCCAAACGAAATTTGCGTCCTTTTCTTCCCACAAATAGAGCTTTCTTTTAATGGTATTTGATTGCCTCTGCGATTTTTATTTTTTGCGATATAAACGGAAAAAGACCGAAAATTTTGAAAAAAAATGATATTTTCTACTTTTTGTTATAAGAAAAATCGAATAAACTCAATTTTAGTCATACATTTAGGCCAAAATGTATTCAGCCACATGTCTTTAGTAAAAAAAATGTCAATAAGCGTATATTTATCGGTTTGCGCAAAAGTTATAGCGTTTACAAACTAGGGTACATTTTCTGGAATTTACACAGCTTTTAATTTATGACTGCCTATCTCATTTCTTGAGGTGCTAAAATGACAGGGCAGTACAAAACCCCCCCAAATGACCCCATTTTAGAAAGTAGACACCCCAAGGAAATTGCTGAGAGGCATGTTGAGCCCATTGAATATTTTTTTTTTGTCCCAAGTGATTGAATAATGACAAAAAAAAAAAAAATTACAAAAAGTTGTCACTAAATGATATATTGCTCACACATGCCATGGTTATATGTGGAATTGCACCCCAAAATACATTTTGCTGCTTCTCCTGAGTACGGGGATACCACATGTGTGGGACTTTTTAGGAGCCTAGCCACGTACGGGACCCCGGAAACCAAGCACCGCCTTCAGGATTTCTAAGGGCGCAAATTTTTGATTTCACTCCTCACTACCTATCACAGTTTTGAAGGCCATAAAATGCCAAAATAGCACAAAACCCCCCCAAATGACCCCATTTTAGAAAGTAGACACCCCAAGGAAATTGCTGAGAGGCATGTTGAGCCCATTGAATATTTTTTTTTGTCCCAAGTGATTGAATAATGACAAAAAAAAATAAAATAAAAAAAATTACAAAAAGTTGTCACTAAATGATATATTGCTCACACATGCCATGGTTATATGTGGAATTGCACCCCAAAATACATTCTGCTGCTTCTCCTGAGTACGGTGATACCACATGTGTGGGACTTTTTAGGAGCCTAGCCACGTACGGGACCCCGGAAACCAAGCACCGCCTCCAGGATTTCTAAGGGCGCAAATTTTTGATTTCACTCCTCACTACCTATCACAGTTTTGAAGGCCATAAAATGCCAAAATAGCACAAAACCCCCCCAAATGACCCCATTTTGGAAAGTAGACACCCCAAGCTGTTTGCTGAGAGGCATGGTGAGTATTTTACAGCTCTCATTTGTTTTTGAAAATGAAGAAAGAACATTTTTTTTTTTTCTTTTTTTTTTCAATTTTCAAAACTTTGTGACAAAAAGCGAGATCTGCAAAATACTCACAATACCTCTCAGCAAATAGCTTGGGGTGTCTACTTTCCAAAATGGGGTCATTTGGGGGGGTTTTGTGCCATCTGGGCATTCCATGGCCTCCGAAACTGTGATAGGCAGTGAGAAGTGAAATCAAAAATTGACACCCTTAGAAAGCCTGAAGGCGGTGATTGGTTTTTGGGGTCCCGTACGCGGCTAGGCTCCCAAAAAGTCTCACACATATGGTATCCCCGTACTCAGGAGAAGCAACAGAATGTATTTTGGGGTGTAATTCCACATATGCCCATGGCATGTTTGAGCAATATATCATTTAGTGACAACTTTGTGCAAAAAAATAAAAATAAATAAATAAATTATTTTTTCCGCAACTTGTGTCAACATATAAAATATTCCATGGACTCGACATGCCTCTCAGTATATAGCTTGGGGTGTCTACTTTCCAAAATGGGGTCATTTGGGGGGGGTTTGAACTGTTCTGGCATTTTATACACAACATTAGGAAGCTTACATCCACTCTTCTAACCACTTGAAGACAAAGCCCTTTTTGACACTTTTTGTTTACATGAAAACATATTTTTTTTGCAAGAAAATTATGTTGAACCCCCAAACATTATATATATTTTTAAAGCAAAGGCCCTACAGAATAAAATGGTGGGTGTTGCATTTTTTTTTTCTACACAGTATTTGCGCAGCGATTTTTCAAACGCATTTTTTTGGGAAAAAATACACTTTTTTTAATTTTAATGCACTAAAACACACTATATTGCCCAAATGTTTGATGAAATAAAAAAGATGATCTTAGGCCGAGTACATAGATACCAAACACGACATGCTTTAAAATTTCGCACAAACGCGCATTGGCGACAAACTACATACATTTTTAAAAGCCTTTAAAAGCATTTACAGGTTACCCCGTTAGATTTACAGAGGAGGTCTACTGCTAAAATTACTGCCCTCGATCTGACCTTCGCGGTGATACCTCACATGCATGGTGCAATTGCTGTTTACATATGACGCCAGACCGACGCTTGCGTTCGCCATTGGGCAAGAGCAGGGCAGGACAGGGGTTTTAAACTGTTGCTTCCATATTTATTTATTTTTATCACTTTTATTGTTATCTCAGGGAATGTAAATATCCCCTATGATAGCAATAGGTAATGACAGGTACTCTTTTTTGAAAAAACTGGGGTCTATTGGACCCTAGATCTTTCTTTCCTCTGCCCTCAAAGCCTCTGACCACACCAAGATCGGTGTGATAAAATGCTTTCCCAATTTCCCAATGGCGCTTTTTATATCCGGGGGGGGACATTCCCTCCCACTGCTTGTAAAAGCAGTCCAGAGGCTAATTAGCCACTAGGATTGCTTTTACATGAAAGCCGGCCGCTGGCTGAAAAGAATGATACCAAGATGATACCTAAACCCGCAGGCATCATTCTGGTATAAACATTCAAAGTCCAGCAACATACCAGTACGTTGCTGGTCCTTGTTGGACATGTATTGTAATCTTTTTTTTCATGCAGCCTGTTGGCTGAACGAAAAAAAAAGATTGATCGGTGGGTATGCCCACCATTAGAATACCGCCCTTCATCCACCCACTTCCAATGATGGGCATACATGCACCATTTATATATGCCGAAGCATGGGGGCATCTTCTCGCAAAAGTTATGCCGCGTACATATGGTCAGACTTTTCCACGGGCAAGCCTCCGTCGGAATTTCGACCGTATATACGCGGCATTAGGAGCAAAATCGCTCCTCCGCTCCTGCTGCCCCAATGCTTCGGCATATATGCTTTTTTTTTTTAACTGTGGTGGTGAAATCACCTCCTACAGCACTGGAGTCGCAGGGATCAGGCCTGTCTCTGCGAACGCTGCAGTTATGTGTGTTGTGTTTTGTAAGTGACAGTGATCGATCGATACTGCACTTCGGTGGCCTGGGCTGGACGGAGGGGCAAAACGCAGGTGCTAGCAGGTATCTGGGCTGATCCCGCTAACACTGCGTTTTTGGGAACCCTAAACTGCTGGGGACGCTAGTATAGATCTGATCAGATCAGATATTGAGCTGATCAGATACTATACCACTAAGGGGGGTGTATGCTTCACGTGTGGGTGTTAGCGCTACTGGCACTAACCTGACGCTGCCTGGGGTGTGACGCAGACCCTCTCTGACGCTAAAACCTAACTGATATCACCCGCCGGGCGATCAGGGGGTTAAACCTTTATTGGGTTATATATGGCGGGCGCCCTGACACTATAAAAAGCAAACTAACTAACCAGCGTCACCCGTAACACTTATATGATGATCACTGGTGAAAGGGTTAACTAGGGGCAATTAGGGGGTTAAAACCTTTATTAGATAATATATGGGGGTACCTGACGCTATAAAAACCTGCGGCGAACCTAAAAAAAATTACTGGCTACCGATCAGCATCACCGACGCTAAGACATCGATCAGAAAAATGATCGCATAGTGACGGCGGTGCTAGGGGGTGAAAGGGTTACCTGGGGGGTGATCAAGGGGGTTACACCTTTATTAGGTAATATATGGGGGTACCCGACGCTATAAAAACCTGCGGCGAACCTAAAAAAAATTACTGGCTACCGATCAGCATCGCCGACGCTAAGACATCGATCAGAAAAATTATCGCTTAGTGACAGTGGTGATAGGGGGTGAAAGGGTTACCTGGGGGGGTGATCAAGGGGGTTAAACCTTTATTAGGTAATATATGGGGGTACCCGACGCTATAAAAACCTGCGGCGAACCTAAAAAAAATTACTGGCTACCGATCAGCATCACCGACGCTAAGACATCGATCAGAAAAATGATCGCATAGCCACGGCGGTGCTAGGGGGTGAAAGGGTTACCTGGGGGGTGATCAAGGGGGTTAAACCTTTATTAGGTAATATATGGGGGTACCCGACGCTATAAAAACCTGCGGCGAACCTAAAAAAAATTACTGGCTACCGATCAGCATCGCCGACGCTAAGACATCGATCAGAAAAATTATAACTTAGTGACAGTGGTGATAGGGGGTGAAAGGGTTACCTGGGGGGCGATCAAGGGGGTTAAACCTTTATTAGGTAATATATGGGGTACCCGACGCTATAAAAACCTGCGGCGAACCTAAAAAAAATTACTGGCTACCGATCAGCATCACCGACGCTAAGACATCGATCAGAAAAATGATTGCTTAGTGACAGTGGTGATAGGGGGTGAAAGAGTTATCTGGGGGGTGATCAGGGGGTTAAACCTTTATTAGGGGGGGGGTTAGGGGGCTACACTGGACCTAAAACTAAATGTACTGACACTTTTACAGTCACAAATGTCACTGATTGTAGTGATCACTAAATAAATGGTCACTGCAATCAGTGACACTGTGACTGGGGGCTGGGGGGTGATCTGGGGGGGCCTGGGGGGGCGATTTATGTGCCTATGTGTCCTGGTGTCAGTGTGCTGTTCTGTGTACTAACCTGGCATCTTCTCCTGTACGGCGCTCGGTATATGTGAGCGCCCCAGGAGAGATGACATCACTTCCTCCTTCCTGGCAGGCAGGGGAAGCTCTCTCATTCGCCGGGAGCGATCGAGAGGGGGTGGCCGGAATCGAACGGCCGTCCCCTCATGCCGGATCGCTCCCGAAGGTAAAACGACCGCTCACTGTAAAGAAGGGGGGTCCGATCGGACCCCCCAACTATACAAAGGCAATCACGTACATATACGTGATTCTGCCTGTCGGTGCCATTCTGCTGACGTATATTTACAGTGGGCAGTCGTTAAGTGGTTACTGTATGTATCGGACATTGTATCTTGTGTATCGTAAAAATCAACCAATTGTATAAAAAACAGTGTACCATAATGGTCGCCTCTGTACGAGTGGTCAAGGAATATAGCTTATTGTAGCATCACCTATAGCTCTACCCATTCCTAAATGCCATTGCCAAGCAAGCCTAGCCTACTGGTATGTAGATGCCCCCAGGAATGCCATATTTATTGGCCAGGAAGTACAGGAGGCTGAGAAAAGGAAGAACAAAATAATTACCGTATTTATCGGCGTATAACACGCACAGGCGTATAACACGCACCCCAACTTTAAGAGGGAAGTTTCAGGAAAAAAAATTCCCACAGCCCCCTGCGTATAACACGCAGGCACAGTTTACCCTCTATTTTCAGGGTAAAAAAGTGAGTGTTATACGCCAATAAATAGTACTTTGGTTTCAGGAGTGCATTTGTCCACAGGGGATAGGTGGGACTGGTGTTTTGCTGGAACATAAAGAGTGGGACATACAGATGGGTCAGTTCAGGTGGCAGGCAAATACATGGTCAGAAAACAGGCAAAGGATTAATATAGACAGCAGGCAGAAATGTAATCAATAAACAGACCAGGCTCAGTACTAGTGGTGGCCAGAACAAAAAAAAATCTGGCTACACTGGTCTGGCGACACTGTGACTGGTGTGGTGGTAATTGAAGACACCGTGACTGGCTGCACTATTAGAACTTGTTCACATGTGGGGTTGGGGGGCAATAAAACCTTGCTTTGAGCAATGGTTTTACCACCCCCCAACTGCTACCCTTTTAGCTGCAAAGGCACCGCCCCCAGGTGTACACATGCCACAGCTATGATGCTTTGCAGCCATGGCAGGAATTATACCCCCTGTCAAGTGAATGGGGGCACTTGTATGGGGTGCAAAGGGCAGACAGGTAAGAGGCAATAAAATACCTCCTCAGTACCTGTCAAATACTCTCTAAAGAGTGATTACTCTTCAGAGACCACCACACATATAAACAAGGCCTTATGATGACACTGGGACTGGTTCGGCAATTATTGGAGACTGGCTGCACAGGTCTGGTGACACAGTACTGCTGTGGCGGTGTTTAGAGACAATGGCTGGCTGCACTGACATACAGTGATATCAGAGCAGCCAGCCATTGTACATGATTCCTGTCACAGTTTTACAATGTCACCATAATGACAATGTAGATAGATAGATAGATAGATAGATAGATTAATTGATTTTCTAAATATTCTCACCAGAGCAGTACAGTGTCACTATAGTGACATTGTACTGCTGTGGCAAGTGATTAGAGGTACTAGTTGGCTGCACTGGCATACAGTGTCATCAGAGCAGCCAGCTAGTTTCCCTTATTAATGGCCACACTAGTCCCAATGCCACCATAGAGATAGTGAGTCCATAGTGAGTCTAGGATATTGTGATCATTTTTTTCCACACATTGAATGCTTTTTACCGTGCCAATCACTGTAGGAAGGTTTCGGTTTTCTCTAACTTCCAATCAATGTGAGAGGGAACACTCATCAAGGAAGCTCCTGCCAGGCCATTTATATGCAATGGCCTGGCAGGAGGTGGTTAAAACGAATGAAATTCTTTTTAGTTTACAATGCAATTTTCGTACAGTGTCTTCCTAAAAAATACATTTCTAATTCATATTTCTGGCTGACAGAAGTTGACTTTCTGCCTCCAAATATGGCTCTATTAAAAATAAAGATGTTATCTTCTGCAAATATGTGCAATTTTTAAACCCTTTGTCTAAAACAATGCAGTTTCAGGTAATATTTCTGGCTGAAAGGGGCTTAAAGCGGAGTTCCACCCAAAAATGGAACTTCCACTTATCGGAATCCTTCCCCCCCTCTGGTGTAACATTTGGCACCTTTCAGGGGGGAGGGGGGTGCAGATACCTGTATAATACAGGTATTTGCACCCACTTCCAGGGAGAGACTCCCACGGGAGTAACTCCACCCCCCTGCTGTCTTCTGGGAAACACACTGGTCCCAGGATACAGCGGGGACCACTGGGAACGCACCGCGCTACTCGCGCATGCGCATTAAGGAACCGGGCAGTGAAGCCACAATGCTTCACTTCCTGATTCCCTCACCAAGGATGGCAGCAGGGGCAGCCAAGAGACGATCGATTGCTCGGCTTCGGCTGCCGATATCGCGGGCACCCTGGACAGGTAAGTGTCCATTTATTAAAAGTCAGCAGCTGCAGTATTTGTAGCTGCTGGCTTTTAATATATTTTTTTTTCTTGGGACCTTCTGCTTTAATCTCTGCCTCAAAATGATCCTCCTATTAATAAGGATAAGATTCCTTGCAGAAAATCTTTACCAAATTTGTATTGTGCCTGCATAAAGATTCAGTCAGATGCCCACAAATTGCAGCCTGACCCTACAGGATTAATATCTGTAATGGAAGGCTGTAACATTTTTCCCTTTTTCATCCTCCAAAGCAAGACACTAATTGCTTTTAATTCTACATGCAAGCAGCTTGCTCTCTCCCTCAGAAATTGTGGAATAACCAATAAAGTCATCAAAGGCGTGCTGCAAATTTGCACTTTTTTTATTTTCTATTTTAAACAAATAGACACTCATTTTATATTTCCAGGTGCAATATACCTGCTCAGTCCTTTAGAAATTGCAGCTTGTGGTCCAAACTGAAAACCGTTTTAGTCTCTTAAAGAGGAACTGCAGTCCGCTCACATAATCTGTAATAAAAACTAGACTTGAGCACAACGGAAAAATTTGTTTAGTTTAGGTTTATTTCATTTCGGTCCTGTTGATTCGTAATCGTTCGTAATTTTGCTAGACGGGATTTTTCGTGTTCGGACTAATTCGTATTTTCGCAAGCGACATTTTTCGTTGAATCGGAATGATTTGTATTATTGTAAGCCTTATTTTTCGTTGATTTATAATTCGTACTTTCGGTAGAGTACATTGTTTTTCGTTGATTCTGGACACAACTCCTACTTTCGTAACTTTTTTTGGGTTTGTTGATTCGTAATTTTCCGTGTCTCTCTCACAACGACGCTGCCTATTATGCCTAATGTGCTTCAAATGGATTTGTACTTTTCTAAATACATAGCGGTTATTTGTAACTATTCGAAATCCCGTATTTTACTTTCGTTTTTTACATGCGGCTATAGCCTCCGCACCTGTACACCATTTTGAGAGGGAGTTCAGCACGGTGAGGGAGAAGCAGAGAGCAGAGCAGAGTGTTATTGTGCTTCGAATGGATTCGTACATTCGTAACTTTTTTCATAACAAATTATGCCGAAGACATTCAGGCATTCGCTATTTGCGATATAATTTATTTCGGATTTGGTTTTATTCGTAATTGCTTTGTTCGGAAATTCGAATGCTTCCGAATGGCCGAAAGTTGCTAAATTCGGACGAATTTAGATTCGTCACGAAACGAATTGCACAAGTCTAATAAAAACATCTTTGCCATTCTAAAGCTTCCCTCCAACCACTTTGCATACTATTTTATACATATTGTTATTCTGTACTTGCCAAATATGCTGCAGAAATCTCCCTCCACTGAGTCTGGCTGCAAACATTTTAACTGTGGGCAGCTGAAGCTGCTGCTTGTTTACTTCCTGTATTTACACAGATACACAGAGGCTCCAGCTCTGCAGGTCTCATTGGCCCCCTTATGACTCATCCCCCCTCCCTTCCTGGCAAACTCTCATGAGAGTGAGAGAGAGAGAGCTGTGCATGATGTCATAAGCCTAGGCTTTTTACCAGACAAGAAACAGGAAGTGGGCTGTATAAGGTATTTACCGGCATAAAAAAAAAAAATTACTATCCAAAGTTAAAACAACAAGGGCAGAAGATTTAATAGATGGAATGTTGAAAAAAATTACTGAGTTTCTGCTTTAATCAAGACATAAATGTTTACTTTCCAGATGCAATATGCACTCTCAGTCACTCAGCAATTGCAACCTCTCAATATTGGCCTAATATCAGCAATATGCCTGCTTAATCCTTAAAAAATAGTATCCTGTCCAAAAACGCCTAAAAGCTATGGGTGCAAAACTGATTTTTTTTTTACCTTTTCAGTCTCTGAACCAATGCACTAATTTTTTTATTTCCAGATTTTTTTTAGCCATATAGACTGAACATCTGTAGTGTATATCAGTAACATGTTTCTATTTAGAGTGCCGGTTCACACAGGGGAGGCTTCAAAGTCGTTGAAGCTGAAGCTGCCCCGTACAGCACGACTTCAGCGCGGCTTGCAAAACAACTTTGAAGTCAATGCAAGCCGCTCCGAAGTCGCACAAAAGTAGTACAGGAACCTTTATCTTAGTCGGAGTGACTGGAGTTGCTCCTATTAGAGCGATTAAATTGCAATGCATGGAGCGCGACCTGTCAGGCAGGTAAGTCGCCTGACAGGTCGCCCCTGTGTGAACCGACACTAAATCTCCTAAAAAAGAAATACATTTTTAACTCCAGATGCAATATGCCTGCTCAATTCCTAATTAATTACACCCTGCCTAAAAAGGGATAATAGCTGTTGTGCAGAACTGAAGACATTTTCACTCTTCAGTCCCTGAATCAAGATACAAATTTTTTATTTCCAGAATCATTATGCCCTCTCAATCACTCAGAAATTGCAGCCTGTCCATACAGGCTTAATATACTGGTGCAACATCGTAAAATGGTTGCCTTGTCAGTCTATGAACCAAGACACAATTTTTTTATCTCTAGATATAATAAGCCAGCTTAGAAATTGAAGCCTGTCCATACAGGCTCAATATCTATATTGCATTTTTTTTAAATCTTTGGTCTCCTAAAAAATACATTAAAATTCTAATTCCAGAGCTTGCTCTCTCCCTTTTTGGCCTATACAACAAAGACTTTAAAGATGTGCTAAAAATCTGTCCATACAGGTTTATTATCTGTGGTGCAAAAACTATAAAATTTTTGCCTCATCAGGCTCAGAATCAGAATACAATTTTGTTTCCAGATCTATCATGCCTGTTCAGTCACTTAGAAATTGTAGCCTGTCCATACAGGCTTAACGTTTGTGGCATAAATCTGTAAAAAAATTCCATCTTTAGTCTTCTAAGAATGAATATATTTTTCATTTAAATTGCAATGTGCTTGCTCTCTCTTTTAGAAAATGTGGCATATCCAATAAAAGCTTCAAAGGTGTTTTGCAAATCTGTGTGTTTTTTTTTTCTTTTGAAAGTTAAACAAATGGACACTAATTCTGTAGTTGCAGTTGCTCCATGTTTTCTTAACCCTTAAGAAATTGCACCCTGTCCAAAAAGGCTTAATAGTAATAATGTTAAACTGTACTTTTTTCAATCTTTGAATCAAGATACTATTTTTTTATTTCAATATGTAACATGCCAACGTAATTTTCTCTAAATTGCAGTCTATCTATACAGGCTTAATATCTGTCATGCAAATATTTAAAAATGTTCCTCCTTTGTCTTTTTAAATAAAATACATGTTTTTTTTTTTAAGTTCCAAATACAATTTGCAGTTGTTTTCTCCCTCAGAAATTGTGACCCATCCAATAAAGGTGTGGTAAAAATCTGTGCATTTTTCTGATTACATTTAAAACAATTAGACACAAATTTTTATATTTCCAGAAGCAATATGCCTGCTCAGTCCTTAAGAAATTGCAGCCTGTCCAAAAATGGCTAATAGCTGTGGTGCAAAACTGTAAATTGTTTCCCTCTTCAGTCTCTGAATCAAGACATTATTTTCTTTTATTTACATATGCAATGTGCACTCTCTGTCACTCAAAAAATTCAGCCTGTTCAAACAAGCCTAATATACAGTATGTGATGCTAAACTGTAAAATGTTGTATCAATAGCCTCTGAATCAAGATATACCTGTCTAATTGTTTAAAAAAGTAAGCCTATCCCCACAGCCATAAAATCGGTGGTGAAAATCTGTAACATTTTTCAATCTTAGGTCTCCTAAAAAAATAACTTAATTGTTATGTGCTTGATCTCTCCTTTAGAAATTGCCATCTATTCAAGAAAGGTTCGCTCTGGGTTTGTGGAATTTCATGGTCTTCAATCATAGGAAATAGATACTCAGTTTTACTGTGAGCCCATGTAGGTGGCTCTTTAGCATACTGGATGATGTTGTGGTGTGCAATTTTGTACTGGATAATTGGTATTCCTAATCCTAACCTGGTTTTCAGTTCACTGCATGCAGCTAGAACTTTGCAGGGATGAGTTACCTAATTGACTTCACAGTGCATGAGTGATGCTTTTGCTCCGGGATGGTTCTATCAGCAGTTTGTCCCCCTTACCTGCACAGATTAGCTGCATTCCTAGTATGAGTTACACTATATTCTTCTGTTGAATCAGTTAAACCAGTGATTCTCAACCCTGTCCTCAAGTACCCCCAACAGGCCATGTTTTGGGAAATTCTCTTAGATAAAATAGCTGTCCAAAATACCAAGCTGTTGACTCTGATTTAAAGCACCTGTGCAAGATAAAGGAAAACCTGCAAACATGGCCTGTTGGGGGTACTTGAGGACAGGGTTGACAACCACTGAGTTAAACGACTCTGATATTATAGCACTACTGTTCAGATACCTAAGTCTGTGGGTTTGCAGTTGTGCTGCTATACAGATGACGTTCATTGTTGCCTCTGTTTGAAAAGCGTGCTGTCAGGACATTGGGCTCTTTATATCAATGCAAGGCATTCTCTGATTGGAAAAGGTGGAAAGGCAGGGATGTGACATCACACCCTCCACCTCATCCAATCAGAGAGAAAATTAGATCACTGAGAAAATGCAAAACATTCTCTGAATAGTGCCCTTGCCGGAAGGCCAACCTCATGTATTCACAATCCAGTAGGGCAGCCCCTCAGCACGGGACCTGAAAACAAGTGGAGATCCCCAGAGTAGCGATGTAAGCTTCTAGAGCAGTGGTTCTCAACCTTCTAGTGCCGTGACCCCTTGATAGAATTTCCCAAGTTGTGGGGACCCCTAACAGTAAAATTATTTTCGTAGTGTGGGTTTGTCAGCACCCAATGCAAGACAAGTAATTTTTCGCTCCTAACCCACGGACATTTAGTGCTCCCTGAGTCCCTTCCACTCGTACAGTACCAAAAACCCTTATGGTACATTTTAGGATGTACAACTCTCTCTCTTTGTTCTCCTTTCTTTCCCTTTTATCTCTCTCTATCCTAATTTCTTGTTTTTTCCCCCCATCCCTCTCTCTAGCTGTCTTTCTTGTTCTTTCTCTTATTCTTTCTCTCCCTTTTTCTTTGTTCCTCCCCCTCTTTTCCTCTCCCTTCTGTGTATTCTCTATTTTTTATTCCTTCTCTTACTCCTTGGTGGGGGGGGGTAATGGGATGAGTGGTTTAGGTGCTGTTGATGAAGGTCATCTGCTGATCTCAGAACTGTAGTGAGGACTTTTAATGGCAACTTTAATCACAGGTAGTGTTACTCATTGTGTCTCCGGCTTTGTGGTGTCTCGTAGCAGTGACCCCTATGCCAAAATCAGTAGATGGGGTCTCCTCCAGCCCCTCCCACTTCACATTCCTCCCCAGTCAGCTGACCTCTAGTCTCTGCCCCCCAGCCATACCGTGAACTGAATAAGCGGCTGCGAAGAGGCTGAGTGGGCGGCCGTGACCTCCAGGAACAGCACAGCTGGGCAGTCGCAAAAAAGCAGGAAGAGTGGTGCGGGCTTCAAGAACAGCCCAGGATTCGGTGACCCCTGGCAAATCATCATTCGACCCCCGAGGGGGTCCCGACCCCCAGGTTGAGAACCACTGTTCTAGAGGGATCCCACAGATATGGTATATGCATTGCTATATTGGTCCAAACTGGATCAATGTAACTATGTAAAAAATTCCATACCTGGAATTCTTCTTTAAAGTTTGAGATAAGACTAGAACTTCAAATGCCAAGGTGCCAAAGCTCTGAAGGGGTCCATTCAGTGCAGTTTGTGACGTCGAAAGTGATCATGAGAGACTTTAGAGAAAGTGTATTTTGGGGTATCCTGAGCCGCACCTCACCCTCCTTCCCTAATTGTGTATGCAATAAACTTGTTTCTATTTTTATCTCAACTCGTGGCTGACATCTACCGTTCTGTACATTCTGAGCAAAGAACATCACCTGAGACAGTGGCGTTGCTTTAGGGGGTGCGGACCGCACCCGGGGGACACCCGCCAGAGGGGTGACACCAGGTTTTTTTTCAGTTGGTAAATGGCGGAATAGAGTTTGGCCACCTCTGGCGCTAGCCACTCACTACTGTCACTTCTAAACACAGAAGCCAGGCTTCTGTATTTAGAAGTCACAGTGCACCTGTCTAGGCCGCTGCACTGAACCCTCCTGGTGTACTAATGCTGGGTATGTACCTATTCTTGGCACCCGTAGCATCTCTCAACCCCACCTGTCAGACTAAAGATGGGGAGGCTTTTGCTAGGTGCCTCCTCGGCTCTGACGTGTCCTATGACAGGTCATAAGGAGGAGTCTGGGAGGAGGGGCATCTCCTGCACTGTATTGAGCCGCACTGCATCTGAGGTCTGTGTTTGGAGGGGAGATTTGGGGGAGGAATTAAAACATTTAGTGTGATAATTGTACAGGAAGGTGGATACGGTGCTATACTGGGAGGGGAAGACAATCCTGTCAAGGATGGCGTTTTGGGGGTGGAACTCTGCATCCTGTACCTACTACCCACCTCAACTCTGTACCCTGTACCTAGCCAACACCTAAACTCCACACCTTGTAGATACTGTAAGTACAAATAGCACTACAATATTATATCATTCTACAGCCCGTGCAACAGTATATATTGTTGCATTAAAATACAATTGTATTTTTGTATTTACTGAAGAACCAATAGAATAATCTTCAAAGTCTATTTTTCTTAGAAAGCAGACCCATTTGTGTGTTCAAGTCTGGCCTGAACAGAATAATGAAACATTTTGGAAAAAATATACAGCTTAGAAGTCCAGTACTTGAGACCAATATGGCAAAGACCTCCACAGCCACCATGTATTTCCCTTTGGTGCTTAGATAGGCCGGGATCATGGAAATCCAGACACTGCAGAACAGCAGCATGCTGAAGGTGATGTATTTGGCTTCATTAAAACTGTCCGGTAATGTCCTCACCATGAAAGCCAGAACAAAACTCACAGCTGACAGAAACCCCATGTAACCCAACATAGAGTAGAACCCGATAACTGACCCTTCATTACACTGAATGATGATCTTGTCCTGATAAGAGTGAGTGTCCATTTCTTGAAAAGGATGAGAAACAGACAACCAAACAAGACATATGATACCCTGAACAGATGAAAGAAGCATTGCTGCAAGATTTGGAAGTGTGACTCCAATCCATTTCCTCCAGTAGCTGCCGGGTTTGGTGGCCGTAAAAGCAATGTAAACCATGGTTGTTTTGGCCAGAAGAGAAGACACAGCTGTAGAGAAGATGGTACCAAACGTGGTGACACGCAGTATACAGGTTATATCCAGTGGCCGACCGAGGAACAAGAACACACAGAGGAAGCTCAGCATGATACAGACAAGCAGGACAAAGCTCAAACTTTGATTATTAGCTTTGACAATGGCAGTATCCAGATAGCAGATAAAGATTCCCATTATGGAGAGAGTCACTAGACAGAGCAAAACAGAAATGGATACAAATACTGTAGCAATATTATCAGTGTAAGAGAGAAATTCCACTAATTTCTGAATACACCGATCCTTCTTCTCATTTGGCCATTCATCTTCTAGACATCGAATACAATTTTTACTGTCTATTGAAAAAAAAAAGACTTTTAGTGCATATAGCGGTGAACCAGTGGTCCTAAAGAGAAAACCTTTCAAATGTTTGGGCGCAGATAATGATAAAAAGAGGTACTCAGGTATGCTACATTACTTATTGAAAGACATTCTTTAAATGTGTCCAGGGTTTAATATTACTTCAAGTGCATTGACCCCTAAAGGGTTTTTAGTTGTAATGATTTGAAGTTGGAAGACTTTTGTTGCAAGTATCAAAGTTTTACTTGCCCTTGAATTGCTACTGATAGCGGTCTTATACAGAGTTATGTAGTTTGGTCAATCAGTAGGATAGAAAAAAGGAGCAAATTGTTAGGGTGAAAAGAAAGGTGTATAAGTTTGGATGTGCAGTAATGTTGGGGATCTAAGGTCAGTGTTTCCAGAGTTAGAGGGATAGAATGGAGTGTGTTGGGATAGGAGGCATTTGCATTCATCCATTAGAGTGTATTCAGTCGAATGGGTCCAGGATTGTGTGAAATTTTGATTTTGTGAGATCTTTGCAAATTTGAAATCATAAATTCTGTGGAACCACTGCCGTTTTGATTTGGGGATAAAATGGGGATACTGGAGCTTATACCTGTCAGGGACCTGGCAGAAATAGAAGACAATTCCTGCTTGCCTCTGTACCTGTGCGCTGGCGCGTGCCAATTGCGCGCGTGCGCGCTAAACGATATGGCGCCATTAGGCCTTTAAAAAGCCAGCAGTGGCAATAGTGCATTGCTGTCTGATCTGCAGCTTTGTAACCTGAATACCTGCACACCTGCTACCAGTTACCTGTACCGACCCGGCTTGCTTGACCACCCGATATATCTCCAACTCTGACCTTGGCTCGCCTTGACCCTGCTCTGTCTCCTACCTGCCTACCCGCTGCCAGACCCTGTCTGTATTCATGACTACGTCTAAGCCTGCTGATCCATACATCTGACTACCTGCTCTGACCCGGCTTGTCTGACCTTCCTGCTGTCTGCTGTTCATGTGCACCTAACCAAGCTTATCTCACCTTGCTCCAGCTTCCGCTGTTCCGGTATCCGCCAGCTCCCGGGTCCCTGACCTGCAACCCCCTGCTCTGCTGCCTACAGCTCCAGCCATCCTTTGAGGATCACCACCTTGCCACGGTGCCAACCACTACACCTACCACAGGCACTCCTACCTCACTGCGCTCTCGAGCTCACTGTCCCCACTCCAGTGACTCCTGAGCCAGGGCTGTAAGAGAGGTCTTCTCCTACAAAGTCAGGCTCTACGACCAGGTACGTTCTATACATAACAGTATCAGACAGCCATGACAGAGCCTGCAGGAGAAGTTCCTCCCGTAAAGGAGATTTGCAAACACCTGGCAGCCCTCACACAAGCAGTGAAGAGTCTACAGGAAGGCTACATCCGGCTGGAAGGATAAGTTCAGGACCTCGTTGCCTCCGGTGATGCGGCCCCTGCACCCTCTGCCAGGCCTTTGTCAACTGCCTCTGCTCCTTCAGTGGTGATGCTTCCACCCGAACCCAGAGTTCCTGTCCCAGAGAGGTTTTCAGGAGACCGGACAAAATTCCAGGCTTCCGTAATGCCTGTCAGCTTTATTTTGACCTACAACCCCGGACTTTCTCCTTAGAAGTCACAAAGGTGGGATTTGTGATTTCGTTACTCCATGGTGAACCCCAGACCTGGGCCCATTGGCTACTAGGAGAAAATAATGTTCAGACTCAATCCCTGCTATCCTTCTTCCAAGCCATGGCCCAGCTTTATGATGATCCCCAACGGAATGCCACCGCTGAGTCCGCCCTGCTTGCGCTCCAGCAAGGTCGCCGAGCAGCCGAGGACTATGTTACGGACTTTAGACGCTGGAGCGCAGACACTCAGTGGAACGACACAGCCCTGCGTCACCAATTCCGCTTGGGCCTTTCCGAGGGGCTGAAGGACGAACTCGCCCGAGTGGGGGTACCAGGGACCCTTGAAGCCTTGATCACCACAGCCATCCAGATTGATCGCAGACTCCGTGAACGCCGGGCAGAGCGTTCCTCCCAGCAAAGTCGCCCAGTATGGATGACCACGAGAGCTCCCATGCCTGCTTCCCGTTACCTGCCGCCCACCTGTTTAAATCCTGCCAATCCCAGTCCGGACACCTCTGAACCCATGCAACATGGGATAATGCGACCAGCCCTGCTACCTGAAGAACGGGCACGCCGTCGCCAACTGAACCTATGCCTCTATTGCGGTGAAGCAGGTCACTACGTGCGCAACTGTCCTGTCAAGATGCGTAAGTGCCCTTCTTTCATTCCTGCTAATCTCGCAGCTTTATCTGCCAATGCAACCCACCTAGCTCTCTCTCTCTCGTTGCAACTCCAGGGAAGGACAGTTCCAGTCAACGCTATCATTGACTCTGGCGCATGTAGCTGTTTCATCGACTCCACCTTTGCCAATCAACATAACATCCCTCTTCAGGAAAAGACTCTTGGACTTTCTGTTTCTTGGCCGATGGCTCCCGTATAAAATCAGGACAGGTAACCCAGGAGACCCTTCCTCTGCCTGTCACCTCTACCGCTCAACATAAGGAGTGGCTGACACTTGATGTTATCTCTTCCCCCCTGTTTCCCGTGATCCTGGGTATACCCTGGCTCCAGGCTCACAACCCCCAAATCAACTGGGTGTCTGGAGAAGTGTCATTCATGTCCCCTTACTGCCAGAAGCACTGTCTACCTGGATCCCTCAGTCCATCCGCCACTCTGTTATGTATAGACTCTGACCAGAACCTGCTTCAGTCCATCCCAGGACCATACCATGAGTTCATTGATGTCTTCAGTAAATGGGGGGCTGACTCCCTTCTGCCTCACCGCCCCTATGACTGCCCCATCGAGCTCCTTCCTGGGGCCGAGATTCCCTTTGGGCGCATCTTCCCTGTAATGGCACCCCAAATATAAAGGGGTTAACGCCGTTTAAGATGTTCCCTCTCCTGGACACACATTCGCTGTCGATCCTCCACAGCCAGCCGACCACTTCCCCTAGGAATTAATCCTTCTGGAAGAACGAGACGTACTCTGTAGCTTCCAGGATCGAGTCTCTTTATTGAAGAAAACATTGTAACTTTTATACACATCTACTACTGCATTAGTTTAACATGAACAATGGCCCAGCTCCACCCACACATAACAAGGCCCAATACACATTATTTTGACGTCTGTTAGGCTTCAAAAGACTTTACACAATAGAACATAACGACCTTCAATACACATCTTATAATGAAAGGGTTGGTAGACTGTCCATCTGCCGAGTACAATACACACAGGCATAGAGTTAACTATCCCTATTCACACCAAAAGGGTCTCCAGACCATCCTAGACTCATTTACAACACAAGCAGGCAGGTGATTAACCTGTCTGCTGCTAGTTCCACAACCTATAATTATAGGCTTATTTCCCACAAGCCACAATAGACAATAGAATGCAAATCACCTTAACTCCTCACAGCAATGATTACACAACCCCCCCACCTCACAGTACACACCCAATCTAGATACAATGTATGTGCAGCATTGAATATGGCTATCATAGACCATATTGGGGTTTTCATTCACCCTGTGCCCCTAATAGAGACACTGGGTGGTTGACACATAAGAGGCATTGAGGGAGCTGAAGCAAGGGTATCTCATACTTTCTAAGCGATTCTGAGTTCCCTGGGCCTTCCCGTTACATTCCCCTTATCAGAAAAGGAACAAGAGGCTCTGAAGGTCTACATCAATAAAAATCTGTGCAAAGGGTTCATTCGCCCATCTACCTCACCAGCAGGCGCCGGAATATTTTTCGTCACCAAGAAGGATCAGACCCTCCGCCCATGTGTGGACTACCGTGAGTTAAACAACATCACAGTCAAAAACCGTTATTCGCTTCCCCTGATATCTGAACTCTTCCAAAAACTAAGGTCTGCTGTCATCTTCACCAAGTTAGACCTAAGAGGGGCCTACAATCTGGTCCGCATCCGTTCTGGGGACGAGTGGAAGACAGCTTTTCGTACCCGATTCGGCCACTACGAATATTTAGTCATGCCCTTCGGCCTGTGCAACGCTCCTGCCACCTTCCAGCACTTTATCAATGATGTGTTTAGAGACCTTCTTGATATCTTTGTCATTGTCTACCTTGATGACATTCTAGTCTTCTCCGGATCACTTGACAGACATCGGGAACATGTCCGCAGGGTACTAGGCCGCCTCCGCCAACACGGACTGTATGCCAAGGTGGAGAAATGCGAATTTGAGCAGCAGACTATTCAATTCCTAGGGTTGGTAATCTCCCCCACAGGGATCAGGATGGATCCTCAAAAGGTGTCCGCTATGCTGGACTGGCCTGTACCTTTGGATAAGAAAGGAGTACAACGCTTTGTGGGTTTTTCAAATTTCCACAGGAGATTCATCAAGGGATTTTCCGCAATAATCACACCCATCACACAGCTGACCAAGCAGAACTCACGTTTCCACAGGAAGGCCTCGTACACACGACCGATTATCTCGGCAAGAACCAGCAAGAAACTTGCTGGCAGAGAGGTCTTGCCGAGTAAATCGGTCGTGTGTACGCGGCTATCGGGTTTCTCGTCGAGAAAACCGACAAGTAACCTCGACGAGAAAATAGAGAACCTGCTCTCTATTTTCTCGTCGGGATTCTCCTCGGCATGTTTCTCGACGAGAAAAGTGAGTGTGTGTACACTTACCTGTCCTCCCGGAAGCCCGCGCATGTTCGAAATGAATTCGACGCATGCGCGGTAGCTTCCTAGGCATACGTAGGGTATACCAAGATGGCGGCGACGGCATCGAATGTGACGAGCGCATGCTCGTCGTAGTCGATGATGTCACCGCGTACGCTCCATTCAAAGAACCGCGGGTTCTTTGAAACAAGCGTGTGTACACTCGGCCGGGACAAGTTTCTTGTCCAAGAATCTCGTAGAAAAAAACAACATGTTTTTTTCAACGAGAATCTCGGCCGTGTGTACGAGGCCGAACCCTGAGGCCCAAAGAGCCTTTGACACACTTAAAGGACTTTTCACATCAGCTCCAATTGTCAGCCATCCTGATCCTGCGCTGCCTTACATTCTTGAAGTGGATGCATCTGAAGTTGCAGTCGGGGCTGTCATCTCCCAACCCCAAGGTAACAAGGACTTAATGCACCCTATGGGGTTCTTCTCTCGAAAACTCTCCCCTGCAGAGAGAAATTATGATGTTGGTGACCGGGAATTACTTGCCATCAAAGCCGCCTTAGAGGAATGGAGGTACCTGTTGGAGGGCGCTGCCCACCCAGTATTAATTTATACCGATCACAAGAACTTAGAATATTTAAGATCCGCTAAACGGTTGAAGCCTCGGCAGGCCCATTGGGCTTTATTTTTTTCACGCTTCTGCTTTCACATCACCTACCGGCCAGGTTAAAAAAACATCAAACCAGACGCACTATCACGCATGCATGACAACCCCAAGGATTTATCTGTACCCGACACCATTTTACTTTTGCAGACAGATCTGCTCTCTCAAATCAGGAAAGCATCCACAGACTCTTCCAAACCCTCTGGTACCACCTTGACTTCCAGAGATGGATTATTTTGGAGGGGGAGCCAAATTTTTGTTCCAGGAAGCACTCGGGTTGAGGTACTAAAGCTCCTCCACGACCATCCGCTGGCAGGACATTTTGGAGTCCGCAAGACTCTTGAGCTGGTACGGCGCACATTCTGGTGGTCAGGTCTGGAGGAGTTCTGCAAATCATACGTCAGTGCATGCCCCGTATGTAACCAAAACAAAACATCAAGGAACCGAGCCTGGGGACTACTGAAACCCCTACCTGTACCTGATAGACCATGGAAGATGATTGCTATGGATTTTATAGTGGAGCTTCCATGTTCCGAGGGGTTTACAGCAATCTTTGTGGTCGTAGACCGCCTGTCTAAAATGGCCCATTTCCTGCCACTAAAGGGCACCCAATCCGCTGCTGAGACTGCCCGTGTTTTCATTAAGGAAATCGTCAGACTACATGGAGTCCCTTCAAACATCGTGTCAGACAGGGGGGTCCAGTTCACTTCACGTTTTTGGAGAGCTCTGTGCGAAATCTTGGAAATTGAACTTGCCATGTCCTCAGCTTATCACCCCCAAACCAACGGACAAACTGAGAGGACAAATCAGACTCTTGAACAGTACATCAGATGTTTCACGTCCTTTGCACAAGATGATTGGGTGTCCCTATTGCCCATAGCAGAGTTTGTCTACAATAATGCCAACCATTCGGCCACTGGACAATCCCCCTTCTTTGCTAATTACGGCTTTCATTTAACATTTTTACCTGATTTTCTTCCAGAATCTCCAGTCCCGGCCGTACAGAGCACGTGGATTTCCTCAGCTGCAACAACCGGGTATTGCAGGAAGCAGTAACCAAGGCCCAAGCGGACAGCAAGAAAGCCTATGACAGGAAGAGGAGAGGGGAGCTGGACCTTCAACCAGGTGATCAGGTATGGATTTCCACGAACAACCTCAAGTTGGCCTGCCCATCCAAGAAGCTGGCACCCAAGTTCATGGGACCCTTCCCGGTAAGAAGGAAAATCAATGAGGTATCTTACGAATTATCCTTACCTGACTCTCTAAAAGTTCACCCAGTGTTTCATGTTTCATTGTTGAAGCCTGCAGTACCTGACCCCTTTCCTGACAAGGGAGCCAGACCGCCAGAACCACGATATGGCGCCATTAGGCCTTTAAAAAGCCAGCAGTGGCAATAGTGCATTGCTGTCTGATCTGCAGCTTTGTAACCTGAATACCTGCACACCTGCTACCAGTTACCTGTACCGACCCGGCTTGCTTGACCACCCGATATATCTCCAATCCTGACCTTGGCTCGCCTTGACCCTGCTCTGTCTCCTACCTGCCTACCCGCTGCCAGACCCTGCCTGTATTCATGACTACGTCTAAGCCTGCTGATCCATACATCTGACTACCTGCTCTGACCCGGCTTGTCTGACCTTCCTGCTGTCTGCTGTTCGTGTGCACCTAACCAAGCTTATCTCACCTTGCTCCAGCTTCCGCTGTTCCGGTATCCGCCAGCTCCCTGTTTGCTGACCTGCAACCACCTGCTCTGCTGCCTACAGCTCCAGCCATCCCTGGAGGATCACCACCTTGCCACGGTGCCAACCACTACACCTACCGCAGGCACTCCAGTGACTTCTGAGCCAGGGCTGTAAGAGAGGTCTCCTCCTACAAAGTCAGGCTCTACGACCAGGTACGTTCTGTACATAACAATACCATTAAAAGAAAGTTGTTATACAGTATGTCTTTATGAGTTTTTATTTTCTGATGGAGTAGAAAATAAAAGATTGTTATTTAAGTATGGGGGATCTTAGAAATTTTGAATAATAGTGACAGGCCTATTGATATGGCCAATGTTTAACTACTTGCCAACTGGGCCATAGCCCGAACTCTGGGAGGGCGTACTATGATGTTCTCCCAGAATCACGCTCCCGCGTGCACCCGGGAATGTCCATGATCGTCAGGTCCCCCGGACCAGGCGCGAACAGGGTAAAGGGCCAATGACAGCAGCCCTTTACCACGTGATCGCTCAATCCAATGATGGAGCAATCAGTTGTCAACAAACTGGAGCTTGTCCAGTTCAGCTCCTCCCCTCTCCTCGCACTGATCGGTACACTGTGCGAGGAGAGGGGGAGAACTGGGTTCAGCAGTGCTGTGGGCTGGATCTGAAGTGCTCACATCGCTGATCTGTGCTCATCCATCCATCCTCATTCATGCTACATCCATGCCCGTATGCTCATTCATGCTACATCCATGCCCAGGTGTGCTTATTCATGCTACATCCATGCCCAGGTATGCTTATTCATGCTACATCAATGCCCACGTGTGCTCATTCATACTTCAATCCATGCCCAGCCATGCTCAGCCATCCATCCATCCAGCCATGCTCATCCATCCATGCCCAGCCATACTCATCCATGCCCAGCCATGCTCGCCCAGCCATGCTCATCCATCCATCCATGCACAGTCATGCTCATCCTTGCTCATCCATCCCCATCCGTGCCCATGCATGGCTCATCGGTGCCCAATCATGGCTCATTCATGCTCATCCATGTTTTATCAATGATCATCCATGCCACATCAACGCTCATCCATGATCATCCATGCCACATCAGTGCTCATCCATGCCACATCCATGCCACATCAGTGCTCATCCATGCCACATCCATGCCACATCAGTGCTCATCCGTGCCACATCCACGCCACATTAGTGCTCATTCATGCCACATCCATGCCACATCAATACTCATCCATGCCACATCCATGCCACATCAGTGCTCATCCGTGCCCATCCATGGCTCATCTGTGCCCATCCATGGCTCATCTACGCTCATCCATGGCTCATCCGTGATCATTTGTGCAACATTTGTGCCACATCAGTACTCATCCGTGCCACTACAGTGCCCATCAGTGTCTCACAAAAGTGTAATAGGTAGTCTAATTAGATGTGTAATTTATGCTCCTAGAACACTTGCATGATGGGCCTCTGTATGTAGCCAGGCTGTGTAAAAGTCTCACACATGTGGTATTGTGATATTGCCATACTCCGGAGAAGTAGCAGAATCTATTTTGGGGTGCAATTTTTGCTATGTACATGCTATGTGTTGGAGGTATCTTATAAATTGACAACTTTGTGAAAAAAAAAATGTGTTTCATTTTCTTTACACATTTTCCAAAAACTTGTGGAAAAAATCACATGTTCAAAAGACTCATTATGCCTCATAGATTATACCTTGGGGTGTTTACCATACAAAATTGGGTAATTTTTGGGGCGTTTCCATTGTCCTGGTTCTTCAAGACCTTCAAAAGTGTAAAACGTAGTCAAGAAATTAGATGTGTAATTTATGCTCCTAGAACGCCTGATGGTGCTCCCTGCATGTTGGGTCTCTGTATGTGGCCAGGCAGTGAAAAAGTCTCACACATGTGGTATCGCCATACTCAGGAGTAGCAGAATGTATTTTGGGGTGTAATTTGTGGTATACATATGCTGTGTGTGAGAAATAACTTGTTGTTATGACAATTTTGTGAAAAAAAATTAAGAAAAAAATCTTCATTTTGCAAAGAACTATGGGAAAAAATCAGATGTGATCAATTTTCAGAAATTGGCACCATAGCGTGTAGACTCTATAACTTTCGCAAAGACCAAATAATATACACTGATTTGGGTTATTTTTACCAAAGATATGTAGCAGTATAAATTTTTGGCAAATTTTAAGAAGAAAAATTACTAATTTGCAACATTTTATAACTGAAACAAAGAAAAAAATGGTTTTGGATTTGTTCGTTAAGTTAATAATTGTGTTTCGTCGTATTTGTTATGTTAGACTGATTCTATTTTGGAATTTGTTTCATTTATTTGGATTTGTTTTGTATATTCATTATTGTCTAATCAAATTTAAAAAAAATATTTGAATTTGAAAATTAATTTGAATTTGAAATGGAAACATACTGGAATAAATACAGTAAGGTATAAAAGTGAAATAAGATGATGATTCCTACTTAGGCTGCTTTATAAAACAGAATAGAATAGAAAATAAAAAGTAGAAATAGCATAGATAAAAATAGAATAGAATAGAACAGAATAGAACAAAATAGAAAATATTGCATTCTAATATTTTATTTTTTATTCAATTATTTTATTTTCTATTCTGTTCTATTTTATTCTATTCTGTTTTACTTTATTCAGTTTTATTCTATTCTATTCCATTTTTAAAAATTGTGTCTATTCTGTTGTATTATATTATATTATTGTATTTTATATTCTATTCTGTTTTATTCTATTCTATTCTTTTATGTTACTTTATATTATATTCTGTAGTATTATATTATATTCTTTTGCTTTCTGTTCTGTTCTTTTATATTCTATTGTATAAAGCAGCTTAAGTAGGAATCATCATCTTATTTCACTTTTATACCTTACTTTTTTTTTTTTTTCATATATACCTTACTGTATTTACTGCAAAATGTTTGCATTTCAAATAAATTTTCAAATTCAAATAAATTTTCAAATTTGAATTTGTATTTGTATAATTAGTTTCATCTTAATTTAATTTGGATTATTTTTGAAGTTTGTTACTGTTGTGATTTAGGAATCTGAATAACGTAAATTTCATCCGAATTTCGATTCATAACTAAATGAAATGCACATGTCTATTTATAACTAGATTCCTGGTATTTGTTACTGAGAATTTGCAAGACAGGGAAAGGATTTAGGTTCCATATTTGACTGAATAGGGATGAATGAATCTGCCAAGGTTTGGTTCGAGTCAGGTTTATAAATCCTGCCTAAAGTCTTTAAACAGTCGCAAGTGAAGTCTGGGGGAGCTGAATCTTTTTACTCAAATCTAGATAGTATCACAACTAATAGCCAAGCTAATGCCAAAAAGGGCATGGGAGCTAAGCACTGTGACAGGGGACAAGTAACAATTGTGATATGGGGAATCATTAGCGCATTGGTAGAAGCATTTTGTAGTGAGTCCACACCAGTCTGAATTGTGTTTTTTAAGGCTTACCAGCCCACTTTAATTAAACGAAAACAAAAGTGAAGTCCACAAACAGTTGCCCACGTAGGGAATTGTTACCGGCAAAACAAGTGATTCAAAATACCAAGCCACTTGGATCTCAATTCAGCAGCACCTGGCTTTCTAAGTTCCCATTGTCGACACTTCCTCCTCTCCCCTGCAGCCACCGCTCACTGTCATGGGGGGGGGCAGAGATACAGGACCACACCAGAGTGAACTAAAAATAGGCAAGTATACAGATCTTTTTCACACAGGTTAGGTAGCAGGAGGAGGTAGGGAACATTTTTTAGGCATAGTTAGTGTTAGGCTGGAATAATACTTTAAGGATTGGTAAGCTTCAATGTATTTTGGGTTGTTTATGGGTTTAATACTGCTTTGAAGTACATCTTTCCCTATGAAGTTTGTCAGCTTTTCATATCCTTTCCCCAGAAACATCTGCTTACACTACAGCTACTGTGGTAAATTTTTTTATAGTGAGGCGGTTGGCGCATGACACCACCCGCATTAGTGGCCTGTTTAGGCCAGTTGGCCTAAGTTCAAAGCCCTTGCAGTGCTATAATATTACGATAATTTGGGGTGGATACATCTCTGCATTAATTCAACAGGCCGTGAATAAGCAGGATCCACCTTGAACTGAAGGTAGACTTGTACCACCACCCTTGTAACAAAAAGATACCTTTAGGTGGAGGCACTAAAGATTTTAAGGGGTTGTAAAGGTACACATTTTTTCACCTTAATGCATTCTATGCATTAAGGTTAAAAAACATCTGAGGATTAGCGGCCCCCCAGCCCCCCCGCCCCCCGTTTTCTTACCTGACCCCTCAAAAGTCCCGCGCCGTGAACGCGCTGGCTTCTCGGCCGGGCTTCTCAGCTCATTTATTGGTTGATTGAAAGCAGCGCAGCCATTGGCTCGTGCTGCTGTCAATCACATCTAATGACAGGGCGCACCAGGGGGCGGGGCCGAGTGATACAGTGAGCTGCTATAACCGCCGGCTGTGTCACGGTAGCGCGCCCGCAAGAACTCACCACCATGCGAGCTTGCTCGCATGAAGGTGGTGAGTTCTTGCAGGGAGGAGCCGAGACAGCCGCCGAGGGACCCCAGAAGACCAGGTTCGGGGCCATTCTGTGCAAAATGAGCTGCACAGTGGAGGTAAGTATAACATGTTTGTTATTTAAAAAAAAATACCTTTACAACCCCTTTAAGGACCCTAGAAGATACATTTAATGCTCATCTAGTGGAAGCTTAGGATCCTTGTTACCCTCATAGCACGTTATGGATGATGTAATTACTGCATGGTGAGGGTCATCTCCACCTCCAAAACAGTATTACACACAGGTCTGATGTTTACATAACTTTTTGCATAAAACAGGAAATATACCGGTTGTATTGGATATTTCTCCTTCTGAACAAGGGACACATTCATAGCAGCAAGAGTGAAATGTATTTCCTGGTTTCTTTCTGCTCCCTGGTTGACATGTCTCTGAGCACCGAGATTCTGGCATCTGACAACAAGAAACACAAATTTGCCATCAGATATCAAGTATATTTTAAAAACATCTAAAGCCAAAACATACACTATATGACCACATGTTAGTAGACACTAGACCATCACACTCATATTAGTCTGCTGGACTTAAAAAAAAAAGACTGTCTCCAAATACTTTTCATAGGCTAATTAAATGTTGTCTTGGAGATTTGAACTTTGATTTAGTTCTTATATTTTTGGTTAACATTATTATATTATTAAGGACCTTTGAAGAACCATCTCTAAGCACCTGTATCAGGTCCTTTTTTGCAGCTGGGTAAGTATGGGCTTAATCCTAAGCCTAGTATTTGTCATCTGATGCAAACCCAAATACCGAACATTACTTGGCACATATCGGTGAAGCTGAGGAAGTGTCCAGCAAACACTCAAGCTGTGCAGTTTTGGGCAAACCCTAAAACTGTATTCGGAGTTAAGCTCTTTTCTGGGGTTAATGAGCTAGTATCTGCATTTTATTCCAAACTTTGCTCAGAGTGTTGCTCCAGTCACATCCCACTCATTTAAAAGCAAAAGCCTCACTCTCCATTGTTTCTAAATGGCAACCTGCTTAACGAAGAAGCATTGGAGAGTCCCAAAGAACAGTTAACAACCACTTTAAGCAACTGCCAACTACCAGAAGCCTTTCTGAATGTATATTAGTGGCTTACAGGGTTTAGGAGTTGTGCTTGCCCACGAGCTGGACAGAAACTGCTAAGCTGTGGGCTTTTGAACAGCATTATGTGGATTTGATAGCTTGTTTCAATTATACAATTCACTTTTAATTGGGTTTCTGTACAGCAGCGTTGATGCACACTTATGGTGTCCACAAAAACAGCCCAAAGGGGATGTTTATCAGCTCTTAGAGGAGTATGAACTTTTTCCCTCTCAAAAAGACAGTCGTTAAATGAGCACCACCTCAGTAATACAGAAAAGCCATTTCCAGCAAGACAGATTCTGGTGGTAGGGGATTCAACCATTAGAAGGACAGATAGGGCAATCTGTCACTAAGACCATGATTGCCGAACTGCATGTTATTTACCGGGCGCTCAAGTTTGGCATATCGCAAGTCGAATGGACAGATTATTGGGTGGGGCTGGGGAGGACCCAGCTGTCATTGTACACATTGGTACCAATGGCAAAGTTAGAGGAAGGTGGAGCATCCTAAAAAATTATTTAAGGGAGCTAAATTGAAGAAAAGGACCACCAAGGTAGTATTCTCATAAATATTGCTTGTACCTTGAGCCACTCCAGAGAGGTACAGGAGATTAGGGAAATTAACAGATGGCTGAGGAGCTGGTGTAGGAAGGAGTTGTTCGGGTTCCTGGAGAACTGGACTTCTCAGTCGGTTACCGGCACTTTAGCAGCTACTGTAAATAGGAAGGGTGCAGCTTTGTTCGGAGAGAAGATGGGCAGAAAGTTAGAGGGGCTTTTAACCTCCCTGGCGGTATGATTCTGTCTGGAATTATGTACCAAAAGCGGTACAATTATTTTGCATGGAAATTTGGTGTTATGTATTGTAGGCCTGCGATTCTTAGTAATTACTTACTTAAACCTGACCAAACAAGAGTCTAGTAGACATCCCGGGTATGATAAAGTTTGAAACACAAAATCATAAATTATAATATAATAAATAACTATAAATAATTATAACAAATAGTAATGTAATTATAATAAAAATTATTCAATAATGTAATCAAATCAAATACACTGAAATTTGCTCAGTTGCAGAATTGTCGCTGTCATTAGATTTTTTGTTTGATGAATTTCCCCACAAATCGCTATCGCTCAATTCTGCGAGTGATTGTAATTTATTGTCGCTGTTTTTTAGCTGGTCTAAAATCACTTTTGACATAAAGGGACACTTTTTGGTTGCTATGGACAATCTCCAGTTTCCAGGCAGAAAGAACAGTTTTTATTATATAAAAGTGCATGCAGGACACTGGACAGACCACTAGGGACAAAGGGGATGTGTAATTATTACATACAGTACTGTAATGTGTAAGATGTATGTATACCATGTGTTTACTTTTTTGAATTTGGCGCTGAACTCCGCCCCCGTGCGCCGCAACGTCGCAGGGAACGGAGCTCTGCACTCGGCAGTGAGGATCGAGCGAGACACGGCTCGCACACACTGCGGGAGGACATCGCAGGATCCAGGGAACAAGGTAAGTTACTTCCCCTGGAAACTGCGATGCAGCCCGAGTCTGGCTCGGGGTTACCGCTCTTAGCATAAAAAAAATTACCCCGAGCCAGACTCGGGATTACCGCTAGGGAGGTTAAACTAGGTGTTGAGGGGGAGGGACCAGATGTAATGCTAGCCAGCAACAAGCAAGGTTTAGTGGGCAATATTGGGGGCATTAGTGGTAGGGTGGCTAGAATACCAAAACACAAGGTAAGTAAGTTGGCAAATCCTAATTGTAGTCTCGTATCAACTAACAAGGAAATAGTACGTAACAGGACAAAATTAAGAAGCATGTACACAAATGCTAGAAGTCTAGATAACAAAATGGGAGAACTGGAGCTGCTAATTTACGAGGAGGATTTCGATTTTGTGTGAATTTCAGAAACTTTGACAGCTCACATGACTGGCTGACAACCGTACAGGGGTATTCCCTATATCATAGGGACAGGGAGAGTAGGAAAGGGGGAGGGGTAAGCCTGTATATCAAGAATGATTTGCAAGTGACTGTGAGGGATGACATTACTAATGGAGCAAGGAAGGAGGTGGAAACCTTGTGGGTGGAGCTCCAAAGGGAGGAAACTAATGGGAAAGTAATAGTGGGTGTATGCAACAGGCCCCCTAACCTGAGGAATGAGGAGGAGGCGGGCCTCCTATCATGGTTAGGTATGGTGGCAAGGCAGGGCAATGTTAGGGGGATTTCAATTTTCCAGAAATTGACTGGGTGAAAGGAATCGCTCATTTATCTAAGGCTGGCCTTTTTATAAATATCCTGCAGGACAATTTCATGGGTCAGTTGATGAATGCACCAACAAGAGATAAAGCATTACTAACCCGTGACTAAGGACTAACATCTGAAACGCGTAGGCTGTTTTACAGCTTTGTACATGTACTTAATTAAGAAATACTATTTTGGATGTGACTTCGTGGCTAACAGAGGCCAATGTTAGAAATAGACTTGAAAAACATAAATAAATTACCAGATGGCTTACACCCGAAAGTCCTTAAGGAACTCAGTCAGGTGATAGCTGGACCGTGATTCCTAATTTTTATGGACATTTTACTGACTGGAATGGTACCAGCTGATTGGAGAAAAGCCAACATGGTACCAATATTTAAGAAGGTGTAGAGACATATACCTGGAAACTACAGGCCAGTCAGTCTAACATCTATAGTTTATAAATTATTGGAGGGAGTTATAAGGGACTATATCCAAGAATTTACTGATGAAAATAGTATCAATAGTAGTAATCAGTAGTGATGGGCGGAACATCCCCCAGTTTAGTTCGCAATAGAACTCCCGAACAGGGAAAATGTTTGTTCCTGAGCCACAAACTCTATTCAATTCTATGGGACCCGAACATGAAAAATCAAAAGTCCCCATTTTGAAGGCTTATATGCAAGTTATTAGCCATAAAAAGGGTATGGGGGCCTGGGTACTGCCCTGGAGGACTTGTATCAAAGCATGTATCAAAGAAATTATTATTTTTTTAACCACTTAACGACCGCTCACTGTATATATACGTCGGCACAATGGCACCGACAGGCACAATCACGTAGAGCATACGTGATTGCCTTTGTACAGTTGGGGGGTCCGATCGGACCCCCCTTCTGTACAGTGAGCGGTCGGAATTCGTCTGGGAGCGTTCCGAGATGGGGGGGCGGCCGTTCGATTCCGACCACCCCCCCCGCGATCGCTCCCGGCGAATAGAAATGCCCCCTCTGTCTGTGTACTGTTTACACAGATAGAGAAAGCAGGAGGAAGTGATGTCATCTCCTGTGCGGCGCTCACATATACCGAGCGTCGTACAAGAGAAGACACACAGGTCAGTGCACTAACACTACACTAACACCAGCACACATAGGCACATAAATCGCCCCCCCAGGCCCCCCCAGATCACCCCCCAGCCCCCCCAGATCACCCCCCAGCCCCCAGTCACAGTGTCACTGATTGCAGTGACCATTTATTTACTGATCACTGCAATCAGTGACATTTGTGACTGTAAAAGTGTCACTACATTTAGTTTTAGGTCCAGTGTAGCCCCCTAACCCCCCCCTAATAAAGGTTTAACCCCTTGATCACCCCCCAGATAACCCTTTCACCCCCTAGCACCGCCGTCGCTTGGCGATCATTTTTCTGATCGCTGTCTTGGCGTCGGTGATGCAGATCGGTACCCAGTAATTTTTTTTAGGTTCGCCGCAGGTTTTTATAGCGTTGGGTACCCCCATAAATTATCTAATAAAGGTTTAACCCCCTTGATCGCCCCCAGGTAACCCTTTCACCCCCTATCACCACTGTCACTAAGCAATCGTTTTTCTGATCGATGTCTTAGCGTCGGTGATGCTGATCGGTAGCCAGTATTTTTTTTTAGGTTCGCCGCAGGTTTTTATAGCGTCGGGTACCCCCATAAATGATCTAATAAAGGTTTAACCCCCTTGATCACCCCCCAGGTAACCCTTTCACCCCCTATCACCACTGTCACTAAGCAATTGTTTTTTCTGATCGCTGTCTTGGCGTCGGTGATGCAGATCGGTACCCAGTAATTTTTTTAGGTTCGCCGCAGGTTTTTATAGCGTCGGGTACCCCCATAAATTATCTAATAAAGGTTTAACCCCCTTGATCGCCCCCAGGTAACCCTTTCACCCCCTATCACCACTGTCACTAAGCGATCGTTTTTCTGATCGATGTCTTAGCGTCGGTGATGCTGATCGGTAGCCAGTATTTTTTTTTTAGGTTCGCCGCAGGTTTTTATAGCGTCGGGTACCCCCATAAATTATCTAATAAAGGTTTAACCCCCTTGATCGCCCCCCAGGTAACCCTTTCACCCCCTATCACCACTGTCACTAAGCAATTGTTTTTCTGATCGCTGTCTTGGCGTCGGTGATGCAGATCGGTACCCAGTAATTTTTTTAGGTTCGCCGCAGGTTTTTATAGCGTCGGGTACCCCCCATAAATTATCTAATAAAGGTTTAACCCCCTTGATCGCCCCCCAGGTAAACCTTTCACCCCCTATCACCACTGTCGCTAAGCGATCATTTTTCTGATCGATGTCTTAGCGTCGGTGATGCAGATCGGTAGCCAGTAATTTTTTTTAGGTTCGCCGCAGGTTTTTATAGCGTCAGGTACCCCCATATATTATCTAATAAAGGTTTTAACCCCCTAATTGCCCCTAGTTAACCCTTTCACCAGTAATCATCATATAAGTGTTACGGGTGACGCTGGTTAGTTAGTTTGCTTTTTATAGTGTCAGGGCACCCGCCGTATATAACCCAATAAAGGTTTAACCCCCTGATCGCCCGGCGGGTGATATCAATTAGGTTTTAGCGTCAGAGAGGGTCTGCGTCACACCCCAGGCAGCGTCAGGTTAGTGCCAGTAACGCTAACACCCACGCGTGAAGCATACACCTCCCTTAGTGGTATAGTATCTGAACAGATCAATATCTGATCTGATCAGATCTATACTAGCGTCCCCAGCAGTTTAGGGTTCCCAAAAACGCAGTGTTAGCGGGATCAGCCCAGATACCTGCTAGCACCTGCGTTTTGCCCCTCCGTCCAGCCCAGGCCACCGAAGTGCAGTATCGATCGATCACTGTCACTTACAAAACACAACACACATAACTGCAGCGTTCGCAGAGACAGGCCTGATCCCTGCGACTCCAGTGCTGTAGGAGGTGATTTCACCACCACAGTTAAAAAAAAAAAGAAGCAAATATGCCGAAGCATTGTGGCAGCAGGGGCGGAGGAGCGATTTTGCTCCTAATGCCGCGTACATACGGTCGAAATTCCGACGGAGGCTTGCCCGTGGAAAAGTCCGACCATGTGTGTGCGGCATAACTTTTTTTGCGGGAGGATGCCCCCATGCTTCGGCATATATAAATGGTGCATGTATGCCCATCATTAGAAGTGGGTGGATGAAGGGCGGTATTCTAATGGTGGGCATACCCACCGATCAATCTCTTTTTTCGTTCAGCCACCTGGCTGCATGAAAAAAAAGATTACAATACATGTCCAACAAGGACCAGCAACGTACTGGTATGTTGCTGGACTTTGAATGGTTATACCAGATTGATGCCTGCGGGTTTAGGTATCATCTTGGTATCATTCTTTTCAGCCAGCGGCCGGCTTTAATGTAAAAGCAACCCTAGTGGCTAATTAGCCTCTGGACTGCTTTTACAAGCAGTGGGAGGGAATGTCCCCCCCCGGATATAAAAAGCGCCATTGGGAAATTGGGAAAGCATTTTATCACACCGATCTTGGTGTGGTCAGATGCTTTGAGGGCAGAGGAAAGATCTAGGGTCTAGACCCCAGTTTTTTCAAAAAAAGAGTACCTGTCACTACCTATTACTATCATAGGGGATATTTACATTCCCTGAGATAACAATAAAAATGATAAAAAAAAACATGGAAGGAACAATTTAAAAATAAAATAAAAAAGCAAAATTAATAATTAAAAAAAAAAAAAAAAAAAAAAAAAAGCACCCCTGTCCTGCCCTGCTCTTGCCCAATGGCGAACGCAAGCGTTGGTCTGGCGTCATATGTAAACAGCAATTGCACCATGCATGTGAGGTATCACCGCGAAGGTCAGATCGAGGGCAGTAATTTTAGCAGTAGACCTCCTCTGTAAATCTAACGGGGTAACCTGTAAAGGCTTTTAAAGGCTTTTAAAAATGTATGTAGTTTGTCGCCAATGCGCGTTTGTGCGAAATTTTAAAGCATGTCGTGTTTGGTATCTATGTACTCGGCTTAAGATCATCTTTTTTATTTCATCAAACATTTGGGCAATATAGTGTGTTTTAGTGCATTAAAATAAAAAAAGTGTATTTTTTCCCCAAAAAATGCGTTTGAAAAATCGCTGCGCAAATACTGTGTAGAAAAAAAAAATGCAACACCCACCATTTTATTCTGTAGGGCCTTTGCTTTAAAAATATATATAATGTTTGGGGGTTCAACATAATTTTCCTGCAAAAAAAAAATATGTTTTCATGTAAACAAAAAGTGTCAGAAAGGGCTTTGTCTTCAAGTGGTTAGAAGAGTGGATGTAAGCTTCCTAATGTTGTGTATAAAATGCCAGAACAGTTCAAAACCCCCCCAAATGACCCCATTTTGGAAAGTAGACACCCCAAGCTATATACTGAGAGGCATGTCGAGTCCATGGAATATTTTATATGTTGACACAAGTTGCGGAAAAAATACAATTTTTTTTATTTTTTTTGCACAAAGTTGTCACTAAATGATATATTGCTCAAACATGCCATGGGCATATGTGGAATTACACCCCAAAATACATTCTGTTGCTTCTCCTGAGTACGGGGATACCACATGTGTGAGACTTTTTGGGAGCCTAGCCGCGTACGGGACCCCAAAAACCAATCACCGCCTTCAGGCTTTCTAAGGGTGTAAATTTTTGATTTCACTTCTCACTGCCTATCACAGTTTCGGAGGCCATGGAATGCCCAGATGGCACAAACCCCCCCAAATGACCCCATTTTGGAAAGTAGACACCCCAAGCTATTTGCTGAGAGGTATTGTGAGTATTTTGCAGATCTCGCTTTTTGTCACAAAGTTCTGAAAATTGAAAAAAAAAAAAAGAAAAAAAAAAAAATTCTTTCTTCATTTTCAAAAACAAATGAGAGCTGTAAAATACTCACCATGCCTCTCAGCAAACAGCTTGGGGTGTCTACTTTCCAAAATGGGGTCATTTGGGGGGGTTTTGTGCTATTTTGGCATTTTATGGCCTTCGAAACTGTGATAGGTAGTGAGGAGTGAAATCAAAAATTTGTGCCTAGAAATCCTGAAGGCGGTGATTGGTTTTCGGGGTCCCGTACGCGGCTAGGCTCCTAAAAAGTCCCACACATGTGGTATCCCCGTACTCAGGAGAAGCATCAAAATGTATTTTGGGGTGCAATTCCACATATAACCATGGCATGTGTGAGCAATATATCATTTAGTGACAACTTTTTGTAATTTTTTTTTTTGTCATTATTCAATCACTTGGGACAAAAAAAAAAAATATTCAATGGGCTCAACAGGCCTCTCAGCAATTTCCTTGGGGTGTCTACTTTCTAAAATGGGGTCATTTGGGGGGGTTTTGTGCTATTTTGGCATTTTATGGCCTTCGAAACTGTGATAGGTAGTGAGGAGTGAAATCAAAAATTTGCGCCCTTAGAAATCCTGAAGGCGGTGCTTGGTTTCCGGGGTCCCGTACGTGGCTAGGCTCCTAAAAAGTCCCACACATGTGGTATTCCCGTACTCAGGAGAAGCAGCAGAATGTATTTTGGGGTGCAATTCCACATATAACCATGGCATGTGTGAGCAATATATCATTTAGTGACAACTTTTTGTAATTTTTTATTTTTTTTTGTCATTATTCAATCACTTGGGACAAAAAAAAAAATATTCAATGGGCTCAACATGCCTCTCAGCAATTTCCTTGGGATGTCTACTTTCCAAAATGGGGTCATTTGGGGGGGTTTTGTACTGCCCTGCCATTTCAGCACCTCAAGAAATGAGATAGGCAGTCATAAATTTAAAGCTGTGTAAATTCCAGAAAATGTACCCTAGTTTGTAAACGCTATAACTTTTGCGCAAACCGATAAATATACACTTATTGATGTTTTTTTTACTAAAGACATGTGGCTGAATACATTTTGGCCTAAATGTATGACTAAAATTGAGTTTATTCGATTTTTCCTATAACAAAAAGTAGAAAATATCATTTTTTTTCAAAATTTTCGTTTTTTATCCGTTTATATCGCGAAAAATAAAAATCGCAGAGGCAATCAAATACCATTAAAAGAAAGCTCTATTTGTGGGAAGAAAAGGACGCAAATTTTGTTTGGGTACACCATTGCATGTCCGCACAATTTACAGTTAAAGCAGCGCAGTGCAAAATTCTGAATTCACCTCTGGTCCTCTAGCTACCAAATGGTCCGGGGCTTAAGTGGTTAAATATTGTTTTTACAGGAGCAGTGATTTTAATGGTGCTTAACTGCTTCAATATCGGGCACTTTCACCCCCTTCCTGCCCAGGCCAATTTTCAGCTTTCAGCGCCGTCACACTTTGAATGACAATTGCGCGTTCATGCAATGCTGTACCCAAGTGAAATTTGTATAGTTTTTTTGAGACTGATAGAGCTTTTTTTATGGTATTTATTCACCACTGAATTTTATTTTTTGCTAATAAAATGAAAAAAGACCAAAAAGTAAAAAAAAAAATTTTCTTAGTTCTCCTTCATTGATGTGTGTTGATGCACTGATGATGGGCACTAATAGGCTGCATTGATAGGCACTGGCGAGGTGGTACTGGTGTACACTGATGAGATGGCACTGATGAGGTGGCACTAATATGCAGCACTGATGGGCACTGACAGGCGGCACTGATGGGCACTTATAGGTGGCACTGATAAGCAGCACGGATATGTGGCACTAATAGGCAGCACGGATATGTGGCACTGATGGGCACTGATGAGCGGCCCTGAAATGCAGCACTGATAAACATCACTGATGGGCACTGACAGGCGGCACTGATGGGCACAGTTAGGTGGCACTGATGGGCACTGATAGGCGGCACTTATGGGCACTAATAGGCAGCACGGATATGTGGCACTGATGGGCACTGATGAGCGGCCCAGAAATGCAGCACTGATAGGCATCACTGCTGGGCACTGACTGGCATCACTGATGGGCACTGTTGGGGCTGCACTGATAATCAGGGCACTGATGATCAGTGCCCTGATTATCTGTGAAGGTGTCCCCTGTGAGGAAATGCCACTGATTGGCTCTCCTCTCCTCACGTGCTTTCAGTGTGAGGAGAAAAAAGCCGATAAAGGGCATATGAAATATGATCAACTGTGACACCGCTGATCACATGGGTAAAGAGCCGCGTCATTGGCTCTTTACCAAGATCGGGTATGCGCCGTGTCCCAGACCACAGTGTGCCATTGATCAACCATGCTGCGCACTCCTGGTAGGGTGGGTGGTGCTTGAAATCATTGTTCTTCCTCAGTTAACCATGGTTACTTGCAAGGAAACTTGTGCAGTCATCATTGCTTTGCAAAAAAAGGGATTCACAGGCAAGAATATCGCTGCTACTAATATTGCACCTAAATCAATCATTTATCGGAACTTCAATTGTTGTGAAGAAGGCTTCAGGGTGCCCAAGAAAGTTCAGCAAGTGCCAGGACCGTCTCCTACGGTTGATTTAGTGAAATTGGGGCAACACCAGTGCAGAGCTCGCTCAGGAATGGCAACAAGCAGGTGTGAGTACATCTACACGCACAGTGAGGAGAAGAATTTTGGGTGTATGGCCTGGTGTCAGGATGGGCAGCAGAGAAGCCACTTCTGTCCAGGAAAAACATCCAGGACAGACAGATATTCTGCAAAAGGTACAGGGATTGGACTGCTGAGGACTGGGCTAATGTCATTTTCTCTGATGAATCCCCTTTCCGATTGTTTTGGGCATCCAGAAAAAACCTTGTCCAGAGAAGAAAAAGGTGAGCGCTACCATCAGTCTTGTGTCATGCCAGCAATAAACCATCCTATGACTATTCATGTGTGGGGTTGCCTCTCAACCAAGGGAGTGGGCTCACTCACAATTTTACCTAAGAATACAGCCATGAATAAAGAATGGTACAAAAACACTCTCCGAGAGCAACGTCTCCTAACCATCCAAGAACAGTTTGGTGATGAACAATGCCTTTTCCAGCATAATGGAACACCTTGCCACAAGGCAAAAGTGATAACCAAGTGGTTGGGGAACAAAACATCAACATTTTGGGTCCATAGCCAGGAAACTCCCCGGACCTTAACGTGTGGTCAATCCTCGAGAGGAACAAAAAATAAATAAATATTCTGACATATTCTAAGCATTGATTATGCAAGAATGGGCTGCCATCAAACCGGATGTGGCCCAGAAGTTGATTGACAGCATGCCAGGGCGAATTGCAGAGGTCCATAAAAAGAAGGCTCAACACTGCAAATATTGACTTTTTGCATAAAGTTAATGTAATTGTCAATAAAGTCCTTTGACACTTATGAAATGCTTGTAATTATACTTCAGTATACCAAAGTGACATCTGACAAAACAATCTAAAAACACTGAAGCATCAGACTTTGTGAAAATTAATATTTGTGTCATTCTCAAAACTTTTGGCCAGGGCTGTACTGCTCGAGGTACTTTCCTGCCCTCAGAGACTGTTTAACTCTGTTGGATAAAGAATTGCTCCTCTTAGATCTACCTGTGTGTTCTTCATGGTTCACCCCTTTGCAAGCAGTACCCACTACACATGATGATAGCAACTTTCTCTGTGGACTGTAGGATATCTTCCACCTGCTTTCTGTAGTTCTAACACACGTCCTGACTTAGGACAATGTTGCTTCTCCATAGATCTAGCACAGTGTTGTCACCCTAAGGCCAGAAGTGTGTAGCTAGTGGCATCTCCAGGTAAAAATAAAGGGAAAAAACATGAAAACAAGAAAACTAATGTAGCCACCATATCTAAAACTTAGTAAGCCGCAGTTATATCATTTTTTGTTTTTGACTTTAGATATGCTTTAACTATTCAACAGGCAGACTGCTCAAAACAATACTTTCTACTCCTACCTCACACTTACTTTATTATGGTTGTGGTTCCATTTTATGGCTTGTGAGTTAATGAGAAGTTGCTTGTCCTCTGAAGCCCATGGGGTATAGTTTCCAACATTAACAATAACAGCAGGAGGTTTAAGAGGGTGTATGCAATTTATTATTTCACACTGCCAAACAAATTCCCCTTGTTTATCAAAAAAAGTGCTTTGATCTAATATATGAAAGGGATTCTTCATAGTTTTCACATATCTATTTAACTAGAAAATAAATAGAGGTTTCCATTAAAGGTTTATAAAATAAATATTGCAGATTGTTTTTATGCTTTTTGTTTTTATGAATACCATTCATATTCACAGAAATCTTTCTGTATGATCATACAGTATGTCCATTTAACTTGCATTATTTACCTTTTAAAGCCTTCTTTGTGTTGACATCCAAAGGCCATGATACTGCTGCTGGGCGCCGCCATCTTGGATATGATGTCAGCAGCCCCAGCAGGCTTGAAGCTGCCAATCTATTCCTTTACCCAACTTGTCCAACCATGGGTGCAGGCCCTTTTAACTTCTTTTCCCATGATCCAGTGGAATCCCAGAACCCCTTGGCCTACACAATCCCCATGATTATTGGACATGACCAAGGGATAAAAATTCCACTGTTTCCAGCCCTCAAGTGCTCAGAGAGATCTTGCCTGATGGGACAGTACAGACTGGGTATGTTAGCTGTCATCAAGTGGGGCATCCCCCTTAGTTGTTTCTGCCGCGTGGGCCACCAGATGAGAATTCAAGAGCGTACAGCTTCATTTTAAGCCCCAGTAACTGTGGAGGACATGGTGCTACCTGTACATAACAGATATTTTAGCAGGATCAACAGGAAATAAAACTATGTTTTGGGGTCCCTGATTTTCTTCAGTTTCTAAGGCACGCTGTGAGAAGTTCACAGTGTGTTGTGAAGTTACAGTAAGCAATTAAATTATGGGAAAGGAACCTGAAAAATTGTGGAAGGCTGAAGTTCATATTTGAATGATTGGGTGCAAGGAGACAGTTCCCCAAAAGAGAGTTTTTAGAGTAAGGGGGAAAAAGAGGGAAAATAGACTATCGTGGTACCCTGAATGGATAAGACATCCGATAAAAATAAAATGTCTTTATTAATACACACTTAAAATAGAGTATCTAGATACAATGATAATAGCTGTGCAAAATTGTACATATTGATAGCATGACACTAGTACTCAAATACACTCCATGATGGTGATTGGGAGTTGTATGATTTGCCTCAGTGCACGATTGTCCTCAACATGTTTCATGGCCATAAACCATAAAGCTTCTTCAGGTGGAGCACAAAATACAGTCTATAAATAGGATGATAAGATTTACATGTTAAGCACCAATCTATAATGCTTGTATATAGCAAAAAAAAGACAATTAATTGGGGAAGTATAGAAATTGCATCGCTTACCAAGACACATGGGGGATCAAGGCCAAACAGCAAAGTCATCAAAATTTCCCTACGGCGGACATGGGGGACCGGATCGGTGATGAATATAGCTAGGGCTGGTAAGCCACTATGGTAAAAAGCTTATACAGAAATCAACGTTACCACATATATATATATATATATATATATATATATATATATATATATATACATACACACACATACACACACATACACATACATACACATGTGCACACATATGGCCATCCAAGGCCCCACGTAGGAGCATTGATCAGTAGTTAATCCATATAACTAACCTGTTTAAACCAAGGTCTGGAGGACTAAAGCCAGGGGAGGAGGGAGAGTATAGAAAAACCTGTAATGGAGACTACGTGGGGTATGATTACCCCCACATACAGTATCTCACAAAAGTGAGTACACCCCTCACATTTTTGCAAATATTTTATTATATCTTTTCATGTGACAACACTGAAGAAATTACACTTTTCTACAATGTAAAGTAGTGAGTGTACAGCTTGTATAATAGTGTAAATTTGCTGTCCCCTCAAAATAACTCAACACACAGCCATTAGTGTCTAAACTGCTGGCAACAAAAGTGAGTACACCCCTAAATGAAAATGTCCAAATTGGGTCAAATTAGCCATTTTCCCTCCCCGGTGTCATGTGACTCGTTACGTAAACCGACAGGGCAACACTCTGTTGCACGCATCTAGTGCACATCCAAGACATTTGGTGTGCAGTATTCCCTATGCACAGCTTCTCAGACTGCAAAGGAACTGCACAGAGGAAGAAGACTTCCGCCTACAAAACAATGCCCTGCGAGAGCGCCTCTTACTCAGGGGTTACACCCGCACAGGTTTGAGAAAAGCATTCAACAGGGCTTTGTCCCATCCAAGGTCTTCACTCCTTTATGGCCCCCCTAAAGCTAAATGGCCAGACACAGTCAAACTAGTTACCCGGTTTTCGGTTCATCACCAACAACTAAATACCATTCTGTCACAGCATTGGCACCTACTATCTGATAACCACGTTCTCAACAAATATGATTTCAGGCTGTTTTTATATAATTTGTCATAGGCCTGTGTTGAAGCATCGGATCTGTTGAGGTTGTGTGGTCCTTTGTGGGATTATTCAAAAAATCAGACTGCGCTAATGAATTTTGCCGGTTTACTATATTTAGTTTTATTAATTTGCATATCCAATTAGCCTAGTATGTATAATTTTTTGTAATTTCTCCTAATTAGGTATCTATCACTTTAAGGTGAACCCTGTTTGTTGGGATGATGGGCGTCAGCCTTGTCTCTTCTGTTTCCTATGGCGGACATGTGATCTCCTGGGTGGGGGGGTGATGTCAGAAAACCTTGCTTGGCCTGCAGGCTCCGCCTGCAACATGACATGGTGTGGCTCTCATAGCTGTGACACGCGACTCATATGCGCATGCTTGCGTGCTCCTCACGTGTGCATTGTGGGAGATCTGACTCAGTGACCTCACATGCGGGCGTCTGACATGTTGTTGGGGACAATATCTAGCCCGCTGTATGGTGCGGTGAACGGTCATCCAGGAGAGGTCATCTGTGGAGGCCTTTTCCTAGGTAAGCAGGGGAATACTATACTGGTCGGTACCAATGTTAGTACATGGAGATTTTTCTCCCTGCTGGGCTGTTACATATCGGCCGCTGGGGCCTTTTTGATAATATATTTGATTACCTGTTTGATTGTTATTTAACCACCTGATGGGGGCTCTCCTTCCTTTTAGGTTACGGGTATCCATCAGCCATGTCTATACTGCTAATCTTACTGAATTTTTGACGCACTTCCACGACACTGGCTTTGGAGCTGTTTGTATGTATGTGGGGGTAATCATACCCCACCGTAGTCTCCATTATGGATTTTTCTATACTCCCCGACCTCCCCTGGCTTTAGACCTCCAGACCTTGGTTTAAACAGGTTATTTATATGGATTATCTACTGATCAATGTGGTCCCCCATGTCCGCCGTAGGGAAATTTTGATGACTTTGCTGTTTGGCCTTGATCCCGCATGGGTCTTCACTGGTCAGCAATGCAATTTCTATACTTAATTATAATTAATTGTCTTTTTTAATGCTGCATACAAGCATTATAGATTGGTGCTTAACATGTAAATTGTATCATCTTATTTATAGACTGTATATTGTGCTCCTCCTGAAGAAGCGGTTTATGGACTTGAAACATGTTGAGGACGATCTTGTACTGAGGCAAATCATACAACTCCCAATCACCATTATGGAGTGTATTTGAGTACCAGTGTCATGCTATCAATATGTACAATTTTGCACAGCTATTATCATTGTATCTAGATACCGTACTCTATTTTAAGTGTGTATTAATAAAGAAATTGTATTTTTTGATCGGATGTCTTATCCATTCAGGGTACCGCGATAGACCATTTTCCCTCTGTTTCCCCCTCGCTCTGGAGACTTCCTTTTGGGGAACTGTCTCCTTGCACCCATTCATTCACTATTGCTATTTTGGATGATGGTACCCCCGTAATAATATCTTACCTTACTTAAATGGAGGTTTCTCTATCTATACTGAAGTTCATATTTAATTGTTTTACAGTGTATTACAGTGCTGGTACAAATCTATATCTAAGACACTTAAAACGTTTTAATTTACCAGAATAAATAATTTTGAGCTAAGTGGAAGATTTTTCCTTTGAAGATATAAATTCATGTTGTGTAGAGCTGTGGCCATGGCTTCAACTGCATAATACACCCTGGATGGGACTGATCCTGACAAGAATTCCATCATCCACCTCAAAACAGCCTGTTCATGCTGTGCGTCAAAAATCCAAGCAATAGACGTGATGTTTTTTAAATAATCACATTTCTCTTTTTGAGATGATGACCCGCAGTACAGCTGAACTACCCAATTTTCAACAAACCTCATTTCTGAGTATTTTGACATCTGTTCATAATCAAACATCTTTTCAAACCCCGGAATCACAAACGAGAAATGTTCTACAGCTAAATATGCTGCATTTTCATTGAATTGTATATATACAAAAAATTCTCTAGAGATCCAGGATGGCGGAAAAATAAAGACAATGTTTTTTTGGGGGATGTTGTGTGGGCTCAAATACATAGCGATCTCTCCTGTAAAGATTCCACAAAATATAACAACTTGAGATTTCTTAAAGTTCAGATTTGTATATTTCTTATAATCGATCCATTCCCTAAGGACCATTTTTATTATGAAGGCCACACAAATCCCGTGATCACTCAGATGTTTTGTTAGTATTTTTTTATCATTCTCTGCGGTGTCGTCGTCTGATTGGAATATTCCAACCCAGGTCCAGCCAAAATGTTTTAACAATTTGCATATGGCTAAATAATAGACATGATTACTTTGAAGGGTTCGGAAAACATGTGGATAGATGTGTCTGTCTCTTAACGAGAAATCCGTAGATCCATAGCTAATCTAAAAAGCAAAGGAGAAAACTAAAAGTGGTGTTCGACCCAAAAATTTATTATAACTACAGCTTAACAATCCTAATGCGGGTTAAAAAAAACGTCGGGTTAAAAAAATGGCATGAAAAACGATCGTGTGTACGCCGCATTAGATGTGATCGCTGCATTCTTTTTCTCTTTTAGGCTTTTTTTGCTTTATTTTTACCTGGTGATCTGGCCAGTGACACACTTCTTGTCTTAGGGTGACTGCAGTCTGGATAAAGTAGTAAAGCATGGTAGGTAGAGTTTTGTAAATGGACTTTGGAGGTGCCCAGAAAGCACCAAACTACAGCATGTGTTAAAATTGTACACATTTAATTATCCAAAATGTAAAACATCTTCACATACATGGCAATACAAATTTTAAACATGATATCCTGGCCAGAAATGTATCATCAGGATTAAAAGACTCCCTCCTATTGTCAAGATCCCCTTGTTATGCCAAGCTAACAATATGGAACTGTCATACAGTATATCAATAAACGCAGCCCCTGGACGACGTCATCTGTGACGAAACGATGTAGGGAGGAGCGGCGTGCTGACGTCACTGACATACCAACGAGTCCCGGAAGGAACGGGCTGTCTTAGCCGGCCAGCTAATATATACTACACGCCTATATACTTGTGATCTATGTAAGTGCATTACTTTTTATATTAAACTTGTTTTATCGGATTCACGCTATGGTGGCTTTCTTTCCTTATGCACTATAATATTGTGACATGCGGAGAGGAGTGGCGTAGAATCCGGGAGAAAAGCTGATATTGATTTATTCACCTAGAGACCCTGGCAGGGGTAATAGCCATCTGCTTGTATTGATCTCTGAAGGGATCAACAGTTCTGCTAATCGGCAGTAAGAACTGGTGGTGGTGGAACCTCTCTCTATCAAGTGTACAGCACTTTTCATTGGGTGTTTATGTTTGAAGTCACCAATAGCTGAACAAGAAGATCCTCATCCACACTTCGTTGTTGCTTTGGTGTTCAGGACCCTTAGTTGTAATAATTATTTTTCACATACATGACTTTGCCCTCTTGCTGAATGTGATTTAAGTGTCTGGCAATAGTCAGGACCTCTAATCAGATATAGTTGTCATCTCTTGGCAATAGAGTCGGAGCTCTGTGTATACCATTTTTTGAAACATCAGTGGTGTAATTTTTTTCATATGTTGCGCAGCTTTATTTTTTCTATTACTATTTTATTGTGTGTGTCTCACATAGAAGTTGCAGCATTTGGTATTGTAGAGGTAGACTCACTTTCACTCTATGAGTGGTTTATTTCTCACTAATTGGACAGCTCAGTATATTTTACACATTTCATATCAATAAACGTATTCTATTGTGTTACTCACTACAGTTAAATCTCCACTTCACCAACAATCCAAACAGGGAAAGGACATCCACTACAGAAACCCCCCGAGGGGTGAGTGGAGGGGCATTCCACAAAACCAGCTGGGAAAAAGGAAAGCAGCGAGGGATAAAACAATAACGCTCTTAAACTATGGTATGCAGACTTGTGACCATAAAGGCAAGGTCCTTACCAAAAGATCTCCTATGTGTGATGTATATAAATCAGGGCTGGTGCAAGGATTTTTGACACCCTAGGCGAAACCTAATTTTGACGCCCCCCTTGGCTCCCCCCCCTTTCCCCCTGCCCATAATATGCAGTCTCACCAGCGCCCATAATGTGCAGCCTCACCAGCGCCCATAGTGTGCAGCCTCACTAGGGAGGGGGGGGCCTCTTGGTACACACAAATCAGTGATTGGCAGATCATTATACACTACATCTGTATACATGTCAGTGAAAACTTTTATCTACCAGGTGATGGTCTGACTGTGACTCACCTCTGAAGCTGTATCTGTATGATCTGCTCACCTCTGCAGCTCTCTCTCCTGTATCGACGACTTGAAGCTGCAGCTGACAATTAAACGCTGCCTGCCTCAGTGAGTCCAGGTAGGCTGAGGCTCCACCTGTCACCAAGCCCAGATCGCCGCCAGTGACTTCACCAACGCCTGCCATCATTGTTCAGGAGGACAGGCCAGGTCAGGTGGGCGAGCGGCCTAAGCCTACACGGGGGGGGGCGGTATGCGTGCGGTGCACACTGGGCAGGAGGGAGAGAGAGCGGCCTCCATGATGGAGGGGGGACATGCGGTGTATGGGCACAGGCAGCACTGGGCAGAAAGGCAGAGGCTCAGAGGCAGAGCTGGCTGGCTGTAACGGAGCGGTACATTAGAGGCAGACTGGTGGTGGACGGTAACGATGTAACTGCGCACGGCCGTACACAGACAGGTCACACTCACTGCCAGTGGCACTGTGATGATCAGGGGCGCACAGGGAATGTTTTCTTACCTTCCTCCATTCCTCCGCCGCTGCTGCGCCAGCGCCTCTGACAATACGGAGGGACTCTAGAGCGAAGCGGCTGCCTGTTGAGTAAGAGTTAGTTGCTGAGATGGAGTAGCATCACAAGCGGCCTGGCGCCCTAGGTGGCAGTGCGCCCTAGGCGGCTGCCTAGTTTGCCTAGTGGTAGCGCCGGCCCTGATATAAATTATAAGAGCTCACAACATGTCCTTGTAAGTTCATTGTTAGCTTCAGCTAATATTCCCAAGGTCTGCCCATAACAGGCCATTTAAAATTCGTATATACCTGGGAACGCCTATTCCCCAATCCCTGCCACTATCCTGACACTCAGCCAGTTCTATTTAGAGTCCCAGACTGGGCGCAAAATGTCGGCAATGATATGACCAGTGGTGTATTTAAGTTTTGTGCTGCCCTAGACCTGACTAAACTCATGCACTCCCTAATTAAAATATGACCCAACCCTTCCTGTCAAGGCCACACCCCTTCATGTTTAAGACCCGCCATATCTGAAAACCACACCCATTCCTCTTTAGGCTCCACCTTCTCCTCTTAGAGCCCCACCTCTTTCGCTCTGTACAATAAAAGTGGGACCCAAGTGGCCTCATCAGTGTGCCATCAGTGCAGCCTCATCAGGGGCCACCAGTGCAGGCTATCAGTGCCCATCAGTGCTGCCTTATCAGTGCATCCCTATCATTAAAGCTTAAGAGCGCCGCCTCATCAGTGCCCATCAGTGCAGCCTATCAGTGCCCATCAGTACAGTCTTATCAGTGCAACCTTATCAGTGCCCATCAGTGCAGCCTATCAGTGCCCATTAGTACAGTCCCATCAGTGCAACCCCATCAGGGCCCATATCAGTGCTGCCTTATCAGTGCAGGGCAACCTCATCAGTGCCTAACAGTGAAAATCGTGATGGTGGCTGCGCTGTAGTGAATAAAGTTAAGTGAATAAAGGGGAGGGGAGGGGAAGGGAGCGTGGGGGGCGGAGAAAGGAGGCGGGAGAATGGGAATGTGAGGGGAGGGAAGAAAAGGGGGGGTGTAATAAATAATCGCTGGCTGGAAACCAGCTAGGTAGTAATAATGTGCAATGTGCACAGTGACACAAATAAGTGTAAAATAGATAAATAAACAGCTACTGGTTACAAAATGGATCCTATAAGACCAACTAGGTGGTAGGTGTACAATATGCCCAGTGACACAGATATGTATAAAATAATAATGTGCAAAGGGCCACTGATTACAAAATCATAAAAGCTGATGGAAACGAGTGTCTGGGCAATCCTGTGATGCGCAAACGTGACTAATAATATACAACCTTAAAGCAAACGTGAATCACTAAGGTAAATGCAATAGTCAGACAAAACAATGTCTATGAATAACATAAAAGTACTAAAAACATCAGTGAGTAAAACAAGTGAGGAAGGAGGATTCCTGATCCTGGTAGAGGCTCCTAATAGAGCTTCCAAATGTTGCAGAAAAAGTTTGTATTATAAATGAATATTATATGTGAATACAGTCATATATACAAAAAGTCCCATCACCAAGGATGTGCTTGAAAGTCTTGATATGGCGTCCACCCAGTGATCAAACACAACTTACCTCCCTGCTGGGAGGGGGCAGTATGAAGCAGATCTCTGCGGTGGGGAATTATATATCGTCCTTATGATACAATCTTTAGAACTCAATTTTCATATCGCTCATTGGGATGCATGTGGAAAAAAACACAGAAGAAAGGGACATCAATAGCGCAACTCTGTGAATTCAGCAGGCTGAATCGCAAATAGGTGTATTCACACACACTTGATATATAGTGAGCGTGGACCTCAATCCAAACGAGCACCGCGCTCGTGCCTATAGGGAGATGGATTGGTATGTGTGATGCACTCAGTGCGATCCTCAGATGGCGGCGGCGGCAGTCACAGAGTTTGAACTCCCTGCTGGAAGGGGGCAGTAAGAAGCAGATCTCTGCGGTGGGGAATTATATCGTTCCTTATGATACAATCTTTAGGACTCAATTTCCATATCGCTCATTGGGATGCATGTGAAAAAAACACAGAAGAAAGGGACATCAATAGCGCAACTCTGTGAATGCAGCAGACTGAATCACAAATAGGTGTATTCACACACTCACTTAATATGTAGTGAGCGTGGACCTCAATCCAAACGAGCACCGCGCTCGTGCCAATAGGGAGATGGATTGGTATGTGTAATGCACTCAGTGCGATCCTCAGATGGCGGCGGCGGCAGTCACAGAGTTTGAACAGGATAAAAGAAAAAATATATGGTGTAGATCGATGACCACTGAGTGGCGTTTATTAAAAGCAGGTAAAACACTCACATTTGAGAAATGCAAAGTGGGTACAATATCCTACGAGCGGCGAGCTCGTCTCCTCTCAGTTCAGCTGGCGGTGTGTCTGTGCTACGTCCTGACGCGTGTCGTCATATCACATGACTTCATCAGAGGCTGCCTAACAGTGCACCTCACCAGTGGCCATCAGTGCGGCCTCAGCAGGGGCAACCAGTATAGCCTATTAGTACCCATCAGTGCCGCCTATCAGTGGCCATCAGTGAAGCCTTATCAGTGCTCATCAGTGCCCATATCAGTGCTGCCTTATCAGTGCAGCACAGCCTCATCAGTGCCCAACAGTGCAGCTCATCAATGGCCATCAGGGGCAACCAGTCTCACCTATCAGTGCCAATCAGTACAGTGTTATCAGTGCCCACCAGTACAGCGTTATCAGTGCCCATCAGTGCAGCCTTATCAGTGCCGATCAGTGCAGCCTCATCAGTGCCCATTAGTGTGGCCTTATCAGGGGAATCCGGTGCAGCCTATTAGTGACCATCAGTGCAGCCTTATCAGTGCAGCCCCATCAGTGCCCTTATCAGTCCAGCACAGCCTCATCAGTGCCCAACAGTGCAGCTCATCAGTGTGGCCTCATCAGGGGCAACCAGTGCAGCCTATCAGTGCCCATCAGTACAGCTTTATCAGTGCCTATCAGTGCAGCCTTATCAGTGCCCATATGAGTACTGCCTTATCAGTGCAGCACAGCCTCATCAGTGCCCAACAGTGCAGCTCATCAGTAGCCATCAGTATATTGATTTCCATATTGAGCACTTGATTGGCTGCTTGACAAACATAGTAACATAATACATTTTACCTGCTGCCCTGGGCACTGGCTGGGGTTTCCCCTCCTGCTTCTCTCTCTCCTCCTCCTCCTAGCCCTGGGACGGGGAGAAGATTCAGTATAAAAAAGCCGTGCGGAGGAGGGTGGGCGGAGCATTGAGCTCCCCCTCCACCAGTTAAATTACGTGCAGCCAGTCTGGCCAGTCACCAGCTGCTTATGGGGCTCCTAGTCGTCGCCCCCCTGCCGGCCAAGCACGCTCAATATACTGCCCAAGTGCCCATAATATTTGCAATTACAAGTGCCGTACAACAGCAAGCCAGCCGCCGGGGGCTGCATTTGTGCAAGAGGCGGCCGCGGGAGCCAGGATTTGGAAAGACGGGACAGGGGGCTTTTTTTCATGCGGGGGGGGCTTTTTTGCCTCCCCCACCTGCAAAGTAACAGGCTTTCTTGCCTGTTCTTTAGCAACCAGCTTTCGTAGGTTTTTGTGGTACGTTTTTAACAAGCCAAAAGCGATTGTCAGCCGCGCCCCAAATGTACATACGGCGTTTGGGGGGAGCGTTTTTATTGCCCCATTAAAAGCTTATCAACCGCACCTATAAACGTGCATTAACACTATAGGAGTGTTTGATAAGCATCAGTATTTACAGCGTGTGAACGAGCCCCAGGTCTTGCAATAGGGGTCACCATCTTTCTATTGGAAGTATAGTATATGTGCTCATTTATGCGTTGTCTGAAACGTCTAATTGTTTTGCTGACATAAAAACTCCTGCATATGAACATCATCAAATACACCACCCCTATAGTGTCACATGTTGTTTCACATCCTGGATTAAATGTAATATTGTTTGGTAAGGTAACCTGGGTGTACCCTCCCACCCAGGGACATTGCGTACAGTTACTACACCTAAAGGTGCCTTTTCCACATGATAGAAGCCTCATTTTTTTGTAGACATACAATGGTTCCTGACCAATTTATCTCTAATTGATACAGATCTACGAAAGACAAACCCCAGAGATTCACTCACATATTTGGCCAAAATGTCATCCTATGTAAGACGATACCAATATTTTTAAAGAATATTCCAGATTTGACTATGCTGCTCACAAAATTCAGTAATAAATTTGATAGTATTCTACTCACTTTTAGAAGCATACAATGGGGATGATCAAGTTGCTGCCAAAGCTCTATGATATGCTTTTTTTTTAAGTTATTTGCTGTACCCTCTTGCAAACAACCCTATTTGTAGGAATTTGTCTTGAGCCTTGAATTCATTGTTATCTGTGCAATTTCGCCCGCAAATGGACAAACTGTCCATACGGGATTCTGTTGACCAATGCCTGAGGATGTGAACTCTGCCAAAGCTGGTGTCACGCTTACCCCTAGTGCAAGTGGTCAGGTACTATAGCTGGCTTCTGTGTTCTTTACCTAATGCAGCCCCTTCTCCCATAAGGCAAGCAGGCTTACTGGTACTCAGTTGCCCCCAGGTCTTATACACAATGCTATAGTGCCTGGTTATCATGCCGGGGCAGGAGCGAACTGAGCACAGCAAACAGGTACTTGCGGTTGGCAGACAGGCAGAGTATTTCAATAAAAGTCCAAGTACAAGGCAGGCATTCAGTAGTCAAAAGGCAGGCAGAGTTTAGAGAATAGAGATGGGCCAAACACCCCCCTGTTCAAGAAAACGTTCTGACCTGAACAACGAACCCTATAAAAGTCTAAAGGACCCGAACTTAAAAAATCAAAAGTCCCCATTTTTGAAGGCTATATGCAAGTAATTGGTCAATTTAAAGGTATGGGGGTCTGGGTACTGCCCAGATCAGGAGACACATCCAGGACACAGCTCATCACTGACAGGGGTAAAAAGCCAATGATCGCGGCTGCACGTGATTGGCCATGATCCATTTACAGCAAAATGTAAATACAGATCGGTAATTGAGGAGAGAAAAGCGAGGATCAGTGAGTTACCGATATGTGTCTGTATTGTACTGCACCAAAGCACACAATAAAGAAAACCTGACACATCGCCCCATCAGCAGTGTAACAGTTCTCATCAGTGCCCAGCAGTGTTACTGTTGCCCCCCCAGTGTGCCTGTCACCCATCAGTAACCACATCAGTGCCCATAAAGTCCACCTGTCACCCATCAGTGCCCATAAAGTGCACCTGTCACCATTAGAGACTGCCATAAGTGACCGTCAGCGATGCATCTGTCACCCATCAGTGACCGTCGCCTGCCATCCATCTGTCACCCATCACTGACCGTCACCTGTCACCCATCAGTCACCCATCACTGACCATCACCTGTCACCCATCAGTGCCCACAAAGTGCACCTGTCTCCATCAGAGACTGCCATCAGTGACCATCAGCGGTGCACCTGTCACCCATCAGTGACCGTCGCCTGTCCCCTGTCACCCATTAGTCACTCATCTGTGACCATCAACTGTCACCCATCAGTCACCCATCAGTGACCGTCACCTGTCACCCATCAGTGACTGTCATCAGTCACCCATCACTGACCATCACCTGTCACCCATCAGTGACCATCACCTGTCACCCATCAGTGCCCACAAAGTTCACCTGTCTCCATCAGAGACTGCCATCATTGACCGTCAGCAGTGCACCTGTCACCCATCAGTGACTGTCGCCTCTCACCTGTCACCCATCAGTCACCCATCAATGACCATAACCTGTCACCCATCAGTGACCGTCACCTGTCACCCATCAGTCACCCATCAGTGACCGTCACCTATCAGTGACCGTCACCTGCCACCCATCAGTGACCGTCAGCAGTCATCTGTTACCCGTCACACAGCCTATCACAAAAGTACTTGCCACACAGCCACCATCAGCAGTCCATTACCAGTTTACAGCAGTGAGGAGGCATTTCAGATTCTCAGCATGACTGATGAGAGCAGCGTGGAGTGCTCACAGTCAGATTCCAATTCCGATTATGAATCCAATTCGCAGTTTGAACCAAAGAAAGGGTCCCTCTTAAAAGGGTACGACGCTCTGAAAACCGGGCAGTCGCCAGTAATAGACAACAAGATGAAATGCCCAGTACCAGCGCTGCAGTATTACCCCCAAGTACCAGAACAGGAGTTTCAAATCCCCCAATGACCAGCACTGGAGTGTCACATCCCCCAAGAGTCAGGGCCACTGCATACCTCCCAGATGCTCTTGCCAACCCAACATGACTGCCTTCCTACTTAGGATCAGCAAGCATTTCCCCTTTCACCGCACAGCCAGGTGTGCAGGCCAATACAGAAAATTTCTCTAAAATTTATTTTTTGTATTTATTTTTGACCGACACTTTGCTTCAATTTATTGTGAACCAGACAAATCTATATGCCCAGCTGTATATTTCTAACAACCCCCAATCATCCTATGCCCGTCCGTATGAGTGGAGAAATCTGACTTTGGAGGAATTCTAATTGTTTATGGGCCTCACTCTTAACACGGGGCTTACAAAAAAACTACATGCCTACTGGTCCACCCACCCCATCCAACACATGCCCATTCTTCAGTAATGCTCAGGTCCCTATATCTGAGTATTATGTGCTTCCTTTACTTCAGCGACAACACCCAGTGCCCTCCCCGAGATCATCCAAACTATGACAAATTATATAAAATTCGCCCACTTATAAAAAAAAGTTTCCCAAAGATTTGCTGAACTTTATGCCCTCCCTGATCAGAATATATGTGTGTATGAGTTCCTTGTACACTTTACAAGCCGGCTAGGAATAAAACAATATATTCCTAGCAAAAAGGCCAAATATGGAGTCAATTTCTATAAGATATGTGAAAGAGCCACAGGATATCTGTATGCGTTCCACGTATATGAAGGAAAAGATTCCCAGCTCCAGCCCCCTAAATGTCTAATCTACATGGGCACAACCAAAAAAATCATATGGGACCTGTCATACCCACTGCTGCAAAAAGGTTATCACATACAGTGGGGCAAAAAAGTATTTAGTCAGCCACCAATTGTGCAAGTTCTCCCACTTAAAAAGATGAGAGAGGCCTGTAATTGTCATCATAGGTATACCTCAACTATGAGAGACAAAATGTGGAAACAAATCCAGACAATCACATTGTCTGATTTGTAAATATTTTTTTTGCAAATTATGGTGGAAAATAAGTATTTGGTCAATATCAAAAGTTCATCTCAATACTTTGTTATATATCCTTTGTTGGCAATGACAGAGGTCAAACATTTTCTGTAAGTCTTCACAAGGTTGTCACACACTGTTGCTGGTATGTTGGCCCATTTCTCCATGCAGATCTCCTCTAGAGCAGTGATGTTTTGGGGCTGTCGCTGGGCAAAACGTACTTTCAACTCCCTCCAAAGGTTTTCTATGGGGTTGAGATCTGGAGACTGGCTAGGCCACTCCAGGACCTTAAAATGCTTCTTACGAAGCCACTCCTTCGTTGCCCGGGCGGTGTGTTTGGGATCATTGTCATGCTGAAAGACCCAGCCACGTTTCATCTTCAATGCCCTTGCTGATGGGAGGAGGTTTGCACTCAAAATCTCATGACACAAGGCCCCATTAATTCTTTCATGTACACGGATCAGTCGTCCTGTTCCCTTTGCAGAGAAACAGCCCCAAAGCATGATGTTGCCACCCCCATGCTTCACAGTAGGTATGGTGTTCTTTGGTTGCAACTCAGCATTCTCTCTCCTCCAAATACGACGAGTTGTGTTTCTACCAAACAGTTCTACTTTGGTTTCATCTGACCATATGACATTCTCCCAATCCTCTTCTGGATCATCCAAGTGCTCTCTAGCAAACCTCAGACGGGCCCAGACATGTACTGGCTTAAGCAGGGGGATACGTCTGGCACTGCAGGATCTGAGTCCCTGGCGGCGTAGTGTGTTACTGATGGTAGCATTTGTTAAGTTGGTCCCAGCTCTTTGCAGGTCATTCACTAGGTCCCCCGTGTGGTTCTGGGATTTTGGCTCACCGTTCTTGTGATCATTTTGACCCCACAGGGTGAGATCTTGCGTGGAGCCCCAGATCGAGGGAGATTATCAGTGGTCTTGTATGTTTTCCATTTTCTAATTATTGCTCCCACAGTTGATTTCTTCACACCAAGCTGCTTGCCTATTGCAGATTCAGTCTTCCCAGCCTGGTGCAGGTCTACAATTTTGTTTCTGGTGCCCTTTGACAGCTCTGTGTGACTGTGACTGTTTGAGGTTATGGACGGGTGTCTTTAATACTGATAACAAGTTCAAACAGGTGCCATTAATACAGGTAATGAGTGGAGGACAGAGGAGCCTCTTAAAGAAGAAGATACAGGTCTGTGAGAGCCAGAAATCTTGCTTTTTTGTAGGTGACCAAATACTTATTTTCCACCATAATTTGCAAAAACAATTCTTTCCAAATCAGACAATGTGATTGTCTGGATTTGTTTCCACATTTTGTCTCTCATAGTTGAGGTTTACCTATGATGACAATTGCAGGCCTCTCTCATAATTTTAAGTGGGAGAACTTGCACAATTGGTGGCTGACTAAATACTTTTTTGCCCCACTGTATACCTGGATAACTATTATACTAGCCTGCTCCTTTTTAGACACCTACACCATGCAAAAACCCTGGCATGCGGAACCTCCAGATAGAACAGGAAGGGCTTCCCACAAGCATTAGTGAACAAAAAAATGTGAAGGGGGGAAAAAGCAACTCCGACAAGCGACTAAGTGCTGGCCTTGAGGTGGTAGGGAAAGGGGGGATGTATACATGCTGTCCGCCATCCATAATGACACCACAGTCAAGATTCCCTGAAGATGTGGGTCCATTCAAAAACCAACATGCGCCCAAGAATAAAATCCTTTACATGGGGGGGGGGGGATTTCTTTGACCAAATGCTTCAGCACTATTTGGCGACAAGGAGGTTCTGTTTCTGGTATTAGAAAGTTGCGATTTATCCTTTTCATTTGACCATTTACTATGCATCTATCCTAAAATGAATCGAAGAATTAGTGACGTCCCTCATCCTCCCAGAAAACCTTCGCTCTGATGCTGTTAGCCGACTTCATGAGCGCCACTTCCCAGGCAGCATTGCACCATCTGAAGCAGGCCGAAGACACCATAAAAGATGTTGCGTATACAGCAAAAGAGGAGTTAATAGAGATACCAGCTACCATTGTCCCCAGTGTCCCTCCCAACCCGGCCTATGCATTGTAGAATGCTTCCAACGTTATCATACATCCATAAAATATTAGCCCAAATTTTTAAACAATCTCCCTATTTTCATGATCTGTGCTGACAATTTTCCATGCTTCCTCAAATAACCATTCCACTGCTTTCCACACAAACTGACTCTGGCCTGTTTTTCGACTATGCCTCTGCCTACCGCTTGGACTGCTTCGTGAACTGACCTTGGCCTGTTTTATTGACTATGCTTCTGCCTACCTCTTTGACTGATCTGTTGCACTGCTACTGTAGTACACAGGGGTCTCATCTGTGAAGGGCTCCAGAATTGATGGAGAAACAAATTTTTTTGTTTTCTCAGGTTTTTGTCGTTTCCGGATTAGGGTCTGGAGTCTGGAGACTTCAAAGAGATTTGGGTGGGAGAAGCCTCTACCCCTGTGCCCAGGTCTTACCTGACTAAGGCCCCCAGAATGCTGCTGACTTACTGCCATCATGCTTCTGCCTGTCGCATGAACTGACCACACCTCTGCCTGATATCTGTACTATGGAAATATATTTATCTATTTTAGAAAAAAAGGAGAATTCCCCAGGGGGCTTTTTAGCAGCAAATGAAGATCAAACATTTGTAAAAAGTCATGTTTTTTATTATCAAAAGGACAATTGGACACAGATCATGTAAAAAAATTGAATTAAAATATGAGCTCTGGTAAGTAGGGATGAGCAGAACCTGCGAACGGACCGAAAGTTCGAGCAAACTTTAGAACCCTATTAAAGTCTATGGGACTCGAACGTTCAAAATCAAAAGTGCTAATTATGAAGGCTAATATGTAAGTTATTGTCCTAAAAAGGGTTTGGGAACCCGGGTCCTGCCCCAGGGTACATGTATCAATGCAAAAAAAAAGTTTTAAAAAGGGCTGTTTTTTAGGGAGCAGTGATTTTAATGATGCATAAAGTGAAAAAAAAGTGAGATATTCCTTTAAATATCGTACCTGGGGGGTGTCTATAGTATGCCTGCGAAGTGGCACGTGTTTGCCGTGTTTAGAACTGTCCCTGCACAAAATGACATTTCTAAAGGAAAAAAAGTCACTTAAAACTGCTTGCGGCTTTAATGTAATGTCTGGTCCCGGCAATATGGATGAAAATCATTGAGAAAAATGGCATGGTTATCCCCCCCCCCCAGCCCATTACCAGCCCCTTTGGGTCTTGTATGGATATTAAGGGGAATCCCGAACCCAAATTAAAAAAAGGAAAGGCGTGGGGCCCCCAGGCCCTATATACTCTGAACAGTAGTATACAGGCGGTGCAAACAAGACAGGGACTGTAGGTTTGTTGTTACGTAGAATCTGTTTGTAATTTTGAACTGGTACATTTTTAAAGTGTAGCTCCAGCCAAAAAAATCAGTTTTAAGCTTTTTGGAAAACATAGGGAAGGGTTATTATCACCCCTGTAAAGCCTCGTACACACGACCGGTTTTCTCGTCAAGAACCAGCAAGAAAATTGCTGGCAGAGATTTCTTGCCGAGTAAACCGTGCGTGTGTAAGAGGTTTTCAGGTTTCTCGTCAAGAAAACTGGCCAGAATCTCGACGTGAAAAATAGAGAACCTGCTCTCTATTTTCTCGTCGGGATTCTCGGCCTGTTTCCCGACGAGAAACCCGAGAGTGTGTACGCTTACCTGTCGCCATGGAAACCCGCGCATGCTCGAAATGACTTCGATGCATGCGCGGTAGCTTCCTAGGCATAGGTAGGGTGTAGCAAGATGGCAGCGGCGGCATGGAATGTGACGAGCGCACGCTCGTCGTAGTCGATGAAGTCACCGCGTTCGTTCCATTCAAAAGAACGGCAGTTCTTTTGAATCAAACGTGTGTACACTCGGCCGGGACAAGATTCTTGTCAAGCATCTCGTCAGGGAAAAACGACAGGTTTTTTCCTGACGAGATTCTCGGTCGTGGGTACTGGGCATCACATTTGTTTTGCTGTCTGTGCACCTGTTTAGAACATTTCACCTCACTTTCCATCCCAATGACAAATGTTTTTAGAAAATGTGGGTTTTTTATTGAAACAAGGATTGGTGATAAAGCATCAGTGGAGAGAAGACACCTTTTTCTCATATTAACTCTTACAGGAGAGAATTTCCCTTCCTAGGGGTAGATTTCCTCTCACTTCCTGTTTGCAAGTAGGAGTTGTTTTTAAGTTGGATGTTTGAAATTAGGGGCCTGCCGTATATACTCTGCAGAAATTTGGCCCTTAGGTTTTGGTGTTGCCACAACACTGTAAGCCCTCACAGTTACTCTTGGTGGGTGCTGGAACACCCTGCTGTGAACTATTATATCAAGAATTGTAATTACATGCCATTGTTGAACAGTGGTAGGAAAAATTGGGCCTTTGGTGGTGGTGGTGTTGCCACAACACTGTAAGCCCTCACAGTTACTCTTGGTGGGCGCAGGAATGGGCCCTGCTGTGAATTATTAGATCAAGAATTACATGCCCCTGTTGAACAGGGGCTGAAAAATTTGGCCTTAGGCACTGGTGCCACAACACTGCAACCCCTCACAGATACTCTAGTTGGAGCGCAGGAATGAGCCCTGCTGCAAAGTATTGCATCAAGAATTGTATTTTCACGCCCCTGTTAAACAGGGGCTGAAAAATTGGGCCTTAGGCACTGGTGCTGGTGCCACAACACTGCAACCCCTCACAGATACTGTAGTTGGAGCACAGCAATGAGCCCTGCTGCAAAGTATTGCATCAAAAATTATAATTACACGCCCCTGTTAAACAGGGGCAGAAAAATTGGGCCTTAGGCACTGGTGCTGGTGCACAACACTACAACCCCTCACAGATACTCTAGTTGGAGCGCAGGAATGAGCCCTGCTGCAAAGTATTGCATTAAAAATTGTAATTACATGCCCCTGTTAAACAGGGGCTGAAAATTGGGCCTTAGCTACCGGTGGCGGTGCCCAGAAACAAAGATGTTCTTACATGCTATCAGCATGATCATTGAGGAGGAAGAGGATAGTCACTCTGCATCAGCGTAGGCAGTCTTGAAGGGATCTGACATTTCAAAGAAAATTATTCTGTTACATCAGCATCAGCTGCTTGGTTAGCTGGTGGTGATCCAAGACTGATTCATTTTTATGAAGGTCAGTCGATCAAGCGAGTCGGTGGACAGGCGCAACCTGTGATCGGTTGCCTCCAGCAGCACTGAATGTGCGTTCCGAAAGAACACTGGATGCAGGACAGGCCAGTAGCTCAATTGCATACTGTGCAATTTTTAGCCAGTGATCCTTCCTCAAGACCCAGTAACCCAGAGGATTTTCGGTGGGAAAGATGTCCAAGTCTGATCTTGCCCCTAGGTATTCCTGCACCATGTAAACCAGACGCTGGTGATGGTTGCTGGAACCGATCATACCTTGGGGCTGTGGACTAAAAAATTGTCTAAACACATCGGTCAGACGGCCACCTTCTCCACCGCTCCTTCTTTGACTGACCGAAGCCTCAGCAACACGTTGTCCAGGACCAGGAATTTGTAACCTCCCAGTCTCTGGGAACGCATTGCATAGACCTTTCTGCAAGGCCTCCTTAAGATGCTTCATCCTCTTCTCCCTCTGCAATGGCAAGATAGGGTCCGCAACCTTACCCTTGTAACGTGGATCAAGGAGGGTTGCCAGGCAGTAATGATCCCTCTCCTTGATAGCACAAAGACGAGGATCCTTCCGCAGGCTTTGCAGGATCAGGGAGGTCATGCAGCGTAGGTTTGCTGAGGCATTTGGTCCGGAGTCCTCTGGGTCACTAAGGGCGACATGATCCGCAGCCACCTCCTCCCAGCCACGTACAAGTCCATGGGTGTCTTGGGTCTGTAATTGAAGACTGCTGCTGATGCTGAGTGCTGGGCTCTACCTCCATTCTGACACAATCCTTCTCCTCCTCCTCTTCCTGTGTGATAGGCGGGCCAGCAGGAACACTGTCTGGATAAAGGGGTCCTTGAGAGGTAAGGAAGTCCTCCTCTTCCTCCCTCTGTTCTGCATCAAGTGCCCTGTCCATTATTCCACGTGGACAAGAGGGACAGTGTCACTGATGCATGCACTGTCACTGCTCATTATCCTTGTGGCCTCCTCAAATGGTGCCAGGACAGTGCATGCATCCCTGATCATGGCCCACTGGCGTGGGGAAAAAATCCAAGCTCCCCTGACCCTGTCCTGGTGCCATATTGCAACAGATACTCATTGATGGCCCGCTGCAGCATGGCCAACGTAGAGTTCCACCTGGTGGGCATGTCCAAGATTAGGCGGTTCTTGGGCAGGTTGTATTCCTTTTGCAGGTCAGCCAGCCGAGCACTGGCATTATATGACCGGCAGAAATGCCCACAGAGTTTCTGGCCTGCTTCAGGACCTCCTGTAAGCTTGGGTACCTGCCCAAGAACCGCTGCACCATCAAGTTAAGGATGTGAGCCAAACAGGGCACATGGGTCAGTTGTCCCGGTCGGAGGGCGGAGAGGAGGTTAGTGCCATTGTCGCAAACCACCTATCCTGGCTTAAGCTGGCGTGGCATCAACCACCTCTGAGCCTGCCCCTGCAGAGCTGACAGAATCTCTGCCCCAGTGTGGCTCCTGTCCCCCAAGCACACCAGCTCAAGCACCGCATGGCATCTTTTTGCCTGCGTACTTGCGTAGCCCCTTGAACGCCTACGGAGCACCGCTGGTTCCGAGGACGAAGCACAGGAAGAGCCCATGGAGGAAGAAGAAGAGGAGGGGGTGGAGGAGAGAGGTGTGCCAGAATCACCAGTAAGAGCATTTTGGAAGCGTGGTGGCGGAACAACCTCCAACACTACTGCACCTTGTCCTGCATCCTTCCCAGCTGCCAGCAGAGTCACCCAATGCACCATAAAATATAGGTAACGTCCCTGTCCATGCCTGCTGGACCATGAGTCAGTGGTAATATGCACCTTACCGCTGACCGCCCTGTCCAGCGAGGCCAAGATATTGCCTTCCACATGCCGGTAGAGAGACGGAATCTCCTTCCGTGAGAAAAAGTGGCGTTTGGGAACCTGCCACTGAGGAACAGCAAGTTCCACAAACTCACGGAAGGGGGAAGAGTCTACCAACTGAAAAGGCAGCAGTTGAAGTGCTAGCAATTTAGCCAAGCTAGCATTCAACCGCTGGGCATGTGGATGGCTGGGAGCGAACTTCTTTCGGCAGTGCAGCAGCTGGGGCAGGGAAATTGGCCTGGTACAATCTGACGTCGGTGTACTGATAGCAGATTGCCCGCAAGTACTTGGCTGTGACACACCTAATTCTACACCTTAATTTCTCTCAATGCAGGTTTCAGAGAGGACTGAAGGTATAGTGGGGTTGGAGATCCTAGCTGATGAGGAGCAAGGAGAGGTCCACTTTGTTCTTTGGTGTGGGTCTTTTTTGTATGCTTGCCAAACGGACTGCATGGCAGGTCGACATATGTCTGGTCAAGCACGTGGTGCCCAAGCGGCTCATGTTTTGGCCACGCGAGATACACACATCTCAAAAAAGGCCCACACGAAAGAACTTTTGGAATAACGCACAGAGACAGCAGCGCCCTGAACATGCGGAACACTGCGGTGTGATGCAGTCGGTTGGCTGCCCTTAAGCTGGCCCCTGGAGGGCATCCTGCCTTGTTGGAGATGTGCTGGAGGTATGCTGCAGCTGGGGGAACATGACTGCCAGATTGCTGTCCTTGTTGGGCACCCCTTCTCTCTGGGCTCACATTACTGCCTTCCTCTAACTGGGTACCATCATCGGAGCCTTCAAAACGCTGGGCATCCTCCTGGAGCATGTACCAAACACAGTGGTCAAACAGTTTGGGGGACTCCTCAGGAGGATATGGTGGGGCTAGGGAAGGAGTGACTGATGCCATTGAGCCAAGGGAAGAGGCCTTGCTTTGGCAGACAAAGTACCCTGAGCCTGGGTGAGAGAGAATGAGGAGAATGAGGAGGGCTTGGTCATCCATTCTATCAAGTCTTCGGCATGTTGCGGCTGAACATGGCCAGCTGCCGAAAAAAAGAAGGACAAGCGTGTCCCACGGCCACATGCTGATGAGGATTGACTGTGTCCACGACCAGCACTGTTGCCTCTAGACACAGAGCCTGCTTGCCCACTTTTATTGGCTCGTGACTGTCTTCCTCTCCTTGTTTGCCTTCCAGACATACTAATGGCCTGCAGTGAGATGTAGTTGCACAAAGGTGGGATGTGTATGTATATATATATATATATATATATATATATATATATATATATACTGATTATACTGCAGCTAGCATAATCAACTGCCTGCTGTGGTATTAGTATGAGAAAAGCAGCAATTGTCTTCAGTTAGTTTTAGGTGCACACTGTGCAGAGGACACAGTACACTAACTGAAAATATAGCAGCTCCCTGCCTGTGATATTGGTATGAGAACACCACCAATTGTATTCAGGTACCTTTAGGTGCACGCTGTGCAAAGGACACAGTACACTAAGTGAAAATAATGCAGATCCCTTCCTGTGGTATTGGTATGAGAACACCACTAATTGTATTCAGGTACCTTTAGGTGAATGCTGTGCAAAGGACACAGTACACTAAATGAAATCAATGCAGCTCCCTGCCTGTGGTTTTAGTATGAGAACACCACTAATTGTATTGAGGTACCTTTAGGTGAACACTGTGCAAAGGACAGAAGTACACTAAATGAAATTAATGCAGCTCCCTGCCTGTGGTATTGGTATGAGAACACCGCCAATTGTATTCAGGTACACGCTGTGCAAAGGACACAGTACACTAAGTGAAACACTGCAGCTAGCACAATCACATGCCTGCCTGTCAGTATAGAGAATAGCAGGAACAGATCTAGCTAAACTGAATACAGTGTGTAAATATATATACAACACCTAGGATGCATATATATCCTCTACACACTGTAACTGCAGCTAACTGACTCGCCTGCCTGCTCTATCTAACTCAAATCAAATTACACTGTCTCTCTCTCTGTCTCTTTACTTTAACCAACGCCAACACACTACACAAGGCCGCCAAGCCGGCGGCCTTATATAGTGTGGGGCGTGTACCTACTCCTCTGAGCCATGATTGGCCAAAGCCACCCTGGCTTTGGCCAATTACGGCTCTCTGTACCTACGGCGCTGTGATTGGCCAAGCATGCGGGTCATAGTGCATGCTTGGCCAATCATCATCCAGCAATGCACTGCGATGCCGCAGTGAATTATGGGCCGTGATGCGCCACTCGAATTTGGCGCGAACGGCCCATAATATTAGAAATTCGACAAACGGTCGAACAGCCAATGTTCAAGTCGAACATGGGTTCGACTCGAACTCAAAGCCCATCCCTACTGGTAAGTACAAGGCGAGACAGAAATTGGCTTAGAAGGAATATACATCAAACAATGGTTCCCTATTGGGTTCGTATTTACACCCCTGCCCCTGGGGCATTTCCATACATCGGATGGTGTAAATTCTGTCTCGCCTTGTACTTACCAGAGCTCATATTTTAATTCAATTTTTGCACATGATCTATGTCCAATTGTCCTTTTGATGATAAAAAACATGACTTTTTACAAATGTTTGATCTTCATTTGCTGCTAAAAAGCCCCCTTGTGAATTCTCCTTTTTTTCTAAAATACCAAATTTGGGGTGTGCAGCCCTCTCAGACTCCCATATATGTGTCATCCTATGATATATTTATCTATAGCAAGAGGTAGTATGTTTATGAATGGCTGGAGAGCGGTACAATAATGAGTGTCTGAAGGTAACAGTGTACCAGGACCAATATTTTGGCTGTGCTGACCATGTCTCTGCCTAGACAATTCCTTTGGAAAAATGCTTTGGCTGTGCTGACGATATCCCTGGTCTGACTATAGACAATATTCCTGCCTGCTACCTGGATAATTACTTTTGTTGTCGCTAAGCACATCCCTGCCTGCTGCCTGGACCAATGCTCTCTTCTGTGGACAACTGCACTACAGGTAAAAATTTTTTTTTACCCTTTTCTCAATAGAATTTGTTTTGGAGTGTAGTTCTTGGTATGTACATGCTATGTGTTAGAAATATGAAGGGCCTTCAAAAGTGTGATAGGTCGTCATGACATGTAATTTATGCCTGAAGGTGCTACTTGGATGTTGGGCCTCTGTATGTCGCAAATTTTGTGTAAAAGTCTCACACATGTGGTATCACCATACTCAGAAAGAGGAGCAGAATGTATTTTGGGGTGCAGTTTTTGATATGTATATGCAATGTGCTAGAAATATCATGTAAATGCACAATATTATGTAAAAAAATGCATTTTCATTTTCTTTCCACATTTTCAAAAAAACCTTGTGGGAAAAAATGACATGTTCAAAAGACTCATTATGCCTCATAGAGTATACGGTGGGGTGTTTACTTTCCAAAATGGGGTCATTTTGTGTGCGTTTCTACTGTCCTGGTGCTCCAGAGCCTTCAAAATGTGTCATTTATGCTCCTAGAACACCTGAAGGTGCTACTTGAATGTTGGGCCTCTGTATGTGGCCAGGCTGTGGCTCACAGGTCTCACGCATGTGGTATCGCATACTCAGGAGGAGTAGCAGAATGTATGTTGGGGTGCAATTTTTGCTATGTACATGCTACTATATATATATATATATATATATATATATATATGTATGTATATAAATATTGTATAAATGGACAACTTTGTGTAAAAAAATGTGTTTTCATTTTCTTTCCACATTTTACAAAAATTTGTGGAAAAAAATAAACGGTTCAGAATGTGTTTTAGGGTGTAGTTGCAAGTATGCATATGTTATGTGTGAGAAATAACCTGTTAATATGACAATTTTGTAAATAAAATAAAAAATCTTAATTTTGCAAAGAATTTTGGGGAAAAAAACTCAAAAATGCACCATACATCTCACTAAATACCTTGGAATGTCTACTTTCCAAAAAGGGGTCATTTGGGGGGGGGGGGGGGGTATTTGTAATTTCCTGGCTTGTTAGTGTCTCAAGAAATTAGTCAGTACTTCAGATGTGATCAATTTTCAATGACTGGCACCATAGCTTGTAGACTCTATAACTTTCACAAAGACCAAATAATATACACAGATTTGGGTTATTTTTACCAAAGATATGTAGCAGTATAAATTTTGGCCACATTTTATGAAGAAAAATTACTAATTTGCAAAATGTTATAATAAAATTGAGTTTTTTTTACAATATTTTTTTATTCATAGCCCAAAAAAAAAATCAAGTAGTGATTAAATACCCCAAAAAGAAAGCTCTATTTGTGTGAAATAAAGGACACAAATTTCATATGGGTACAGTGTTGCATAATAGAAATTGTCATTCAAAGTGTGAGAGCACTGAAAGCTGAAAATTGGACTGGGCAGGATGGGGGTGAAAGTTCATTATGTTACTAATTTTGTTTAATTTCGGAATTAGTTTAAAGCGGAGCTCCACCCTAAAGTGGAACTTCTGCTCATCGGAACCCTCCCCCCCTCCTGTGTCACAATTTACACCTTTCAGGGGGGAGGGGGGTGCAGATACCTGTCTAAGACAGGTATTTGCACCCACTTCCGGGAGTCCTCTCTGTGGGAAATCTGCGGAAAGTACGTCACTTCCCGCAGAATACCCGTTGTGTTCTGGGAGACACTCGGCTCCCAGAACACAGGGGACCAGTCAGAACGGCGCAGCGCGACTCGCGCATGCGCCGTAGGGAACCGGGCAGTGAAGCCGCAAGGCTTCACTTCCTGGTTCTTTCACCGAGGATGGCGGTGGGGGCAGCAGAGTGATGAGCGATTGCTCGTCCTCTGCTGCGGACGTCGCTGGAATCCAGGACAGGTAAGTGTCCTAATATTAAAAGTCAGCAGCTGCAGTATTTGTAGCTGCTGGCTTTTAATATTTTTTATTTTTAGGCGGAGCTCCGCTTTAACCACATGCCGACCGGGCCATAGCCGAAAGACAGCTACAGCGTGGTTGGCTTATTCTGGGAGGGAGTCCATGGAAGTCCTTCCAGAACCGCGCTCCCATGCGCCCCCTGGGGCGCGCACCTGGGAATGTCTGTGACCATCGTGTCCTCCGGACCCGGAGTGTCACAGAACGGGGTAAAGGGCCAATGACAGCGGCCCTTTACCTCGTGATCGCTCCGGAGCGATCACTTGTCAACAAACCTAGGCTTGTCCAGTGCAGTTCCTCCCTCTCCAGGCAGCGATTGGTACAGTGTGCGAGGAGGGGGGGGGAGCCGGGTGCAACAGCGCTGTGGACTGTTTCTGGAGTGCCCACAGTGCTGATCTGTGCCCATCCATGTAACATACATCCACCCCTGGTTTATCCATGCTCCATATGTGCCCATCCACGTAACATCCATCCCTTGCTCATCCATGCTCCATATGTGCCCATCCATGTAACATCTATCTCTGGCTCATCCATGCTCCATATGTGCCCATCCATGTAACATCCATCCCTGGGTCATCCATGATCCATATGTGCCCATCCATGTAACATCAATCCCTGGCTCATCCTTGCTCCATATGTGCCCATACATGTAACATCCATCCCTGGCTCATCCTTGCTCCATATGTGCCCATCCACGTAACATCCATCCCTGGCTCATCCATGCTCCATATGTGCCCATCCTTGTAACATCAATCCCTGGCTCATCCTTGCTCCATATGTGCCCATCCATGTAACATCCATCCCTGGCTCATCCATGCTCCATATGTGCCCATCCATGTAACATCTATCCCTGGCTCATCCATGCTCCATATGTGCCCATCCATGTAACATCAATCCCTGGCTCATCCTTGCTCCATATGTGCCCATCCATGTAACATCCATCCCTGGCCCATCTATGCTCCATATGTGCCCATCCATGTAACATCTATCCATCCCTGGCTCATCCATGCTCCATATGTGCCCATCCATACTCCATCCATCCATAGCTCATCCATGCTCCATCCATCCCTTGCTCATCCATGCTCCATCCGTGCTCATCCATGCTTCATCCGTGCTCATCCATGCTTCATCCATGCTCCACCCATCCCTAGCTCATCCATGCTCCATCCATCCCTGGCTATTGGAGTACAGTGACCTCATTGTCACTTTCAAGAAACCAGTGGTGAGATGATTGGAGCTTTGTGACATGGTGCATTATCCTGCTGGAAGGAGCCATCATAAGATGGGTACACTGTAATCATAAAGGGATGGACATGGTCAGCAACAATACTCTGGTAGGCCGTAGCGTTTAACCAGTGCTAAATTGGTACTATGGGGCCCACAGTGTGCCAAGAAAATATCCCCCACACCATTACACCACCACCCCCAGCCTGAGCCATTGATACAAGGCAGGATGATGGAAGCACAAAAACAGATGCACAATAATTGTAACATATCCGAGCACCCTGATCACTACTGAGAATCCTATCCCTGCTTGTTGGTGCCTTCTTTTACATCACCCTTGGTTTTTAAACTACACAAACTGGGACTGTCTATATGTCTTTGAACTGTCAGACATTACATACAGTCATGCTCGAAATTGTTGGCACCCCAGAAATTTTTCCAGAAAATCAAGTATTTCTCACAGAAAAGTATTGCAGTAACACATGTTTTGCTATACACATGTTTATTCCCTTTGTGTGTATTGGAACAAATCAAAAAAAGGGAGGAAAAAAAGCAAATTGGACATAATGTCACACAAAACTTCAAAAATGGGCTGCTCAAAATTCTTGGCACCCTTAACTTAATATTTGGTTGCACACCCTTTGGAAAAAATAACTGAAATCAGTCGCTTCCTATAACCATCAATAAGCTTCTTACACCTCTCACCCGGAATTGTGGACAACTCTTTCTTTTGCAAACTGCTCCAGGTCTCTTATTGGAAGGGCGCCTTTTCCCAACAGCAATTTTAAGACCTCTCCACAGGTGTTCAATGGGATTTAGATCTGGACTAATTGCTGGCCACTTTAGAGCTCTCCATCGATTTGTTGCCATCCATTTCTGGGTGCTTTTTGACATATGTTTGGGGTAATTTTCCTGCTGGAAGACCCAAGATCTCGGACGCAAACCCAGCTTTCTGACACTGGGCTCTACAGTGCGACCCAAAATCCTTTTTTAATCCTCAAATTTCATGATGCCTTGCACACATTCAAGGCACCCAGTGCCAGAGTCAGCAAAACAACCCCAAAACTTCAATGAACCTCCACCATATTTTTCAGTAGGTACTGTGTTCTTTTCTTTGTAGGCCTCATTCTGTTTTTGGTAAACAGTAGAATGATGTGCTTTACCAAAAAGCTCTATCTTGGTCTCATCTGGCCACAAGACGTTTTCCCAGAAGGATTTTGGCTTACTCAAGTACATTTTGGCAAACTGTAGTATTGCTTTTTTATGTCTCTGTGTCAGTAGTGGGGTCCTCCTGGGTATCCTGCCATAGCGTTTAATTTCATTTAAATGTTGAGGGATAGTTTGCGCTGACACTGATGTTCCCTGAGCCTGCAGGACAGCTTGAACTTCTTTGGAACTTGTTTGGGGCTGCTTATCCCATCTGGACTATCCTGCGTTGCAACCTTTCATCAATTTTTTCTCTTCCGTCCACACCCAGAGAGATTAGCTACAGTGCCATGGGGTGCAAACTTCTTGATAATGTTGCACACTGTGGACAAAGGCAAATCTAGATCTCTGGAGATGGATTTGTAACCTTGAGATTGTTGATATTTTTCCACAATTTTGGTTCTCAAGTCCTCAGACAGTGCTCTTCTCCTCTTTCTGTTGTCCATGCTTAGTGTGGCACACACAGACACACAATGCAAAGACTAAGCGAACTTCTCTCCTTTTTATCTGCTTTCAGGTGTTTTTTTTATATTGCCCACATCTGTTACTTGCCCCAGGTGAGTTTAAAGGAGCATCACATGCTTGAAACAATCTTATTTATCCACAATTTTTAAAGGGTGCCAAGAATTTTGAGCGGCCCATTTTTGAAGTTTTGTGTGACATTATGTCCAATTTGCTTTTTTTCCTCCCTTTTTTTGATTTGTTCCAATACACACAAAGGGAATAAACATGTGTTACTGCAATACTTTTCTGTGAGAAATACTTGATTTATTGGAAAAATTTCTGGGGTACCAACAATTTCGAGCATGACTGTATATGAAATCTTATGCCGCATACACACGACCGTTTTTCATGACGAGAAAATGCCATTTTTTTATTTGGTCATTAACCACTTCCCGCCCAGTCAATAGCAAATTGACGTCCGGGAAGTGGTTCTGTTATCCACACTGGATGTCATATGACGTCCTGCGGGATAACAGCCGCCGCGCCCGGGGGGGCGCGCATCGCGGCGATCGGTGGACCGGTGGGTCAGTCTGACCCACCGCTACACTGATCTCGGTAAAAAGCCTCCGTCGGAGGCTTTTTACCATGTGATCAGCCGTGTCGAATCACGGCTGATCAGGAAGTAAACAGGAAGAGCCGTTGATCGGCTCTTCCTCACTCGCGTCTGACAGACGCGAGTAGAGGAGAGACGATCGGCGGCTCTCCTGACAGGGGGGGTTCGCGCTGATTGTTTATCAGCACAGCCCCCCCTCGGATACCCACACTGGACCACCAGGGAAGCCCCCAAGGACCACCAGGGAAGCCCTAAGCATGTGGATGGCCCCCATGGCCATCCACATGTAGTAAAAAAAATATATATATAAAAAAACATAAAAAAAATATGCCAATCAGTGCCCACAAATGGGCACTGACTGGCACTATCATGCCAAGAAAATAATGTGTGGTGGCTGGCATTGCTAGGCAGCAGTGTCACCAGTGCCACCTACTAGTGTCCATCAGTGCCACCTATCAGCCCCCAACCGTGCCCATCTGTGCCCATAAGTGCCCACCTATCAGTGCCCGTCCGTGCCACCTATCAGTGCCACCCATAAGTGCCCATCAGTGCCGCCTAAAAGTGCCCATTAGTGCCGCCTCTGAGTGCCCATCAGTGCCGCCTATGAGTGCCAATCAGTGCCGCCTATGAGTGCCAATCAGTGCCACCTATGAGTGCCCATCAGTGCCGCATACCAGTGCCGCATACCAGTGCCACATATCAGTGCCGACTATCAGTGACCATCATCAGTGCCCATCAGTGCCACCTCATCAGTGCCACCTCATTGGAGCCACCTCATCGGTGCCCATCAGTGTCGCCTTATCAGTGTCCTTCAGTGCCGCCTTATCAGTGCCCGTCATTGAAGTAGAAAAGGTACTTATTTACAAAAAAAATTAACAGAAACAAAGAAAAACATAGTTTTTTTAAAAAAAATCGCTCTTTTTTTATTTGTTGCGCAAAAAATAAAAATCGCAGAGGCGATCAAATACCACCGAAAGAAAGCTCTATTTGTGGGAACAAAATGATAAAAAATTTGTTTGGGTACAGTGTAGCATGACCGCGCAATTGTCATTCAAATTGCGACAGCGCTGAAAGCTCAAAATTGGCTTGGGCAGGAAGCTGTATAAGTGCCTGGTATTGAAGTGGTTAAAAATGACCATTAAAAATTTGGAACATGCTCTAATTTTTCTCGTCGTTTTTCACGTCGTTGTTTTTCTCGTCATGAAAAACTGCTGTGTGTAGGCTTTAACGACATGAAAAAAATGCGCATGCTCAGAAGCAAGTTATGAGACGGGAGCGCTCGTTCTGGTAAAACTAGCGTTCGTAATGGAGATAGCACATTCGTCACGCTGTAACGGACTGAAAAGCACGAGGCTGAAAAGCGCGAATCGTCTCTACAAACAAACTTTACTAACACGAGGATCAGCAAAAGAAGCCCAAAGGGTGGCGCCATCCGAATGGAACTTCCCCTTTATAGTGCCGTCGTACGTGTTGTACGTCACCGCGCTTTGCTCGAACATTTTTTTCCCACGATAGTGTGTAGGCAAGGCAGGCTTGAGAAGAATAACGTCGAGAAAAACACAGTTTTTTTAAATGACAATAAAAACGGTCGTGTGTACGCGGCATTAGATTTATGTTTTTTTATTTTTAGCGCTGCACTATTTTATATATTTTAGGATGGATCCAAGCTTTCATGTTGTTTACACCCAATTCTGACCCTACCATCTGAATGTTGCAGCGGAAATTGAGACTCATCAGACCAGGCAATGTTTTTCCAATCTTCTATTATCCAATCTTGGTGAGCCTGTGCGAATTGTAGCCTCAGTTTCCTGTTCTTAGCTGACAGTGGCACCGGGTGTGTTCTTCTGCTGCTGTAGCCCATCTGCTTCAAGATTCGATGTGTTGTGCGTTCAGAGATGGTATTCTGCATACTTTGGGTGTAACGAGTGGTTATTTGAGTTACTGTTGTCTTTCCATTATCTAGAACCAGTCTGCTCATTCTCCTCTGACCTCTGACATCAACAAGGCATTTTCCTCCACACAACTGCCGCTCACTGGATATTTTCTGTTTTTCTGACCATTCTCTGTAAACCTGAGTGATGGTTGTGCATGAAAATCTCAGTAGATCAGCAGTTTTTGAAATACTCAGACCACCTCGTCTGGCACCAACAACCATGCCACGTTCAAAGTCACTTAAATCCCCTTTCTTCCCCATTCTGATGTTCTGTTTGAACCTCAGCAAGTCGTCTTCATTGCGTCTAGGTGCCTAAATGCGTAGAGTGGCTGCTATGTGATTGGCTGATTAGAAATTTGTGTTACAGAGCAATTAAACAAGTGGCCAGTGAGTGTAGAAGTCACCTTAGAATAATGGTAAATGGAATCCATAGATATAGTACATTGTACCCCTTGTGACTTAATCACAAAAATTAATGTAATTAACAATCAAAAAATGAATAAAAAACACAGACACCATATAAAAAGTCCTAAAAATAATAAAATAAATAAATAAAGTCTCTCTATATAAACCCAAAATCAGTCACATTGTTCTTATTTAAAAAATATATAATTTCATGTTTATGTCATTTTAAAATGCAACTAGATATTGTATTTGACCTGATTCCAGCTTTTTGTAATCCTCTGTACAGCAGCACTCAAACAGGGAGAGGGAGGGGCAGCACTAGGAGCCAATAGACATGTGCAAAAGGAAAAAAATTGTTTAGTTTTGTTTGGTTTTAATTCGTTAATTAATTAATTAATTTTGTTTAGTTCGATTCGTTACATTCGTTTTCGGCTTTCGTTCCGTTTTCGACCGAATTCGTAAAATCGGTCGCATTCGAAAATATTTCAACCGAATTCGAAAATATTTCTACCGGATTCGAAAATATTTCAACCGCATTCGAAAAAATTACAACCGGATTCAATCATCTTTCAGACTTTCAACTGGATTCGATAATATTTCAACCGGATTCGAAATTATTTCAACATGATTCGAAATTATTTCTACCGCATTAGAAACTTTTTCAAAAGAATTCGAAAATATTTCTACAGGATTCGAAATTATTTCAACCGAATAGAAAAGATTATAATAAAATAGTAAAACAGAGAATAGACTATTTCTAGTCTATTTTCTATTTCTATTCTAATCTTTTATAATTGGAATTAGAATTCATTCTATACGAAATTCGAATGTCGGAACATGGTTTATTATAATCTTTTCTATTCGGTTGGAATAATTTCAAATCCGGTTGAAATATTATCGAATTTGGTTGAAATATTAACGAATGCGGATGAAATATTATCGAATGCGGTAGAAATATTTTCGAATTTGGTTAAAATATTTTCGAATGCGACCGATTTTTCGAATTCCAATTAGAAAAGATTAGATTAGAAATAGAAAATAGACTAGAAAAAAAATAGAACAGAATAGAATAAAATATAATATATATATATTTTATTTTATTCTATTCTGTTCTATTGTTTTTCTACTTGATTCTTTCCAATATTTTCGATTCTATTCTAATTGTTTTCAAATTCGATTAGAATAGAATTTTTTTCGAATTCGATTCAAATTTTGTCTGTGGTTTTTCGATTCGAATCGTTATTTCGGATTCGGTCGAATTCGTTAGCATTTGTAATTCGGTAATTCAGATGCATCCGAACGTCCGAATAATGAAAATTCGTCCGAATTTCGATTCGGAACAAAACAAAATTCACATGTCTAGGAGCCAATCGGGTGTGCTAAATGCTAACAAAGATATGTGTTATAAGGGAAAAACGTGTGCTACTATGTTCTACTTTCTAAGAAAATATAAACCATCGGTCTCCAGTGAATATAGTGAAAATAAACTCAGAAAAAAAAATATATAGTACATGTATAGTGGCCGTGAATTAGCTGCAACCACTTAGTAATGTACTCAAAAAACACTGCGTAATAAATGTAAAATAAAAAGATGAGAATGGTGCGCTTATTCAATAATGTGCCATAAAGTAATATACTCAAAGAATGAATATGATGAGTATCCAAACATACAAATAAATAAATGTGAATAAAAGTCCAACTAAAGCCCAATGGTAGGAGTCAGTTCATATAAAACACCACCGGAACTGACGTCACAAGACTCCACCCGATGCGTTGCGTCACTGATCCCTGAGGAAGTCATATGACCAGTGACGCAACACATCAGATGGAACCTTGTGACGTCAGTTCCGGTAGTGTTTTACGAAAGTATGATGAGGAGGGGAGTGTGTCACTACTCCTATTGTTTTTACTGTGGTTTTTACCCTTACTTGATGTAAGCAACTTCTTTTACTAAATAAATTTACTTTTCATTTGGCAATATTGCACTATGGCTGTTCTTTGTTTCCTTTTGAGTGCCATTTATACAAGAAGTGTCATTCCCTGTTTCCTTTATATATGGAATTACCCAAGATGTTTTGATGCCAAGTTTTGGACGTAGTTCTTCTTCTTCGCCTGGGACCTGGATGCCTTTACAGATCTATCAGCAGGATTCCTTATCTGACTATATAATGAGCCTTGTTTGACCCTTGGGTCATTGTTGGAGATGAGCGGCCAATTAATAAATTTAACAGTCAATGTTTGGATTGATGTTTTATCTGTTTTTTCTTCTATCAAGTTATCCCTATGAGATTTTTACCTTTATATGAACTAACTCCTACCATTGGGCTTCAGTTGGACTTTTATTCACATTTATTTATTTGTATGTAGTGATGAGCCGAACACCCCCGGGTTCGGTTCGCACCAGAACCCGCGAACGGACCGAACGTTCGTACGAACATTAGAACCCTATTAAATACAATGGATGCGAACGTTCGAATTCTAAAGTGCTAATTATAACGACTATTATCCATGTTATTGTCCTAAAAAGGGTTTGGGAACCCGGGTTCTGCACCAGGGGACATGTATCAATGCAAAAAGAAGTTTTAAAAACGGTCGTTTTTCGGGAGCAGTCATTTTAATGATGCATAAAGTGAAAAAAAAAAAGTCAAATATTCCTTTAAATATCGTACCTGGGGGGTGTCTAAAGTATGCCTGTGAAGTGCCACGTGTTTCCCGTGTTTAGAACTGTCCCTGCACAAAATGACACTTCTAAAGGAAAAAAAAGCCATTTAAAACTGCTTGCGGCTTTAATGTAATGTCTGGTCCCGGTAATATGGATGAAAATCTTTAAGAAAAATGGCATAGCTATCCCATGACCCCCCCCCTACCCCAGCCCATTACCAGCCCCTTTGGGTCTTATATGGATATTAAGGGGAACCCCGCACATAAAATAAAAAAGGCCCTATATACTCTGAACAGCCGTATACAGGCGGTGCATACAAGACAGGGACTGTAGGTTTGTTCTTATGTAGAATCTGTTTGTAATTTTGAACAGGTACATTGTTTAAGTGTAGCTCCAGCCCAAAAATCTATTTTTAAACTTTTTGGAAAACATAGGTAAGGGTTATCACCCCTGTAACATTTGTTTTGCTGTCTGTGCCCCTGTTCAGAACATTTCACCTCACTTTCCGTCCCAATGACAACTGTTTTTGAAATGTGGTGTTTTTCTTGAAACAAGGATTGGTGATAAAGCATCAGTACAGAGGAGACACCTTTCTGCCATATTAATTCTTACAGGAGAGAATTTTCCTTCCTAGGGGTAGATTTCCTCTCACTTCCTGTTGTCTTCTTCCGTTTGCAAGTAGTAGTAGTTTGTAAGTTGGATGTTTGAAAGTAGGGACCTGCCATATATACTCTGCAGAAATTGGCCCCTTAGGTGTTGGTGTTGGCACAACACTGAAAACACTCACAGTTATTCTTGGTGGGTGCTGGAACGCCCTGCTGTCAACTATTATATCAGGAATTGTAATTACATATAATTGTTGAACAGTGGTAGTAAAAATTGGGCCTTTGATGGTGGTGCTGGTGCCACAACACTGTAAGCCCTGACAGTTACTCTTGGTGGGTGCAGCAATGGGCCCTGCTGTGAATTATTAGATCAAGAATTGTAATTGCATGGCCCTGTTGAACAGGGGCTGAAAAATTGGGCCTTTCGTGGTGGTGGTGGTGGTGGTGGTGTTGCCACAACACTGTAAGCCCTCAGAGTTACTCTTGGTGGGTGCAGGAATGGGCCCTGCTGTGAATTATTAGATCAAGAATTGTAATTACATGCCCCTTTTGAACAGGGGCTGAAAAATTGGGCCTTTCGTGGTGGTGGTGGTGGTGGTGGTGTTGCCACAACACTGTAAGCCCTCAGAGTTACTCTTGGTGGGTGCAGGAATGGGCCCTGCTGTGAATTATTAGATCGAGAATTGTAATTACATGCCCCTGTTGAACAGGGGCTGAAAAATTGGGCCTTAGGCACTGGTGGCACAACACTGCAACCCCTCACAGATACTGTACTTGGAGCACAGCAATGAGCCCTGTTGCAAAGTATTGCTTCAAAAATTGTAATTACACGCCCCTGTTAAACAGGGGCTGAAAAATTGGGCCTTAGCCACTGGTGGCGGCACCCATAAACAAAAATGATCTTCCAAGCTATCATCATCAATCGTATCATTGAGGACTCGGAGGAGGAGGATAGCCAGTCAACATAACAGCACAGGCACTCAGCATCAGCATCAGTCTTGAAGGGATGTGACATGTTAAAATCAATTAGTCTGTTATATCAGCATCAGGTGTGTGGTAGCTGGTGGTGATCCAAGACTGGTTCATCTTGATGAAAGTCAGTCGATCAACCGAGTCGGTGGACAGGCGCACCCTGTGATCCGTGACAAATCCTCCAGCAGCACTGAATGTGCGTTCCGAAAGAACGCTGGATGCAGGACAGGCCAGTAGCTCAATTGCATACTGTGCAAGCTCTGGCCAGTGATCCATCCTCAAGACCCAGTAAGCCAGAGGATTTTCGGTGGGGAAGGTGTCCAAGTCTGACCTTGCCCCTAGATATTCCTGCACCATGTTTATCAGACGCTGGCGATGGTTGCTGGAACCGATCATACTTTGGGGCTGCGGACTAAAGAATTGTCTGAACGCATCGGTCAGACGGCCACCTTCCCCACCGCTCCTTCTTTGACTGGCCGAAGCCTCAGCAACTCGTTGTCCAGGACCAGGAGTTTGTAACCTCCCAGTCTCTGGGAACGCGTTGCACAGACCTTTCTGCAAGGCCTCCCAGAGTTGTCTCATCCTCTGCTCCCTCTGCGACGGTAACATAAGGTCCGCAACCTTACCCTTGTACCGTGGATCAAGGAGAGTGGCCAGCCAGTAATGGTCCCTCTCCTTGATCCGAAGAATACAAGGATCCTTCCGCAGACTTTGCAGGATCAGGGAGGCCATGCAGCGTAGGTTAGCTGAGGCATTCGGTCCGGAGTCCTCTGGGTCACTAAGGACGACATGATCCGCAGCCACCTCCTCCCAGCCACGTACAAGTCCACTGGTTTCTTGGGACTGTAAATCATCCCTAAAAGACTGCTGCTGATGATGCTGAGTGCCAGCCTCCACCTCCATGCTGACACAATCCTCCTCCTCCTCCTCCTCTTCCTGTGCGATGGGTGGGACAGAAGGAACACTGTCTGGGTAAAGGGGGCCTTGAGAGGCAAGGAAGTCCTCCTCTTCCTGCCTCTGTTCTGCCTCAAGTGCCCTGTCCATTATTCCACGCAGCGTGTGCTCCAACAGGTGGACAAGAGGTACAGTGTCACTGATGCATGCACTGTCACAGCTCACCATCCTCGTGGCCTCCTCAAATGGTGCCAGGACAGTGCATGCATCCCTGATCATGCCCCACTGGCGTGGAGAAAAAAAAACCAAGCTCCCCTGACCCTGTCCTGGTGCCGTAGTCGCACAGGTACTCATTGATGGCCCTCTGCTGCGTGTGCAGCCGCTGCAGCATGGCCAACGTTGAGTTCCACCTGGTGGGCATGTCACATATAAGGCGGTTCTTGGGCAGGTTCAACTCCTTTTGCAGCTCAGCCAGGCGAGCACTGGCATTATAAGATCTGCGGAAATGCACACAGACTTTCCTGGCCTGCCTCAGGACATCCTGTAAGCCCGGGTACCTGCCCAAGAACCGCTGCACCACCAGGTTAAGGACGTGAGCCACACAGGGCACATGGGTCAGTTGTCCCTGTCGGAGGGCGGAGAGGAGGTTGGTGCCATTGTCGCAAACCACCATTCCTGGCTTAAGCTGGCGTGGCGTCAACCACCTCTCGGCCTGGCCCTGCAGAGCAGACAGGACCTCTGCCCCAGTGTAGCTTCTGTCCCCCAAACACACCAGCGCAAGCACGGCATGGCATCTTTTTGCCTGCGTACTTGCGTAGCCCCTTGAACGCCTACGGAGCACCGCTGGTTCAGAGGACAAAGCACAGGAAGAGGCCATGGAGGAAGAAGAAGAGGAGGGGGTGGAGGAGAGAGGTGTGTCACAACCACTAGTAGCATTTTGTAGGCGTGGCGGTGGAACAACCTCCAACACTACTGCACCTTGTCCTGTATCCTTCCCAGCTGCCAAAAGAGTGACCCAATGGGCCGTGAAAGAAAGGTAACGTCCCTGTCCATGCCTGCTGGACCATGAGTCAGCGGTAATATGCACCTTACCGCTGACCGCCCTGTCCAGCGAGGCCAAGACATTGCCTTCCACATGCCGGTAGAGAGCCGGAATAGCCTTCCGTGAGAAAAAGTGGCGTTTGGGAACCTGCCACTGAGGAACCGCACATTGCACAAACTCACGGAAGGGGGCCGAGTCTACCAACTGAAAAGGCAGCAGTTGAAGCGCTAGCAATTTAGCCAAGCTAGCATTCAACCGCTGGGCATGTGGATGGCTGGGAGTGAACTTCTTTCGACGGTCCAGCAGCTGGGGCAGGGAAATTTGCCTGCTAGAATCGGACGTCGGTGTACTGCTAGCAGAGTGGCCGCAAGTACTTGGCTGTGACACACCTAATTCTACACCTTCATTCCTCTCAGTGCATGTTTCAGAGAGGACTGGAGTTATAGTGGGGTTGGAGATCCCAGCTGATGCGGTGCAAGGAGAGGTCCGCTTTGTTCTTTGGTGTGGGTCTTTGAGGTAGGCTTGCCAACGAGCTGCATGGCAGGTCAACATATGTCTGGTCAGGCATGTGGTACCCAAGCGGCTGATGTTTTGGCCACGCGATATACGCTTGAGACATATGTTGCAAACAGCAGCTGTGCGATCTGATGCACTAGCCTCAAAAAAGGCCCACACCAAAGAACTTTTTGAATGACGGGCAGAGGCAGCGCCCTGCACAGGCGGAGCTCTGGGGTGTGATTCCGTCGGTGTACTGCCCTTACGCTGGCCACCAAAGGGCATCCTGCCTCGTTGGAGATGTGCCTCCTCCTCATCCTCCTCCTCCTCCTCTCTCCTATTAGGCACCCACGTGGAGTCAGTGACCTCATCATCCCCTCCCTCCTCATCACTGGAGCCAATCTGGCAGTATGCTGCAGCTGCTGGAACATGACTGCCAGATTGGTGTCCTTCTTGAGCATCCTCTCTGTCTGCTCTCACGCTACTGCCTTCCTGTAGCTGGGTTTCATCATCAGACCCTTCGAAACGCTGGGCATCCTCCTGGAGCATGTACCCAACACTGTGCTCAAACAGTTCGGGGGACTCCTCAGGAGGAGGACATGGTGGGTCTACGGAAGGAGTGACTGATGATGAGTCTGACATTGATACCAGGGAAGAGGACGCTTTGGCAGCTGCTTTGCCAGTACCCTGAGCCTGGGTGAGAGAGGATGAGGAGGAGGAGGAGGGCTTGGTCATCCACTCTACCAAGTCTTCGGCATGATGTGGCTCAACATGTCCAGCTGCCGAAAAGAAGGACAAGCGTGTCCCATGGCCATGTGCTGAAGACAATGCACCGCGTCCACGACCAGCACTGTTGCCCCCAGACACAGAGCCTGCTTGCCCTCTTTTATTGCCTCCTGACTGTCTGCCTCTCCTTGTTTGCCTTCCAGACATTCTAATGGATGGCCTGCAGGGAGATGGGAAAAAAGCAATAAGGGCTACCTTCAGGTGTCCTTCTCTGTCCCTTTACTTAAGGATTTCTAAATATGGTTTAGGATGATTGCTTTCGCACAGAATAGCACAACGACAATTTCCCTGACTGTCCAAAAAACAAGGATTTCAAAGATGGTTGATGAGGAATGTTTTAGCACAGTATAGCACAAGGAGAATTTCCCTCACTGTCCTTCCCTGTCCCTAGAAACAAGGATTAGCACAGTAAAACACAGTGACACTCTCGCTACCTATAGTTTACTGTCCCTAGAAAAAATGTTTTTTTAAAGATGGTTGATGATCAATGTTTTAGCACAGTATAGCACAAGGAGAATTTCCCTCACTGTCCTTCCCTGTCCCTAGAAACAAGGATTAGCACAGTAAACCACAGTGACACTCTCGCTACCTATAGTTTTCTGTCCCTAGAAAAAATTTTTTTTTAAAGATGGTTGATGATCAATGCTTTAGCACAGTATAGCACAAGGAGAATTTCCCTCACTGTCCTTCCCTGTCCCTAGAAACAAGGATTAGCACAGTAAACCACAGTGACACTCTCGCTACCTATAGTTTTCTGTCCCTAGAAAAAATGTTTTTTTAAAGATGGTTGATGATCAATGTTTTAGCACAGTATAGCACAAGGAGAATTTCCCTCACTGTCCTTCCCTGTCCCTAGAAACAAGGATTAGCACAGTAAACCACAGTGACACTCTCGCTACCTATAGTTTACTGTCCCTAGAAAAAATGTTTTTTTAAAGATGGTTGATGATCAATGTTTTAGCACAGTATAGCACAAGGAGAATTTCCCTCACTGTCCTTCCCTGTCCCTAGAAACAAGGATTAGCACAGTAAAACACAGTGACACTCTCGCTACCTATAGTTTACTGTCCCTAGAAAAAATGTTTTTTAAAAGATGGTTGATGATCAATGTTTTAGCACAGTATAGCACAAGGAGAATTTCCCTCACTGTCCTTCCCTGTCCCTAGAAACAAGGATTAGCACAGTAAAACACAGTGACACTCTCGCTACCTATAGTTTTCTGTCCCTAGAAAAAATGTTTTTTTAAAGATGGTTGATGATCAATGTTTTAGCACAGTATAGCACAAGGAGAATTTCCCTCACTGTCCTTCCCTGTCCCTAGAAACAAGGATTAGCACAGTAAACCACAGTGACACTCTCGCTACCTATAGTTTTCTGTCCCTAGAAAAAATGTTTTTTTAAAGATGGTTGATGATCAATGTTTTAGCACAGTATAGCACAAGGAGAATTTCCCTCACTGTCCTTCCCTGTCCCTAGAAACAAGGATTAGCACAGTAAACCACAGTGACACTCTCGCTACCTATAGTTTTCTGTCCCTAGAAAAAATGTTTTTTTAAAGATGGTTGATGATCAATGCTTTAGCACAGTATAGCACAAGGAGAATTTCCCTCACTGTCCTTCCCTGTCCCTAGAAACAAGGATTAGCACAGTAAACCACAGTGACACTCTCGCTACCTATAGTTTTCTGTCCCTAGAAAAAATGTTTTTTTAAAGATGGTTGATGATCAATGTTTTAGCACAGTATAGCACAAGGAGAATTTCCCTCACTGTCCTTCCCTGTCCCTAGAAACAAGGATTAGCACAGTAAACCACAGTGACACTCTCGCGACCTATAGTTTACTGTCCCTAGAAAAAATGTTTTTTTAAAGATGGTTGATGATCAATGTTTTAGCACAGTATAGCACAAGGAGAATTTCCCTCACTGTCCTTCCCTGTCCCTAGAAACAAGGATTAGCACAGTAAAACACAGTGACACTCTCGCTACCTATAGTTTACTGTCCCTAGAAAAAATGTTTTTTTAAAGATGGTTGATGATCAATGTTTTAGCACAGTATAGCACAAGGAGAATTTCCCTCACTGTCCTTCCCTGTCCCTAGAAACAAGGATTAGCACAGTAAAACACAGTGACACTCTCGCTACCTATAGTTTTCTGTCCCTAGAAAAAATGTTTTTTTAAAGATGGTTGATGATCAATGTTTTAGCACAGTATAGCACAAGGAGAATTTCCCTCACTGTCCTTCCCTGTCCCTAGAAACAAGGATTAGCACAGTAAACCACAGTGACACTCTCGCTACCTATAGTTTTCTGTATCTAGAAAAAATGTTTTTTTAAAGATGGTTGATGATCAATGTTTTAGCACAGTATAGCACAAGGAGAATTTCCCTCACTGTCCTTCCCTGTCCCTAGAAACAAGGATTAGCACAGTAAACCACAGTGACACTCTCGCTACCTATAGTTTTCTGTCCCTAGAAAAAATGTTTTTTTAAAGATGGTTGATGATCAATGCTTTAGCACAGTATAGCACAAGGAGAATTTCCCTCACTGTCCTTCCCTGTCCCTAGAAACAAGGATTAGCACAGTAAACCACAGTGACACTCTCGCTACCTATAGTTTTCTGTCCCTAGAAAAAATGTTTTTTTAAAGATGGTTGATGATCAATGTTTTAGCACAGTATAGCACAAGGAGAATTTCCCTCACTGTCCTTCCCTGTCCCTAGAAACAAGGATTAGCACAGTAAACCACAGTGACACTCTCGCTACCTATAGTTTACTGTCCCTAGAAAAAATGTTTTTTTAAAGATGGTTGATGATCAATGTTTTAGCACAGTATAGCACAAGGAGAATTTCCCTCACTGTCCTTCCCTGTCCCTAGAAACAAGGATTAGCACAGTAAAACACAGTGACACTCTCGCTACCTACAGTGTACTGTCCCTAGAAAAAATGTTTTTTTAAAGATGGTTGATGATCAATGTTTTAGCACAGTATAGCACAAGGAGAATTTCCCTCACTGTCCTTCCCTGTCCCTAGAAACAAGGATTAGCACAGTAAAACACAGTGACACTCTCGCTACCTATAGTTTTCTGTCCCTAGAAAAAATGTTTTTTTAAAGATGGTTGATGATCAATGTTTTAGCACAGTATAGCACAAGGAGAATTTCCCTCACTGTCCTTCCCTGTCCCTAGAAACAAGGATTAGCACAGTAAAACACAGTGACACTCTCGCTACCTATAGTTTTCTGTCCCTAGAAAAAATGTTTTTTTAAAGATGGTTGATGATCAATGTTTTAGCACAGTATAGCACAAGGAGAATTTCCCTCACTGTCCTTCCCTGTCCCTAGAAACAAGGATTAGCACAGTAAACCACAGTGACACTCTCGCTACCTATAGTTTTCTGTCCCTAGAAAAAATGTTTTTTTAAAGATGGTTGATGATCAATGTTTTAGCACAGTATAGCACAAGGAGAATTTCCCTCACTGTCCTTCCCTGTCCCTAGAAACAAGGATTAGCACAGTAAACCACAGTGACACTCTCGCTACCTATAGTTTTCTGTCCCTAGAAAAAATGTTTTTTTAAAGATGGTTGATGATCAATGCTTTAGCACAGTATAGCACAAGGAGAATTTCCCTCACTGTCCTTCCCTGTCCCTAGAAACAAGGATTAGCACAGTAAAACACACTGACACTCTCCCTACCTATCCTTCTCTTTCCCTAAACTAAAGGAATCCAGGTTAAGCAAGAAAAAAAAATGTCACTGTCCCTGCCTATGCTTCTCTTTCCCTGCTCCGGAACACACTACACTAGGCCGCCGTGCTGGCGGCCTTTTATAGTGTGGGGCGTGTACTAAACACCCTCAGCAATAATTGGCCACAGGCATCCTGCCTGTGGCCAATCATTGCTCTCCTCGCTGCCGGCGCTGTGATTGGCCAAGCATGCGGGGTCACAGTGCATGCTTGGCCAATCACAGCGCCTGGATGACACTGCGATGGCGTAGTGCATTGTGGGCCGTTCGCGTCACTCGAATTAGGCGCGAACGGCCCAAATCGTTCGATCTTCGTCGAACGATCGAACAGCCGATGTTCGAGTCGAACGTATGTTCGACTCGAACACCGAGCTCATCCCTATTTGTATGTTTGGATACTCATCATATTCATTCTTTGAGTATATTACTTTATGGCACATTATTGATTAGGCGCACCATTCTTTTCTTTTTCTTTTACATGCTAACAAAGGAATATGCTGACAGGATGAGAAAGAAAAAAAGATGACCACATCTATTTTTTTTCTTATATGGAAAAAATAATTAGGAAAAAATAATAATTGCACTGACCTGCGTGTATCTGTACAGTCCAAGGATTTGGGCTATTGGGATTGTTGTGCATGAATACTGATCTCCAATAACACCAGCCAGCTTGCCTCCTTTTCTACAAGAATAATTAGGAATTGTCTTCCTCATTCCAGATAAGATCTGCAGAACACTCCGTACGGCCTTACTAGGATCAGACCACGAATCATATAAATGGTAGCCCAGTGTGATATTGGGTAAAATTTCTGGATTTTGGTTAATTTTTTTAAAAGCAAATATGAACATTAGAACATTTAAATATTTTTGAAAAGATAACCTGTGAAAACATATATCATAATTACAAATATATATATATAGAATTGTCTTATTTTTTTGGGGGGAACTTAGTAAACATCTGTCATGGAATACATTTATCATCAACCACCATCACACATGATCCCCCAGCAGAACTTAGTCACCTGTTTATTCTTCCAGGTTCATTGAAAAAATAAATATAAAGGATTTTTTTTGGGTGTTTTTTGGTTCCCCTCTGCTCAGCCAGCTGCCTAATGGCTCCAGATTGGCTACGGACAGGACCAATCAGGGAGGGGGTGAGATAAAAACACCACAAGGCTGCCTGGGAGAAAAAGAAAATTGAGACCACGAGGAGACCAGAGGTAAGAGAGGTACTCGGTGTGGGCTGGACGAAGATCGAAGTGAGAACACAACGTCCGGATGTTGTGACAGCTTCTTTCATCATCAGCTCTACTAACGCCCTGGGCACCTCATTGGCTGTGTGGGTACCTATGCAGACATCGCCGGGTCCGTTGACAGTTGGGCATTCTTAAAGAGTCTGTTCCAGGACATCCCCTCCTTTGGGTTTTAGTGTTGCTAGGTAAACAAGGCAGATCAGGGAGATGCTTGTTTACACAAGCATCTCCCTGCTCTATGCCTCCGTGAGACAATCGCAGGGATCCCTGCAGCGATCAAGTCCGTGGGATTCGCAGTCCGACTCACAGGGAAGGTAGGTAGTGACCCCCATGTCAGGCAGTTAAAGGGGACGTACAGGTACGTTGATATGCCTGTACGTGCCATTCTGCCGATGTATATCTACTGGAGGCGGTCGGCAAGTGGTTAAAAAAATAAGACAACAGTAAAATCAGCCCATTTTTTTTTTATATTGTGAAAGATAATGTTACGCCGAGTAAATTGATACCCAACATGTCACTCTTCAAAATTGCGCCCGCTCGTGGAATGGCGTCAAACTTTTACCCTTAAAAATCTCCATAGGCGACGTTTAAAAAATTCTACAGGTTGCATGTTTTGAGGTACAGAGGAGGTCTATAATTATTGCTCTCACTCTAATGATCGCAGCAATAGCTCACATGTCTGGTTTGAACACCGTTTTCATATGCGGGCTTTGCTCGCGTATGCGTTCGCTTCTGCGCGTGAGATCGTCGGGACGGGGCACTTTAAAAAATATTTTTTTTTCTTATTTATTTTACTTGATTTTATTTATTTTTACACTGTTTTTAAAAAAAAAATTGGGTCACTTTTATTCCTATTACAAGGAATGTAAACATCCCTTGTAATAGAAAACAAGCATGATAGGTCCTCTTAAATATGAGATCTGGGGTCAAAAAGACCTCAGATCTCATATTTAGACTAAAACGCGATAAGAAAATAAAAATTGTCATTAGAAAAAATGACAAAAATAAAATGGCCCTTTAAGAGCTATGGGCGGAAGTGACATTTTGACGTTGCTTCCGCCCTGCTATGGTATGGAGACAGGTGGGGGCCATCTTGCCCTAACTCATATCCATGCCCAGCTAGGAAGAGGACCTGATCGCCTCCGCCACTGCCGACGGCTCCGGTAAGCGGTGGAGGGCGCGGGAGAGCAGCGGGAGGGGGGCCCCTCTCCCGCCGCCGATAACGGTGATCTTGCGGCGAATCCGCCGAAGAGACCAATATTCTCGGACCGCCGCCTGAAGAGATGAATACCTCGGTTATGGCAGCAGCTGCTGCCATAACCGAGATATCCCTCTTCAAAGTCAGGACCTATATAGTCGTGCAGCGGTCCGGAAGTGGTTAATGAAAGTTTCAAATTTAAAAAGACTGAAAATTACTTTTGAGCATGGTAAAGCTTGTATGATTTTTTTGTGATTGGGTTTATCCTGACTGTAGAAACAGTTTAAACTTGTGTCAAAGGCAGTGTTGCCAACCGTACATATTTTTACGGACATCCCGTAAAAACGGGCACTTTTTCACCCGTCTGTAATTGTCCGTGCTAGCAGGGAAGTGCCAGTAAAAAATAGCCCTGACCATTCCGAATTGGAACTGCGCATGCGCAGTTCCGGAGCTTGCCGAGCCGATCGTGTATTCGGCCGGCAGGGGGGCGGATCTCACAGGGGCTGTGCGGCGCGCTATACTGACAAGGCGAGTGATGTAATAACACATCCCGCCACAGCGCCAGTTTTTAAAATTGTAACCAGGAGCACTGGAGCAGCCAGAAGGCTGAGCACTGCAGCACGCGGAATGGAGGAGCCCTGCATCCAGCTTCCAAAGTCCACGGGGGACTCGGAGTCGGGCACGGAGTGACAGCCCAGCCAACGACGGTGACAGATGACTGCAGGTGATGGTAGCAGGCCACAGAGGGGGGTGAATGATGGTGGCAGAGGGGGATGGACTCGAGGCAGCAGGAGGTGTTGGAGGCAGTTGGTGATGATGGTGGCAGGGGGTGCTGATGGTGACAGGGGGTGTTGGAGGCAAGGGTGATGGTGACAGGGGGTGTTGATGGTGACAGGGGGTGTTGGAGACAGGGGGGGATGGTGACAGGGGATGATGGTGACAGGGGGTGATGGTGACAGGGGGTGATGGAGGCAGGGGCTGATGGTGACAGGGGGTGATGGAGGCAGAGGGGGGCAGGGGGTGAGGGTTGCAGGGGGTGATGGTGACAGGGGGTGATGGTGACAGGGGATGTTGATGGTGACAGGGGGTGTTGGAGGCAGGGGCTGATGGTGACAGGGGGTGACAGGGGGTGATGGAGGCAGGGGGTGACAGGGGGTGATGGTTGCAGGGGATGATGGTGACAGGGGGGTGATGGTGACAGGGGGTAATGGAGACTATCGGATAAAACCAAAGCCGCCAAGCTGGAGTTGCCTGACTGAGCCCTGCACGGTGCACCTGAGAGGAGGTCAGTCTGAGGGGGGTTACTGATGTAAGGGGAGGGAGTGAACACAATAATGTAGGGGGGCACTGAAATAAAGTTTAACCCTTGTATCAGTAACCCCCCTTACCTTAGTGTATTCACTCTGCGGAAGGTAATCTCTGGTCACCAGAGTCCCCCCCTCATTAGAGTTTCCAATGTTCCCTTTTACATCAGAGTCTGCAGGATTTCCTCTTATAGTGCAAGGAAGAACTCTGCAGACCCTCATGTACAGTAGGTGCCGCCGATATTGTGTCAATCTCGCCGCTTCTAGCGGCGAGATTGACACCCTATGAGCTCCGTCGCGAGAGCCAGCGCCGAGCTGTCTCGTCATCGGGAAAGGAAAAATGTTCCTTTCACGATGAGCGACACGCATTGCCGATAGACAGAGATCCGACGTGGATTCCCGCCAATACCAGGCACTGCGTTTGGTATGAATCCTGAGCAGGAACTCCACGCCAAATTTTAAAGAAAAAAACGGCGTGGGTTCCCCCTCCAGAAGCATACCAGGCCCGTGGGTCTGGTCTGGATTTGAAGGGGAACCCTACGCCGAAAAAACGGCGTGGGGGTCCCCCTCAAAATCCAAACCAGACCCTTATCCGAGCACGCAACCTGGCAGGCCGCAGGGGAAGAGGGGGGGACGAGAGAGCGGCCCCCCTCCCTCCTGAAATGTACCAGGCCGCATGCCCTCAACATGGGGGGTTTGGTGCTCTGGGGCAGGGGGGCGACCTGCGGCCCCCCACCCCAGAGCACCCTGCCCCCATGTTGATGAGGACAGGGCCTCTTCCCGACAACCCTGGCCATTGGTTGTCGGGGTCTGCGGGCGGGGGGCTTATTGGAATCCGGGAGCCCCCTTTAATAATGGGGGCCCCAGATTCCGGCCCCCCCACCCTATGTGAATGAGTATGGGGTACATCGTACCCCTACCCATTCACCTGGTGGAAAAAAAATGGCAATAAAAACACAACACAGTTTTTTAAAGTATTTTATTGCACAGCTCCGGGGGTCTCTTCCGTCTTCGGGGGGTCTCCGGTGTTGTCGCCGCGCTCTCCGGTTCTTTCTTCTGCCGGGCCACCGCTATCTTCTTCCAGCTCTTTTGCTAGCGGGCCCCGGTCTTCTCCGTCGCCTTCTTCTTCTCCCGCTCTCCGGTTCTTTCTTCCGCCGGGCCTCCGCTATCTTCTTGCAGCTCTTTTGCTAGCGGAGAGGCCCGGTCTTCCCGTCGTCTCGTCCGGTTCTCTGTTGTCCTTCTGCCGGCCCCTCCACTATCTTCTTGCAGCTCTTTTGCTAGTGGAGGAGCCGGTCTTCCCGTCGTCGCCATCTGCGTCTTCTTCCCTCTTCTCCTCCTCGATGTTGACTCGTCGCTTCCTCTCGCAGTAATGCTAAATCTTCGGTCCGCAGAGATTTATATAGGCTTCTCATGACGTCACAGTCACATGTTCCCATGACGTCACAGTCACATGCTCCGGGGCCACCTGGAGCATGTGACTGTGACGTCATGAGAAGCCTATATAAATCTCTGCCGACCGAAGATTTAGCATTACTGCGAGAGGAAGCGACGAGTCAACATCGAGGAGGAGAAGAGGGAAGAAGACGCAGACGGCGACGACGGGAAGACCGGCCCCTCCACTAGCAAAAGAGCTGCAAGAAGATAGTGGAGGGGCCGGCAGAAGGACAACAGAGAACCGGACGAGACGACGGGAAGACCGGGCCTCTCCGCTAGCAAAAGAGCTGCAAGAAGATAGCGGAGGTTTGGCGGAAGAAAGAACCGGAGAGCGGGAGAAGAAGAAGGCGACAGAGAAGACCGGGCCCCGCTAGCAAAAGAGCTGGAAGAAGATAGCGGTGGCCCCGCAGAAGAAAGAGCCGTAGAGTGCGGCGACGACAACGGAGACCCCTGAAGACGGAAGAGACCCCTGGAGCTGTGCAATAAAATATTTTAAAAAACTGTGTTGTGTTTTTATTGCCATTTTTTTCCACCAGGTGAATGGGTAGGGGTACGATGTACCCCATACTCATTCACATAGGGTGGGGGGGCCGGGATCTGGGGGCCCCCCCTTATTAAAGGGGGCTCCCGGATTCCGATAAGCCCCCTGCCCGCAGACCCCGACAACCAACGGCCAGGGTTGTTGGGAAGAGGCCCTGTCCTCATCAACATGGGGGCAGGGTGCTCTGGGGTGGGGGGGCCGCAGGTCACCCCCCTGCCCCAGAGCACCAAACCCCCCATGTTGAGGGCATGCGGCCTGGTACGTTTCAGGAGGGAGGGGGGGCGCTCTCTCGTCCCCCCCTCTTCCCCTACGGCCTGCCAGGTTGCGTGCTCGGATAAGGGTCTGGTTTGGATTTTGAGGGGGACCCCCACGCCGTTTTTTCGGCGTAGGGTTCCCCTTCAAATCCAGACCAGACCCAAGGGCCTGGTATGCTCCTGAAGGGGAAACTCACGCCGGTTTTTTCTTTAAAAATTGGCGTGGAGTTCCCGCTCAGGATTCATACCAAACGCAGTGCCTGGTATTGGCGGGAATCCACGTCGGATCCCCGCTCAATACAGTGCCGCGTCTCCTCGCTATTGCAGCGAGCGCGACATGTGTCGCCACCCTGTCGCCGAGATGTCGGCACCCCTGTCGCCGAGAATCTCTGCGATAGGATCGCAATGAATATACAATGTCGGCGGCACCTAATGTAAGTGGGAACTCTGATGTAAATGGGAGCACAGAGCCCCCCCTTACATCAGAGTTCCACCTTAGATCGTGATCTGTGGCATCGTCCTTTTCATCAAAGTACCCTAGCACTATAATGGGGAACTCTGTGCTGGCTGTGTTATATTAACCAGAACTTCATGTAAATAGAGAAATTCAGTTTTTGACTTTTGTTTAACTTAAACACATTGCTAATAGCTTGAGCTACATGTTTATAGTTTAAATACTAAAAGTTGCACAGTTTAGCACTGAAAACAGGCATTTTAGGTGCTTTTTCGAAGTGTTAGTAAAAATTGGTGTTGTTCGTAATTTTTAGGCATCTTGTCAGTAAATTTCACTTGGGGGGGTTGGCAACACTGGTCAAAGGTCTTAAAAGAAAAACACCAGTAATATCTATCCACCTTCTCAATTTGGCCAAAAAATTGATTACTTTACATTAGATAATTGAGTTTGGCCCCCTCGGTAAAAGATTGGTTGTACTAAATTGATTTGATATATGCCATGGAAGAAAAAAGAGCCTTGTCTTCAGATACATTATTTTGGTTTCGCAAACTCTGGCTAAACTGGTACCTATTCCAGGATTCACCCAGTTATAAAAGATGTATTCAAAACTAAAGCCCTGTACACACGATCGGATTTCCTATGGATTTTAATCCGATGGATTTTTCCATCGGATTTCCGATGAAGCTGACTTCCATCAGTCTTGCCTATACACATCAGTCAAAAATCCGACCAACCCAAACGCCGTGACGTAAAATGCTCCGACGAGCCGAGAAAAATGATGTCCAATGCTTCTGAGCATGCGTCGACTTGATTCTGAGCATGCGTGGCTTTTTTCTCCGATGGAGTTCCACACAGACGATCGGAATTTTCTACAGTTTTTTTTTCCATCGGATAAATTTAAAACATGTTCTATTTTTTCTCATCGATGGAAAAAAGACCGATGGGGCCCATACACGATCGGTTTGTCCAATGAAAAAAGTCCATCGGACTGTTTTCATCGGTAAAACCGATTGTGTGTACACGGCTTAACAGTCTCCTCACACATCACTAATTTACTGACCGACATATCAGCCTGGATATCATACCACTTCCTCAAACTCAATCTATCCAAAGCTGAGATCATAATATTTTCACGTCCATCTTTCCCTGACTTCTCTGTCAAGATCTAGGGCACAACAGTCAACCCATCCCCGCATGCCAGGGTCCTAGGTGTAATCGTGGACTCAGAACTCTCATTTTGGCCCCACATCCAATCACTGTCCAAAGATTGCCACCTCAACCTCCGCAACATCTCCAAAATACGGCCCTTCCTAACCAATGACACCACAAAGCTTCTAATCCACTCCCTGGTTATCTCTCGCCTCGACTACTGCAACTCCCTCCTCATTGGCTTATCATTACATAGGCTACCCCCTATTCAGTCCATCGTGAATGCTGCTGCCAGGCTCATCCACCCTACCCAACCGCTCTGTCTCTGCTATTCCTCTCTTTTCAAATTCGAAAAAATTTCAAATTCTAATAGTTTTCCAATTTCCAAAGAGAATAAAATAGAATAGAAAATAAGGGAATAGAACAGAAAAAAATAATAGAATAGAAAATAATATAACAGAAAATAAAAGAATAGAAAAAAAAAGAATAGAAAATAATGGCGTGAAACAGAACAAAATAGAAGAGAAAATAAAATAACAGAATAGACTAGAATATAATAAAAACAAATAGAATAGAATAACATAGAAATTTTTACAAGTTGTGTGTATATATTCGTTTATTTTACCTTGGTATTGGGTGCTTTTTTTTTTTTTTGCTCTGTGTTTTTTGTTTTGTTTTTAGCTGATTTTGTTCAAATTAGCCTCTTCTTTATACTCTGTGCTTATGTATTGATGTACCACTGCATAACATATTGCAAATGGAACTCTATCCTATTTTGCCATTGTACTCTGTATGGGCTTCAAAATGTTTAATAAAATATTTATGTTAAAAAAAAAAAAATAACATAGAAATAATATAACCATCTTCTGAAATTCAAATTTTAAATAGAATAGATTTGAATTTGAATACATAATACAATAATAGAATAGAAATGAATAGAATAGAATAGACTATAATAGAATAGAAAAGAATAGCGTAAAAAAAAGAATAGAATTGAATATAACCATTTCACAAAATTCTAATAGAATCATTTCGAATTTGAATAGAATAGAAAAGAATAGATTAGAATAGAATAGAAAATAACAGAATAGTATAGAAAAAACAATAGAATAGAATAGAATAGAAAAAATATAACCATCTTCCAAAATTAGAATTTTAAATAGAATAACTTTGCATTTGAATAAAAAATAATAGAATAGAAAAGAATAGAATAGAAAATTAATTAATAGAATAGAATAGAATAAACAACTAAAAAAATATAATAAAAAAAAACAATAAAATACATTTGAATAGGAAGAATATAACCATTTCCCAAAATTCAAATACAATCAATTTGAATTTTAATAGTATAGAAAAGAATAGATTAGAATAGGAAGATTGTTATATTAATTTTATTCTATTCTAATGTATTCTGTTGGTTTTTTTCTATACTATTGTGTTATTTTCTATGCTATTCTACTCTAATATTCTCTTTCTATTCAAATTCGAATTGATTATATTTGAATTTTGATAAATGCTTATATTATCTCTATTCTATTCTATTGTTTTTTCAATTCTATTCTTTTATATTCTATTCGAATTTCAGGAGATGGTTATAATCTTTCTATTTTATTCTATTCTTTGTTTTATTCTATTATATTCCTTTTTATTCTATTCTATTCCATCCTATGCTGTTCTTTTATTTTCTATCCTATTTTGTTCTGTTTTACTCTATTATATTATTTTCTACTTTATTTTCTGTTATATTCTTTTATATTCTATTCAATTTTTTCTATTCTATTCCTTTATTTTCTCTTCTATTTTATTATCTTTGGAAATTGGAAAACTATTCGAATTCGAAAACTATTTAAATTCGAAAACTTTTTAGATTCGAAAACTATTCGAATGTTTTTTTTTTTTAAAAATTAAATCGATCCGAATTAGAATTAGAAATTTTGAATAGTTTCGAAAACTAATAAACTAAACGAATTCCAAAAACGAATTAAACAAATGAAACGAATGTAACTAAACAAATTTATGTAAATAACAAATCAAAACGAAACAAAACATTTTTTTTCGTTCTGCACGTGTCTTTTTCAGATCATTGCCCTACTGCATAACCCAAGTGCGCGTGAGCTTGAGGTCTGGAACTGATGGCCGGACATTCTCCTTCAGGATTTTCTGGTAGAGCGCCACATTCATGGTTCCATCAATTATGGTAAGTCATCCGGGTCCTGATGCTGCAAAGCAGCCCCAGACCATCACACAAACTTCAACATGTCTGACTGTTGGTATGATGGCCTTTTTAGGAAATGCTGTTTTAGTTTTATGCCGGATGTAATGGGACGCACACCTTCCAAAAAGTTCAACCTTTGTCTCATCAGTCCACAGTTCCCTAAAATCTGCACATCTGCAAGATTGTTTTTGCAAATGTGAGATGAGCCTTTGTGTTATTTTTGCTCAGCAGTGGCTTTGGCCTTGGAACTCTCCCATGGACGCCATTTTTGCCCAGTCTCTTTCTTATTGTGGAATCATGAACACTGATCTTACCTAAGGCAAGAGAGGCCTGCAGTTCTTTAGATGTTGTTCTATGTTCTTTTATGTCCTCTTGGAATGCGTCGTCGTTGTGCTCCTGGAGTATTTTTGGATGGCCGGCCACTCATTTTTTCCAAGTTTTCTCCATTTGTGGATAATGGCTCTCACCATGGTTTGCTGGAGTCCCAAAACCTTAGGAATGGCTTTGTAACCCTTTCCAGACTGATACATGTCAATGACTTTGTTTCTCATCTGTTCTTGAATTTCTTTAGATCGCGGCATGATGTGTTGCTTTTTGAGATCTTTTAGCATGCTTCAGACAGCTTTAATTTAAGTGATTTTTTGATTCAACAGGTCTGGCAGTAATCAGGCCTGGGTGTGGCAAGGTAAATTTAACTCAGCCTTCCAAAAAATTGTGGTTAATCACAGTTTATTCATGATTTAGCATGATTTACTTTTTCACATAGGGCCAGGCAGGTTTAGACAGCTTTTTTCCTTAAAGGGGTTGTAAAGGCAAAAGGATTTTTATCTTAAGGCATTCTATGCCTTAAGATGAAAAACCTTCTGTGCGCAGCAGCCACCCTCAGCCCCCCTAATACTTACCTGAGTCCCATGTCTCTCCAGCGATGTCCACGAGTCCCTGGGCCATCCGCGACTCTCCTCCTGATTGGCTGAGACACAGCAGCAGCGTCATTGGCTCCCGCTGCTGTCAATCAAAGTCAGTTAGCCAATCAGGATAGGGCGGGCGGGCCCAAATCGGAGCTTCATGTCTAAATGGACACAGGGAGCTGTGACTCGGCTCGAGTGCCCCCATAGCAAGCTGCATGCTGTGGGGGCACTTGACAGGAGGGAGGGGCCAGGAGAGCCAAAGAGGTACCTGAGAAGAGGAGGGTCCAGGCTGCTCTGTGCAAAACCAACTGCACAGAGCAGGTAAGTAAAACATGTTTGTTATTTTTAGAGAAAAAAAACAAGACTTTACAATCACTTTAATAAATTAAATCATCATAAATTCCTCACTCTGACAATGTGAGGAGAAAGAAAAGCCAATCACCGGCTTCTGTTAGAGAGACATCGGTCCCGCAGAAGGAGAGCCACCGCCGCCTCATCTGTGCCCACCAGTGCCACCTGCTAGTGCCCACCAGTGACACCTACCAGTGCATATCAGTGATGCCTACCAGTGCCCACCAGTGCCACCTACCAGGGCTCAGCAGTGCCACCTATCAATGCCCATCAGTGCTGCCAATCAGTGCCCATCAGTGCCTTATCATCAGTGCAACCTATCAGTGCTGCCTATCAGTGTCACCTACCAGTGCCCATAAGTGCCCATCAGTGCCACCTATCAGTGCTGCCTATAAGTGCCTCCTATCAGTGCCACCCATCAGTGCCACCTATCAGTGCCCATCAGTGCCACCTATCAGTAGCCACCAGTGACCATCAGTGCTACCCATCAGTGCCACCCATCAGTGCCCAGCAGTGCCGTCTCATCAGTGCCTCCTTATCAGTGCCCATCAGTGCCGCCTTATCAGTGCCTATCAGTGCAGTCTATCAGTGCCCATCACCTATCAGTGCCCATCAGTACCTCCTATCAGTGCCCACAAGTGCAGCCTCATCAGCGCACATCAATGAACTAGAAAAATTAACTGTTTGCAATATTTTATAACAAACTATAAAACTTTTTTTTTTTTTTCAGTCTTTTTTTGTTTATTTAGCAAAAAAGAAATAACCCAGCAGTGATTAAATACCACCAAAAGAAAGCTCTATTTGTGTGAAAAAAATATATAAACATTTAATTTGGGTTGCATGACCACACAATTATCATTCAAAGTGTGACAGCGCTGAAAGCTGAACATTGGCCTGGGCAGGAAGGGGGTCTAAGTGCCCAGTAAGCAAGTGGTTAAAATCAGTTTGATGGTCTGAATTATTTAAGTGTGACAAATATGCAAAAAAATAAATAAGCAGGAAGGGGGCAAATACTTTTTCACAGCACTGTAAACAAGCACTTTATTGTGGCAATTGTATATGATAAACAAGATCAGTCATACGGATTATGTGTTTTTGATGTCATTGCATAAATGCATTGGGCCTCATGCATACTTGAGCTAAAAATGCTAAAGGCAGGCATTTCAACTTTTTTTTATCTGCCTCTAAGGTTCGATTCACATCTATGCATGTTGCTTTTGAGCGTTTCTGCAGTGTTTGTTGCTGTTCTTGACGCGTTTTTTTTAACCGCGGTTTTACCACGTTTTTACCACAAATTTGCAGCGATTTGCATTTTGCAATTTGAATTTTATTTTACTGTACATTCACTGTATAAAGCTGGTTGCTAAGCAGTGGGCCGGGAAGCCAGTCGCCGCATCCTTAACAACCAATGAGTCATCAAAAAAAATTGTGGAAGAAAACAATGTGGGGTCCCCCCCCAGGTTCATACCAGGCCCTTTGGGTCTTGTAAGGATTCGGAGTGGGGTCCCTCCTAAAATCCAAACCAGACCCTTATCCGAGCATGCAGTCCGGTAGTATAGGAAAGGGAGGAGACGAGTGAGTGCCCCCTCTCGTGAATCATACCAGGCCACATGCCCTCAACATGGTACCCCTACTAAGTCACCACAAAAAGTAGTGTAGTGTGACAAAAGACTATAGACAGTTTTTGACAAGACCTTTAAAAATGTCTCGTTCTTCCCATGCTTCTTCCTCCTCCGGTCTTCTCCTTCTCCTGCTTCTTCCTATTGTCTTTTGTCACACTACACTAGACATGTGCACACTGAAATATTTTGTTTCAGAATTTCGTTTTCGTCCGAAAAATTAATTAATTTAGTTACTCCCGAAATTCATTTTTATTTATTTTGTTTCGGTAAAAAATGCATTCATCCGAAAATTCGAATTAATTACGGTCGAATCTGTCATTGAAGGCTTACAGTATGGTGTCTGTCGAATGTTCAAAGAAGATTTGACGGAGCAGCGAAACTGTACGACGCCGCAATCGTACATTTCCGGTCGAAGGTTCCTCCTACAAGCAATAGAAGAATTCTAATGTTGTATGACACTAGTAATAATTATATTTATAAATCATTATTACTAATCAATCAACATTCAAATTTTTCTATAGCCTATGGGCCGAGCATTTGACCGGAAATGTACGATTGCGGCGTCATATAGTTTAGCTGCTTGTCGAATCTTCTTAGAACTTTCGACAGACACCATAAGCCTTCAATGACAGATTCAACGTTTGTATGTTTTTCGCTGCTTCGTCGAATCTTCATTGTTTATGTCGAATGGTCTACCCCAACACTGTCTCTATAATGTCGAATCTTTTCTCTCTATGTAGAATAATCTTGGACTAATAGAGTTAAAGCGGAGCTCCACCCTAAAGTGGAACTTCCGCTCATCGGAACCCTCCCCCCCTCCGGTGTCACAATTGACACCTTTCAGGGGGGAGGGGGGTGAAGATAACTGTCTAAGATAGGTATTTTCACCCACTTCCGGGAGTCCTCTCTGCGGAAAATCTGCGGGAAGCACGTCACTTCCCGCAGAATACCCGTTGTGTTCTGGGAGACACTCGGCTCCCAGAACACAGGGGGACCAGTGAGAACGGCGCAGCGCGACTCGTGCATGCGCCGCAGGGAACCGGGCAGTGAAGCCTCAAGACTTCACTTCCTGGTTCCCTCATCGAAGATGGTGGTGGGGGCAGCAGAGTGACAAGCGATTGCTCGTCCTCTGCTGCGGGACGTCGCTGGACTCCAGGACAGGTAAGTGTCCTAATATTAAAAGTCAGCAGCTGCTGTAGCTGTAGCTGCTGGCTTTTAATATTTTTTTTTTTTCTGGCGGAGCTCCGCTTTAAGGTTAGGCACATTCGACCACAGGTTCGATAGACACAGATTGTTATTGTCAGCGTCAAGTCGAATCTCCTATCTATATCGAACTGTTGTATTAACGAAAACGAAAATAAAGAATTTTTTTATGTCAGATCTTTCGGATTTCAGATTTTGCGCATTCGTTTTCGTTTGTTAAAATGATAATGAAAATACCCGAAATTCGGACGAAAATGCATTCGGACGAAAACGAATGCACATGTCTACACTACACTACTTTTTTTGGTGAATGGGTAGGGGTACAATGTACCCCATACTCATTCACATGGGGGGCTGGGATCTGGGGCCCCCTTGTTAAAGGGGGCTTCTGAATTCCGATAAGCCCCCCGCCCACAGACCCCAACAACCACTGGCCAGGGTTGTCGGGAAGAGGCCCTTGTCCCCATCAACATGGGGAGAAGGTGCTTTGGGGTGGGCCAACATCAGCGCCTGACCTCACAAATGCGCTTCTGGAAGAATGGTCAAACATTCCCATAGGCACACCTCATGCCTTGTGGACAGCCTTCCCAGAAGAGTTGAAGCTGTTATAGCTGCAAAGGGTGGGCCAACTCAATATTGAACCCTACGGACTAAGACTGGGAGTTCATGTGTGTGTAAAGGCAGGTGTTCCAATACTTTTGGTGATATAGTGTATATATAAAAACATAGAACAACAAGAGTATTTTGGAATATTCTTTTACAGGCATCAATGAGAGGTTCAACTGACCTGACATTTTGATTGACCACACTAATCTGCTTGTAAGCTGTCATTAGTCCAGCCTGACTAAGGCAGGCCATACATTATGTTTTCTTTCCTTCAACCACGGGTTGAAGAAAAGAAAATTGCTCAAATCCCCTATCAATGTAGTCAGTGTTAAATGGGGGAATCCCTCCCGTAGCGCTATTGTGTTCTGCCGGTGGGCAGTCTTCCCCATCAGCAGAATGTAATGATCACTGGTAATGGTTATAGCTTCCAGCAGGGATCAGGCAAAAAAAATCCAATAGGCTAGACAGCCTACCCCTAAAAGTAATGAGTTATTATGTGTTTGTAATAAAGTGCCACCTGCTTAACACACACTACCTCTCCCTTCCTCTCCTTTCCCATATGACAACTTATACATTTGCACTTCAAAGATAGGGTGAATCAAATAACAAATTTATCATCTTTAGCATCTGCAAACTTTAGTACAAAACAAAGCATATGGGTAGAAGATTGCTAGTTGAAATTATAAACCTATAGAAAAATAGTAACACTCACATAACCTCCAAATAATATCCTACGTGCCCCAGATGACGTCAGATATGACAGAACGCATAGGGAGGAGCCTGCATTGACGTCACTACATCGATACTGGAAGCGACTGGGAAGCTATCTTGTGTGTATCTGCGGTTTTTATATGAAAAATGCTTTTTTACTTGGAGGATAAGTGAGTGTTACTATTTTTCTATTCAATAAACCACTTATACACAGAGTTACACTATGCAAGGTCTCTCTGTTTATTTTTTAATCTATACATTGCGGAAGACTCGACTACCGAGGTGTGCAGTGGTATTGCCCAGGATGGTCCATCATCATTGAGTATCAAAGGATATCGCTATATCACATTGGCAAAATTGACTTATCTGTAGTGGATAGTCAATTTTGTCTAGTAAGCCTTGTGTTTGATTACTGGGTGGAGGTCTAGATCAGGGTTTCTCAACCCCTTTTTCCAGTCAAGGCACCCTTTAAAATGCTGCACAATCTCAAGGCACCCCATTTTAAAATGTAAAAAACGAAACATATTTTTACATAATATATATAATGCAGCAACATCCACACATGTGGGACACCCAGCATTGGAGATGATTGAGTCTTCTAAAGCAAGGGTCTCTAAACTTTCGAAAAAAAGGGCCAGTTTACTGTCCTTCAAATATTAGGGGGGTCGGAACTGTGGCCAGTGAGAATAGAAAATGTCCTGGCATTGGTGGGATTAAACAATGCCATAGGCTTGGTGGTCAGTGGGAGTAAAAAAATTACATCATTGGTGTCAGTTGGAGAAATAATGCCCCAATCTTTAGTGTCAGTGGAAGGACTAGTGTCTCATATCAGTGGAATGAATAGTGCCCTAAGGGCAGGATAAGGGCAAGCAAAGGGCCACGTCCAGCCCAAGGGCCGCAGTTTGGAGACCCCTGTTTTAAAGCAAACACATGTTTGCACACTGGTACTGAATAGTATTCCAATGTTTCTTTTCTCTCCCAGTATCTCTGCCTCACTCAGCTAATGTGACCCCAGTTCTGATAGAGAGGATCAGGGGAGGAAGAAACGAGGATACTGTGCAGGTGCTCAACGTCCTCCTTATCAATCAATAACGTCATTGATTGTTAGTACACTGGCTGGCTAGAAGGTTGTAGTGGTGCACAATGAAAACTTTTGGCTTTGTGTAACTAAAAGGCAGGCTTTATCCACCCACTGACTTGTATAGTATTTTTGGGAAATTTTTAGGCATTTTGCCAAGGTACCCTTAAGAAATCTGAAGGCACCACATGGTGCCTGGGCACCCTGGTTGAAAAAGGCTGGTCTAGACACTGCATGCGTTTTTTTTTTTATTGGAAGTTTCCATTGCACTTCTGATTTTCTCACCAATCACAGACCCATATTGGATCACTGGGACTATTGTGGGCTGTATTTCTCTATATCCATATCACTATCTAGGTGATAGGTGGTCACTTTCTTTTTTAGCGCAACATTTTTATTTTATTTTTTGAAACAAAGATTTTATTACAGATTTTCAAGAAACATACAGAGTAATGCAGTAAATTAGGATACAGGTTCCATTTGTAGTAATCCAGACTTCAGTCTACAAATTATGAGCATACAAATTCTAAGGAAAACCAAACACTGTAGAGTATAACATTTGCATCGTAGTCTATGTCTAAAGATAAGGGGGTGCACTGGCTTCCTTAGTAATTTCGCATCTCAGTCTAAACTGTTCTACTAGCAAATCAGAAGACTATCAGAACCACCTGAAAGAGCATGTTCCTACGGGCTCTTCATTTCCTAACTATTCAGTTTTTAAATGGCAAACCGGAGATCAGAGCCGACCCCTAGAGTCAGCCCCTAGCTCCACATCCACCAAGTAATAGGGCTTAGATAACGAGAAAGAGGAAAGAATAGGAAAGAAAAGATAGGAAGGGGAGGTGAGGGAAAGGGGATGTGTACAGAAGGGGAATAGACGGAGAGGGGGTAGGATCCCACCAGCTGCCCCCTCCATCTACTGTCTGCCGAATACATCCACCGGGTCTCCCGGGTTCACTGGGTGGAACATTTTTTTTTAACTAAGTCATTACATGTATTATTCTGATGTGAAATAGTATAGCTGGCAGATAAGTGATAAACAAAAGGTTAAAAAAAATAAACAAGTAAACCAAACAAAAAAAATCAAATAAAGGGCACACTGGATGGACCATTTGGTCTTTTTCTGCCATTACTTTTTAATGATTCAAAGGTGTGGTTGAATAAGTGTGAATAAGGTGTGGTTGAATAATATATTTTTTGAATATTCCTGTTACTCACAGCTTACTATTAGCTTGAGACTTAATTATATTATTATTATTCATGTTTGTTTTTAGCATCTTTTGAGTACTATAAGGTATTGCCTTTTGAAGTTACTAATCTTAAGCCCTGTACACACGATCGGTTTTACCGATGAAAACAGTCCGATGGACTTTTTTCATCGGACAAACCGATCGTGTATGGGACCCATCGGTCTTTTTTCCATCGGTTTTAAAAAATAGAACATGTTTTCAATTTTTCCGATGGATCAAAAACCAATAGCAAATTCCGATCGTCTATGGGCAATTCCATCGGATAAAAAAAACACGCATGCTCAGAATCAAGTCGACGCATGCTCAGAAGCATTGAACTTAATTTTTCTCGGCTCATCGGAGTATTTTACGTCACCGCGTTTGGAACGGTCGGTTTTTTGACTGATGGTGTGTAGGCAAGACTGATGGAAGTCAGCTTCATCGGATTTCCGATGGACAAAACCATCGGATTAGAATCCATAGGATATCCGATCATGTGTACGAGGCTTTACAGTTTGATCAAGCTATGAGACATATCGTATATACTCGAGTATAAGCCAAGTTTTTCAGCCCTTTTTTTAGGGCTGAAAGTATACCCCTCGGCTTATACTCGAGTCAGTACCTGAAAATCGTGAAATTCCACGGCCGGCGTCCATTGTTCAAATCTCGCGCCGTTCTCCCTGTTCCTTCCGCGATAGGCGGATCCAGCAAACACTGTGTTGAGTGTTTGCGCCTATCACGGAGGTCCTCTTGTCCGACGTCCGTGATTGGCGGAGCACTGAACACAGTGCCTGCTGGGAAACGGAGTTGGAGAATGAGAGGACCTCTGTGATAGGCGAAAACACTCAACACAGTGTTTGCTGGAAACGCCTATCACGGAAGGGACAGGGAGAATGGCGCGAGATTTGAACAATGGACGCCGGCCGAGGAATTACAAGATTTTCAGGTACACTGACTCGGGCACAGGGAGGCTGCAATGGACACAGTAAGGAGGCACAGTGAGGTGACAATGGGCAGTGAGGTGGCACAGTGAGATGGCAATGGGCACAGTAAGGGGGCACAGTGAGGCGACAATGGGCACAGTGAGGTGACAATGGGCAGTGAGATGGCAATGTGCACAGTGAGGTGGCAGAGTGAGATGGCAATGGGCACAGTAAGGTTGGGCAATGGGCACATTTCCTCCCCTCGGCTTATACTCGAGTCAATACGTTTTCCCAGTTTTTTGTGGTAAAAGTAGGTACCTCGGCTTATACTCGGGTCGGCTTATACTCGAGTATATACGGTATATTATTTTCAGTTATATTAAGGAGCTATAATTCTTTATTGTTACCTGATATAGTATTTCCCTGTACGGCTCTTGTCCTTTTTAATTTGTTAAACTTCAATAAACAAATTTGACAAGAACAAAGGTGTGCCACCAGCACAAGACGCAACCTACCCCACCACCTGAGGACCCCTTTGACGGGCACTATCCATACTACCTTTTCATACTGATCGCGATATCAATAGTTATGAATTTTCAACTGGGAGTATTCTCACCATATTACATTGGGCCACATTGAACTCACTGTATTTATCGGCAGCCATCTGTCTGCTTAAGTTATTAAACCAGTCGTATACTAATTCATTGCTAGAGTTCACCTTCTGTTTATCTATATGTCATCATCAAATCATTACTTTAACCCTATATGATATGTTTGATGGATATTGGCCAGTTTAATAAATTATATTATTTGTCTTGCATATAAGTGTAACTATATTTCAAAGCCATTGTATCTCATTTTTAGGGACTCATTAATGACAGGAATAGTACCACTGGATTGGCGCAGGGCCAATGTGGTGCCTATATTTAAAAAGGGAGCAAAGTCTTTACCAAGTAACTACAGACCTGTTAGTTTAACTTCTATAGTTGGTAAGATACTGGAGAGATTAATAAAAGACCACATAGATGAGTTCTTGCTGGAAAAAAATATTTTAAGCAACAGACAGCATGGATTCATGAAAGACACAAGTTATCAGACAAACCTGATTTCTTTTTATGAAGAGGTAAGTAAAACCTTGGACAGAGGGGTGGCGGTGGACGTGGTATACTTGGATTTTGCAAAAGCGTTCGATACAGTTCCGCAAACACGGCTCATGTGTAAGGTCAAGTCTACAGGCTTGGAAATATCAGTTTGTAAATGGATAGAAAACTGTCTAAAAGACAGAATTCAGAGAGTAGTGGTTAATTATTCTTACTCTGAATGGTCCAAGGTTATCAGTGGTGTACCCCAAGGTTCAGTGTTGGGACCCTTACTTTTTAAAATGTTTATAAATGATATTGGGTCTGAGATCAAAAGTAACATTTCTGTCTTTGCAGATGACACCAAGCTATGCAGTGGAATAACGTCCTTACAGGATGTCTTCAATTTACAAGCCAAACTCAATTCTCTGTCTAATTGGGTGACTATGTGGCAGATGAGGTTTAATGTTGATGAATGCAAAGTTATGCACTTGGGGGCTAAGAATATGAATGCATCATACATACTAGGGGGAGTACAACTGGGGGGATCAGTAGTGGAGAATGATCTGGGGGTTTTGGTAGATCATAAGCTTTATAATAACATGCAATGCCAAGCTGCAGTTTCCAAAGCGAGCAAAGTCCTTTCTTGTATTAAGAGAGATATGGACTCCAGAGAGAGAGAGATATAATTTTGCCCCTGTAAAAATCATTAGTAAGACCTCATCTGGAATATGCAGTTCAGTTTTGGGGCCCAGTTCTCAAAAAGGATATTGGGGAACTGGAGAAAGTGCAGAAAAGGGCAACCAAACTGATAAGAGGCATGGAGGAGCTCAGCTATGAGGAAAGATTAGAGGAACTGAATTTATTCACTCTTGAGAAGAGGAGATTAAGGGGTGATATGATCAACATGTACAAATATATAAGGGGTCCATATAGTGAACTTGGTGTTGAGTTATTCACTTTACGGTTAACACAAAAGACAAGGGGGCACTCTTTACATCTAGAGGAAAAGAGATTTCATCTCCAAATACGGAAAGGTTTCTTTACAGTTAAGCCCCGTACACACGATCGGATAACCTATGGATTTTCGTCTGATGGATTTGTCCATCGGAAATCCGATGAAACTGTTTTTCATCAGTCTTGGCCACACACCATCAGTCTAAAAACCGACCGTTCCAAACGCGGTGAGGTAAAACACTCCGATGAGCCGAGAAAAATGAAGTTTAATGCTTCTGAGCATGCGTCGACTTGATTCTGAGCATGCGTGGGTTTTTTAACCGATGGACTTGCCCATAGACGATCAGAAATTCCCATCGGTTTTTTATCCATCGGAAAATTTTAAAACAAGTTCTATTTTTTACAACCGATGGAAAAAAGACCGATGGGTACCATACACGATCGGTTGGTCTGATAAAAACCGTCCATCGGACGGTTTTCATCAGTCAAACCGATCGTGTGTATGGGGCTTAAGAGCTGTTAAAATGTGGAATAGACTCCCTGCAGAGGTGGTTCTGGCCAGGTCAGTAGATTGCTTTAAGAAAGGCCTGGATTCTTTCTTAAATGTACATAATATAACAGGATACTGACATTTATAGGTAAAGTTGATCCAGGGAATATCCGATTGCCTCTCGTTGGATCAGGAAGGAATTTTTTCCCCTGCTGTAGCAAATTGGATTGTGCTCTGCTGGGGTTTTTCGCCTTCCTCTGGATCAACTGTGGGTATAGAATTAGGTACAGTATATGGGATTGTATGATATTATTATTTTATTTTTTTATGGTTGGACTGGATGGACTTGTGTCTTTTTTCAACCTTACTAACTATGTAACTATGTAACTATGGATAACTGTACTGTGATGGAATCTACCTTTCCTTGCCCTTCCCCTATATTTTTATTGTTATCCATTACATTGGTATCATTTATATACCGGTACCCGCTGTCTGGCCTTACGTAGCGTATATTATAATTATAATATAAAGAATCCCATCTAATTTGTTTGGCCTTATAGATACACCCCCATATTAGGAGTATCATGTAGTCTAAATTTGTCTATAAAGTGGAACCACTGTAGCAATATATTGGTACCAGCATTAATACTAAAATTAGTTAAATACAGAACTCTTGAGTAAGAACAGGCCAAATCAGCTACTCTATATGACTAGTACACTATTACTTGTATTATTCTTACTATTATTATTACCATTACTATTTACTTTAAACCTGTAGACCTCCATATTGTTTGATCGGTCGACTGAAACAATCTAATATCCTCACGTACCTACCTGCTGGATCTGGCTTCCACCAGGATAGTCACAGTGTGTGTCCTCTCGGTACTGGCGCATATGCTAAGCTGCATATGAATCACCCAACTTTTTTCAGACTAGGTCAGCAAGCAGTAGTTTTTACTGCTAAAATGTGATAAATATTATAACGCAAACATATCTCGATGTATCATTATTATTTAAACTATTGTTGGATACTAATGAAATTTTTTCATGTCCTGTACAGACCTGATGAAACTTAAGATGAGTGCAAGGCCCTGATGAAGCACAACTGTGTGAAGCATGTTGGCTACCTGCACAACAAAGTATCTTGTTTCAATTCTTCTATGGTCTATGTAAACCAATGAACATGTTTTAATAATGTTATTAATAAATTTATACTTTTCTAAACTAATCTTGTCTAGTGTGCTCACCTTATAAACAGAACCGGTGTCTCCTATTAAAATCCCAATATTTTGAGAGAGCCCTGTCTCTCACTTTTCTTCCTTTATTGTCTACTTGGGACTGGGAGACCAGATTGTATGTTTCTGGAAACCATCCAACTTGTCCATACGTGTGGTTGACACCCTTGCAAATCAGATTCAACGTGAGCTTTGACTCAAGAAAATCACTACTCATCACTACTTACGATGCCATAACAAGGGAAAAACAACTGAAATTGAGTTAATCAAGATAGAATGGAAGTTTGCTGGAAAAAACGTTGACACCTAAGGTGTACTTTTCACATGAATCTAAGTCTAACAAAAGTGTCATTGTATTTAACTTACATATAAGCCTTTCCTTTATGCTCAGTATTCTCCTTTTCTTTGTCTGTTACATCATTTAATAATATTTTCGCAGTGAGAATTCCTCCAATAATGATGTCTCCATCCTTGAAACATTCATAGGGCTCATAGACATCTCTCAGATTGAGGTTACAGGCCAGTGCCGGACTCTGGCTGTCTGTACTGCATGGTGTCACACAAAATACTATTATCCAGAAGAGGACGTTAAAGACATGATATGCAGCTGTGAATCGGAGAGACACATTCTTGCATGGTAACAAACAATCCATGATGAGCATGAAATCATGTTCATGGTGTTTGGGGGTATAATCTGACACAGACATGTGCAGAGTGTGCATCCCAATGACAGTATGAAGACTTGACTCTTCTCTATCCCTCTATTTATACAGTTTAGAGTCATATGGCTCTCTCTCTCTCTATCGTGAATAACAATATCTAATTTCATCTGTTTTCTTAGGCAAAACGTTTATTTGTAGAACTGACTAAAAGCGAACGTTTAGGGAAAAAAAGGAGAGTTATAATGGTGTATTACTAAAATAATTCTAAATTAAAATATCTTATGTGAGCCTAAATTTAGTCTAAACTTTGAACAATGATTCAGTGATAAAGGAAACACAGGTACAGTACGTATGTATGATGTGTACTCCAAGAAAAAGTGAGTCTGTATAAGAAATGTGGCATAGAGAAGACATTTTTTTAATGTATTTTTTCTTGTTCAAGTATTTTATTAAAGATTATCAGAAAACATTAAATGTAATGAGTAAAGAGAAAATTTTTACATCGTAACATTAAGATAATCTTAATGCAGGAAAGTATATCTCTAGTCACATATGACATCATATAATTGTTTAGTTAAGAATTAAATTAATACAGATCAATGCAGTAAATTAATAGTTTCCTATCTAAACAAAAATCTATCTTATATATGTAGCAATACCCCCAGTTAAGAGGGTTGCCCTTGTTTTTGGCCCTGTAGTGCACCGCTGTCAACCCCTGGCAATTGGCTCTAACCTCTCGTGGCACAGTTAGTAAAGGGGATGATAGAATTGCAATCACTCTAATATTCTCTATGACACAATCCCACAGTAAAGCACACAGTATGGTATAGCACAGTAAATGACACTGACAACCAATATACTTAACTCTAATATTTTACTGTTGGTAAAGGTTAGAATGATAAACAGTATGCAATGCGACATGCAAAATGGTGTAGCGACCTCACCTCTCACTCCCTCCTTCTCTTCTCGATCAATGGCTCTCGTCTAGGGGACCAGGGAGGAGAGTGTGGCACACCACCAGCTCGTATCCTCTTATGTGCAGAGGTGTGAGCTATAACCTTTTACCTTTGGGCCTGTGCCCCTGTCCAGAGCCAAAACTTCCCTTGAGAATGACCCTTTAACTCCCAGAAAGTCAAGTTCCACACCACTGAAAGTCCAACACTTATTTATTCTTCAGAGCAATAAATAGTCCTTTAAGAGCGACTGGTCAGACATAGAACAGAACACAGTGAAGAGGAGGTCCAGGCACAAACTTGAACTTGGGTTTTCTCCTGTTCCGTTATAGCACGAACAGGCTTGGCGCACAGTCGCTGCCACCGACCGTGAGGGGGTCTCTGCCACAGACCAGATGAATAAGGCCTCTGCCACAGACCTGGTTGTTGGGTCTCTGCCACCGACCTGATTTACGATGGGTCCCTGCCACAGACCATGAGAACGTAGACTACCTTCTATAGGAAATGGCCCCAGTCAGAGAGAGGACATCCATCCGGACAGTTACCAGAGGCCCCACCGTCACCAGCAAATGCTGCACTGGGTCTTCGGAAGGGTCACCTCCCTGGCCTCCTCGTCCCAGATTCAGGTGTCCAACACCCGAGGACACCCTAGAAGCCCTCGATCCCTTGCGGGACCCAGTCGAAGGTACTGGGCCCCAGGCCTCCAGAGAGTACCTCACCCCAGACTAAAGGTGTCTGGGGTGGAACCGCAACTCCGTCCCTGGGCCTAGGGCACCCGGAGACTCCACACACATGCACCCAGGTCGAAGGTGCCTGGGCGCAGACCTCGTGCAGTAGATGTCTGCCCCCTTTATACCCTCTCCCAGCATGCACAGTGGGTTCCCCGCCCCGCTGTACTACTGCCGCGAGAGGACACAAAGGGCACAGCCCTCCAATGGTGGTTCAACCCCAGCCCATGGCAACAGTGCCACCCATAGGCCGCAGGGAACTAGACACCATTGATATCCTCCACTGACATAAATTGGTCCAGGAATCCTAACAATTGTTGCACCTGGCTTGATACCACTCAGATGCCTCCCCTAAATATGACCACCCGCTACACATCCCCCCCAGTGATTTGACACTGGGCCCCAGTGTCTGAAACCAATTTATGCCCCCCTCTAAGCAGAGTCAGCACAAATACGATCCAGAGACAAACTAACCAAAGGGAAAAAAAAACAAATGACAATTTAAAAATGTTGTTTCGTTTGTGCCTGAACCACCAGAGAAAGGAAGAAACAACAAACAAAACATACACAGATATAACAGCATAATTTTTTCCAAAATCACATTTCCCCCCTCCCACATCACTGACTAAGAGGTGCCCCATTCTCAGCAGGCTTGATTGACGTTCTCCTGCAGAGGGAAAAAGGAACACATTATCTTATACAGTATGCAATTTGGAATGAACAGGCTCCCCCTAAGGTAAACCCCTTCCTTCCAAAAGTAATGTGTGGTGTGTGTGACAATCGTTGCGCAACACCGCCACCTGGTGGTGGTGTCACGGTCAGAACACTTGTTTTCTTCCATCCAGAAATCCTTTTTTCTGTACTGTGGCCCTATCTCAACTACACCCCAAAGTCTCAGTATCCTTGCGGTGGAGAAAGAAAAGGGAGAACAACAAACAAACTGCTTTGTGGGTTAAAGAGTCCCTGAGTTCCGGCAAAGGCACTCCGGAATGTTCAGCAACAAAAAAAAAACAGGAGTCTATTCTCCTACAAATAGAATCTTGGGTGCGGCAGTACCAGGGGTTTCAAATAACTGTCAAAGGTTTCCATGTGATATTCCACATCATCCCCCTCCCTCCGACAAATAAGCACCCGATCAGCATGGATGTGCCGACCCAACATCCACTCTGCCTTGCAGTCTTTGAACCTTTTGGAGGCTACAGGGGAACATGAGAGGTACCTGCGAGCATGGGGCACCTTGAGATGTGTCCAGATGAAGTCATCATACCACCGCTGTCTGCAGGCCTCCACTTCATATAAAAGTTCCTTAGACAAATATGGGTACTCCCACCCATATTCATTGGCAACTTTCTGACTGAAAAGTCTCTGCAAACGGGAAAGGGGTGGCATTGTAGCACAGTCTCCTTCACCAGGCAGCACTATAGCATCCGGGTGCCGGGGCACCTTCATCACCTGTAGATTAGGCATAGGAGCCCGCAGTGACACCCGCTTCGCACCAGCAATGGGCGCAGGCGACTCCGAGGGTAGAGAGGCATGCAGGGGACCAGATCCCTCCTCAGGCGCCGGGGCCTCCACCCGGGGTGTACTATCCCCAGTGGACATGGGTGGGTCCCTTTTCACACGGGACGAGGATAGGGGTATCTTGTCCCAGCCTTTCTGAGCAGAAAGTTTGTCAATTGCAACGTCATCTCCAACATCGGAGATTGACTCCATGTCGCAGGTGTCATACTCCTGTGTGGGATAGTAACTCTGTGTAGACGTGGAGTCACCCCCTTGGACAGGTTCCAGGGCCTCTGGATCCCCGACACCTCCAACCACACACCAGGTCCCGTCCCTCTGCTCACCTCGACCTTTACTTGAACTGGGATGTCCGGGGCTCTTCCTTCCGGATCCATCCAGGCCAGGCAAGCGCTGGGGTGTAACTCTCCCACGGCCGCAGGAAGCCTTGACCAAACCGACTCTCCTCTTTGGCGGTGGAAGTAGGGATTCCGTGGTGACCAAAGCAGCATCTTCGGATTTCTCAATCGCAGTCTCACTCTCAACGGTGGCTTCCTCCAAAGCCCGGTCAGTGCGCGTAGGGATGGCTGTACAAGCTTTGACTTCTCCTTCAAGAGTGGTGGCGCCTGTAATACAGTTGAGGTGGAAGGCCCGAGGCCTTTCCGTGGGTTGCTCCACCTCGAAGATGAATTCTTTACAGGCCTCGCATCGCCCGAATGGCTTCAGATGGACCACCAGTCCCGAACATCCGGAACAAATCACACCGAGGGCCTCAACGTCCTTACATACGTAAAGGGCGAATCGCCCCTGAAGCTTGAGCCTAATCCCCGTATCTGTCAGCGGAGTAGCAAACTAAGTCATCCTCGTGGCTGTAGAAGTAGGAACCCACGAGGCAGTAGTGAACGCGCTGACCGCTTGCTGCTCCATCGCGCACTGACTATCTCGCGCCAAAGTCCCCACGTGCATCACTTCACATGGCCAGACTCCTCCCAGATTCCGTACCTGTTCGCGGGCTTTCGTTGTGTCACGCCCAGGAACTGCGCAGACAGGGTGTGCCTCGTGGCGCGTTGGCCAATATGGCCGACCTCCTCGGAACTCCTCTGGGCAGAAAAGTTCAAACTGTGAAGGTCTCGGCTCCATTAACACAGACACAGATCCTGGACACAGAGCCCCCACATGTAGCGACCTCACCTCTCACTCCCTCCTTCTCTTCTCAATCAATGGCTCTCGTCTAGGGGACCAGGGAGGAGAGTGTGGCGCACCCCCAGCTCGTATCCTCTTATGTGCAGAGGTGTGAGCTGGTGGTGTGGAGTCTCTGCCACAGACCAGATGAATAAGGCCTTTGCCACAGACCTGGTTGTTGGGTCTCTGCCACCGACCTGATTCACGATGGGTCCCTGCCACAGACCATGAGAATGTGGACTACCTTCTATAGGAAATGGCCCCGGTCAGAGAGAGGACATCCATCCGGACAGTTACCAGAGGCCCCGCCGTCACCAGCAAATGCTGCACTGGGTCTTCGGAAGGGTCACCTCCCTGGCCTCCTCATCCCAGATTCGGGTGTCCAACACCAGAGGACACCCTAGGAGCCCTCGATCCCTTGCGAGACCCAGTCAAAGGTACTGGGCCCCAGGCCTCTAGAGAGTATTTCACCCCAGACTAAAGGTGTCTGGGGTGGAACCGCAACTCCATCCCCGGGCCTAGGGTACACGGAGACTCCATGCACATGCACCCAGGCCGAAGGTGCCTGGGCGGGGACCTCGTGCAGTAGATGTCTGCCCCCTTTATACCCTCTCCCAGCATGCACAGTGGGTTCCCCGCCCCGCTGTACTACTGCCGCGAGAGGACACAAAGGGCACAGCTCTCCAATGGTGGTTCAACCCCAGCCCATGGCAACAGTGCCACCCATAGGCCGCAGGGAACTAGACACCATTGATATCCTCCACTAACATAAATTGGTCCAGGAATCCTAACAATTGTTGCATCTGAGCCTGATACCACTCAGATGCCTCCCCTAAATATGACCACCCGCTACAATGGGTATACTTATTAAAACATCAAACGTTCAGCAATATGATAGACAGTTTAACAGACCCCGCTGCAGCTATCCTCCCTCGTGGACAATATGGCCACCAGCAATGTCCTATACTACCCAGTCAGGTCTGACTATGATTTGGGTATAGTTCTGTGGAAGAAATCTTCGCTAGCAAACACGCAAACACGGTGGTGCACTTTAAGAACAATTGTAATCCAACAAAATAACGATGATTGGTAACTTTATAAAGCTGGACAGACTAATAACTCAGTTATGCAGATAGTCTCCCCAGAGTGTAACTGCAATCACTATGATGGTCCTGAATAAAGTTAATGGGCCTAGAGATACTGTGGTGTAGCTCTGAGCAGATGCTCTCTCACCCGACCGGACTAGTCCTTGTCCGTTACTTCCGTTACTGTGACTCAATTCACAGTGTCCACGACACCTGGGTCTTCGGTCCTCCTGATGACAGAACTCAGCAACAGGATCAGATGCTCCGCAGGCTCCTCTGTGGAGCGGAAGGCTCTTTGGAAAAGCACAAGGCCCAGGCTTCAGGCCTTGCACACACAGCAGGTCAGCACGGGGATCCTCTTGCTGGGAGGGCGGTGTCCAAAGAGAAAGAAATGGGGCCCACCTCCCTCTTATAAAGTCCACCCCAGCAGTCTTTGCACGGGGCAATGAACCCTGGGTGCCTCAAGGCGTGCTGGGAACTGTAGTCTCTTGGGGTTTAAAAGAAACAATACCCCGCTACATATATACAGTGGAACCTTGGATTACGAGCATAATCCTTTCCAGGAGAATGCTTGTAATCCAAAGCACTCGCATATCAAAGCGAGTTTCCCCAAAGAAGTCAATGGAAACGAAAATAATTTGTTCCACATCGACTTCTATGGCATGCAATACCGCATGTAGCCAGAGGTGGGGGGTGCCGGAGAGTCTCGGAAATACTCGGAGACTGTTCGGCTGCATTCGGAAACCCTCGCAAAGGCTCGGAAACACTTTGGAACAGAGTATTTTTGAGTGTTTCCAAATATTTCCGAACAGCTCCGGCGCCCCCACACCTCTGGACAAATGCGGTACTGCACACTGCAGAGGAATATGCTTGTTTTGTGAGACAATACTCGTCAGGATTTTTTTTTAAATAATTGCTTGTATTGCGAAACGCTCGTTAACCGCGTTACTCGCAATCCGAGGTTCCACTGTATATACACATTTATGTAGAGTCGCTTGTATATTTGGTGCTCTTTTCAATAGTGGAACATTCTGGTTAATCTACCGCTGATTTGGGGCCTAATATCAGAATATTATTCTGGCATGTCAACCAACTATAGTGGAGTTTACCTGCATTAAAAAGGTAATATGATAAATGAGGAGGGGAAGGGGTTCACATCTAGGAGGGGCGAGAAAGCAAGTAGGAAGAGGATAGGATAGAAGGTCCCTGAAGGTAGGTTACTCCCAGAGAGAGAAGACATTTTTATTTTTTGGTTTATTTTATTTTAGTAGGCGAGGTTGAAAAAAGACACAAGTCCAACCTATGTGTGTGATTATATGTCGGTATTACATTGTATATCCCTGTATGTTGTGATCATTCAGGTGCTCATCTAATAGCTTTTTCAAACTATCGATGCTCCCCGCTGAGACCACCGCCTGTGGAAGGGAATTCCACATCCTTGCTGCTCTTATAGTAAAAACCCTCTACGTAGTTTAAGGTTAAACCTCTTTGCTTCTAATTTTAATTGTTAAACTCCCTTCCGCAAAAAAAGTTTTATCCCTATTGTGGGGTCACCAGTATGCTATTTGTAAATTTAAATCATATCCCCTCTCAAGCGTCTCTTCTCCAGAGAGAATAAGTTCAGTGCTTGCAACCTTTCTTCATTTTATTTTTTTTCTATTGGAGCTCCGTGGTACAGTGCTTAGCCAATCCCCTGTAAACAACAAACTGAAACCGTGAAATCACAGCACACACAAAGCATGCATGAGGGTACAGAATATTACAACCTCTGAAGAGGGTAGGGCCTCAATCCCTGGACCCCATAGGTCGTTCATTAGGGATGCCACCTCAATAACTTTAAAACCGAACCCAATCTTTATTGCACAGGTTCTGTGGCTAATTTAATGCAGATAAGACACTAAGTGAGTTTAATTACCACCTTAATCAGGCCAAAGCCAGATGGACCCCATTCCTTAAGGACCTGCCAAAGCTGGTCCTCCAAGTACTTGGTGAGGGATCTCCTATAGGCTGGGTTCACACAGCAGGAGTCCGGTGCGTCTCTACACACCGTTTCAGTTCCGATTTTAGTCCAAATTTTGGGCTGAATTTGAACCTGAAATGGACCAGAAGGCGCACAGGGCTCCTGTGCAATTCGCACTGGAGCCGCCCTGGAGATGTGTTAACCGGCTCCATAGAGAGCCGGTCAAAATCTCCTGACATGCAAATTGGATGCAGAGAAAAAACGCATTCAATTCACAATAGTATGAACCCAACCTAAAGTAGAACTGTGCTGGAACCACTTGGTCACCCCACTTAGGTGCCTCCTTCCACCAAACAGTGCCCCCTGCCCTCCAAACTGTTACAGCAGACCAAGAGCTAATACTAGCCCTGTTACCCCAATAATCGTACACAGACAAGATATTGAGGTAAACTCCAAAGGAATGACTATTTATTAAAACTCAGACACATACTTTATACCCCACAGGAGGATATACCCCTCCTGATCCTAATACCCAACAATACAAACTGTAAACAAGTATATAATTAACATAGCTAAACAACAGCCAACATATACTATAAACATTAAGCTAATTAAATAACTAGCCACCTAGGTGACTCAGTGCCCACTCAGACAATGTTGTGATCAATCAGAGATCCCGCTCCAGGTCAGACTGCCCGGCACCAAGCTCATAGAAAACATTACACATTATCATAAGTATAAACACATAACATCTCACAATAGTTCCATAACAAGTTAAAGTATTAACAAGATTAATCTAATCTTAAAGATCTGATCAGACAGACAGAACCAATAGAACAATGGGAATGCACACCGAGGAGACACATAATGGGACAAAGACACATAAAATCTTCAACATATTATAGCAGGAGACCTCAAGAATTCCCTTACCCTACAGAACGGAACATTACAGGGGTGCCCCCTATCCCCCCTGTTGTTCGCCATTTCAACAGAACCCTTTTTAGCCTCGATCCGACAGAACAATAGTATCCAAGGGATCACAGTGGGCACTAAGGTACACAAATATGCTGCATACGCGGATGACATCTTGTTTTTTATAAAACAGCCACAAATCTCCCCACCAAATCGCATGTCGGCCTTCCACACTTTTCAATCACTTTCCAATTTAAAAATAAATTTATCCAAATCAGAAATTCTAAATATTAACGTTCCCCGTTCAGAAACAGATCGAATAAAACCTCTCTTTCCTTTCCACTGGAAAACAGATAATCTAAAATATCTAGGCATCCACCTTACCCCTCATCTTCATTCCCTCTTCAGACACAATTATATTCCCCTGCTAAACAGCATTAAAACTGATCTGCGGCAATGGTCCTCCCTTTCACACTCCTGGTTAGGTAAAATAAACATAATCAAAATGAATATCCTACCACGTGTCCTTTTCATTTTTCAAATGTTGCCTTTGGATGTGCATATAGGGTTCTTCTCTATTCTACAGACCATGATATATCACTTCGTCTGGAAGGGCAGGTATCCTAGATTATCGAGAGCGACCCTTTTCTGCTTCAAATGTATGGGCGGCCTGGCCCTCCCAAACTTTAAAACGTATTATCATGCTATTGCTTTGTCACGGGTCTCTGACTGGAAATATGCTAGCAATACCAAATTATAGGTTTAATTGGAATATACGTTAAGTGGAACTGATTTGTCAGCCATCCCATGGATTCCCCGCTCCTCCGGAGCTTTATTGCCCAACACTTCCCCTTTAACTTCATCCACCTTGAATATATGGGACTCATTACATAAGAAATTCACCTGGACCTATAACTCCCCCTTAATGCCGTTATTAAATCAGAGCAACTTCCTTCCTGGCTCAATGGACTCAGGTTTCAAATCCTGGACATCTGAAGGCCCTCTTTTGCTCCATCACCTTACTCAATCGGATGCTCTCAAACCTCTTTCAGACATTCTTGGCCCAAAACAATTTACATTCATGAACAGATGGAGACACAAACAGTTGCAACAATTCATTCGCTCTTTACCACGTCCGATCCAAAATATCCAGGACTTAACACCAATTGAACACATGTTCATCAGCAAAGATCCTCCTCTTCACTGTATTTCACAGTTCTATAAGGCTCTCATCAGGCTTCAAAGCCTCCAATACCCGGAATATCTCTATAAATGGGAATCTGACCTCTGAATTATCAACTCACAGACGAACAAAGAGATAAAATCTTACAACTTGCTAAGGTATCATCAATCTCCTCTAAAGTTGTAGAAATGAATTACAAATTACTGACAAGATGGCACTATACTCCAGCTAAGTTATACGGTATGTTCCCCTCCAGCTCCCTGCTGTGTTGGAGGAACTGTGGGAACGCAGCCTCTCATGCTCACATCTGGTGGTCGTGTTCTCTAATCCAACTTTTCCTCTCCCGTCGAACCCCTGGACAATACTCCTCCATAACACTCTAGTTTCAGTCGGTCCTTATAAACGTTCTCTCACTCCTCACCTTCTGAACGCTGCCAAGGCTCTCATCCCTACTATTTGGGGCCAGCCTACAGCCCCCTCACTGAAAAGCTGTATACAGAAGGTGTAAGACATCTATCTCAAGGAGGAACTCACTCTCATAGCTAAAGACAACATTAAACAACACACCGCAACATGGGCTCAATGGACCGAATTCAAAAGCACCTCATGGTACAAGGACATCATGTTCATGTCCCCTGCAGTCACACAGCCAACTTCTACTCCTTAATTGTTTAATTCCTCGGTATGATGACTCTTTTTATATTATATTACTTGCAGTAATTATTACTTATTACTTATGTTGTATTGAACATTTCATTGAATACCAGCTCCCTACTCTCCCTCCTTTCCATTCCAATCCTGTTCTCCCCATCCCCCATTCTCTTACCTTTCTTCCCCTTTCTCCTCCCATTTTCCTTCCCCTATCCATATAACTCCCTTTTATATTTCTTAGAATATTGGAAAGTAACAAATTTCACTAATGTTTCTTCCCGAACCCAGGATAATACACAAGATTACACTCCCTATTTCCCCTTTATATAAGCTTACCATCCCTGAGTGTCTTCTGGAAATGTCTAGTTGTGTTTGTTCTTTCATATGTAGTTCTATGTCATACTTATAACAGTATTGTTTATTCTGTATGCTATTTCCATGATTAATAAACAGATATTAAACAAATAAAAAAAAAAGAAACAAGACCACTCCAAGGGTCCCCCAGGCATACAGCTCCCAAAGAGTAGTGTTTTCTTAAAATCCAGGGTCCATAGTCAGTAGGCAAGAGGCTAGCCTGCAGTCCCCTCCAAAAGCCCCTGTGCTGGTTGAGTCTGTCATAAGAACTATAGACAAACTTTTTTTTTCATTTTACACAAAGTAAGGGAGGGTTATAACTACTGTCAGATTTTTTTTCTGCTATCTGTGTCTCATTGCAGAGATTTCTATTCACTTCCTGTCCCATTGCCAAACAGGAAGTGAGAGGGACCCCCATTGGAAGGTTTTCCCCCTATTATTTTTCTGGGGACAACCCTAAATGTGAGATTTTCTTTTACTTTCAATGATAATGGTAAACAGGACAAATAGAGAGTATGAATCTCCCTAACATGGGCACAAACAGCAATAAAAATTGACAGCTGTTCTAATCCCTCTACACCCTATCCAAGACAAAAAAATGCCTTTAGTTACACTTTAAAATTATATTAAAGTCTTGTTTTTTTTTTGTTTAAAAATAACAAACATGTTATACTTACCTGCTCTGTGTAATGGTTTTGCACAGAGCAGCCTAGACCCTCCTCTTCTTGGGTCCCTGCAAGCTGTCCTGGCCCCTCCCTCCTGTCGAGTGCACCCACAGCAAGCAGCTTGCTATGGGGGCACCCAAGCCTAGCTGCTGCTCTGTGTGTCCATTCAGAAACTGACCCGTGCCTCAGCCCCACCCCCTTTCTCTCCGCATTGGCTCACTGAATTTGATTGACAGCAGCAGGAGCCAATAGCTCCTGTTGCTGCATCTCAGCCAACAAGGAGAGACCAAGGAGAGATGTATCTCTCATGCACATCGCTGGATGGAGAAGGTAAAAAAACTCTCAGCCTTTACAACCACTTTAAGAAAGACCCCTGGTTGGGAAGAGGAAAAAAATACCTGAGGGCCACAGATCCTCTCCCCAACATCATGACAGACCCATTTTCTAATGCGTGTCTCTCTTTCCCATCTCAGAAAGTTGTGAGTTATACAGTCCTCCAATAATAAATGGAAAACTTATGACTTCAAATTATGAGGGAAAGGACAAATAAAAAAAATAAAAAAAACACTTTTTTTTTTTTTACTTTTTTCGTTTAAGAATAAACTACCGGCACAGTAGGCAGAAAAAATGTCAAACTGAGCAGCCATGTGAACCCCCCCCCCCCCTCAAAAAAAACAAATTATTCTGCAAACATTTTGCAATTTTTTTACTAAATGCACGTAGAGTGGTGTAGTGCTACCCATGCATTACATATACCAGTCTTTCTTGTGTAGCACCCCCTAGGGTGGCTAGAGTGCTAGAATTTTTGTAAATGTATATTTTTCTACTACTATTTATTTGTACCATAGCCCCATCCCAGTTTGTAGACCTTTCCCCCTTCCAAACTGTGTTTTTACAGTGCCTTGAAAAAGTATTCATACCCGTTGAAATTTTCCACATTTTGTCATGTTACAACCAAAACCGTAAATGTATTTTATTGTGATTTTATGTAATAAACCAACACAAAGTGGCACATATTTGTGAAGTGGAGGGAAAATGATAAATGGTTTTCAACATTTTTTTACAAATAAATATGTGAAAAATGTGGCGTGCATTTGTATTCAGCCCCCCTGAGTCAATACTTTGTAGAACCACCCTTCGCTGCAATTACAGCTGCAAGTTTTTCTGGGTATGCCTCTACCAGCTTTGCACATCTAGAGAGTGACATTTTGGCCCATTCTTCTTTGCAAAATAGCTCTTCGACTACTAAGTGTCCACACTAGGGGGTGCTGTGTGATAACTGAGTAATTTGTATAAAAGAACAAGCAATAGCGGTACAGGTTTCATACCCTACTTTCTTTTAGGCAGTAGTCCATGAAGGTCCAGCTGTGAGTCCACCCTGCCTCTCTTTGTTTGTCCCCTGCAACCCCCCCCCCCCCCCATTGCTTCATGCCCACGGCAATAATTATTCCTACTGTCATGCTCAAATTATTGGGGACACAATGCTGCATTGGTGCATTTCCAGAGTTAAAACAGGCAGTGGAGAGGCATCATATTGCATCCTCACCATCTATTAAATGCCTCTGAAAAATGGAGCAGATTAAAACGCTTAAATAGTAAAGAAGCACTAAAGGCATTTTTTTTTTTTTGGTTACAGTAAGGTAGGATTATAACCCCCATCAGTCTTTTTTTTTCTGCATGCCATTGGGGAGATTTCATTTCCTACCCTATAGCCATAACAGGAAGTGAGAGGAAATCCTTCCAAAGTGACAGTTTGCCACCAGGGGTCACCATAATTAAGGTCCCAATTGGAAGATTTCCCCTCTATTCCTGTTATGATGACAACTCAAAATTTGGTGTTTTCTTTCATTTTCACTCTCCGTGATAACAGTCCAAAGTGAATCTCCACAACAGGGACACAAACAGCAATTAAAAACTGACAGATGTTCTAATACCTCTTTCTTTCATGTGACATAATGAAAGATGGTTGAGGGACGGTATGTTTCACTGCACATGTTTTCATTTGTGGGAATCTAAGGTGGAATCCAGTCCATGTTTTTTGGACCACCTTGACAGTGTGGAATCCAAGCCAGGTTTTGCTTTCCACTTTTGACCAGCAGCGGGTGGGATAAAGAATGAAGGGCTGGAGCAAGAGGGGGCTCTGACCTGGGACTTAGGAAAGCTACCTGAGCGAGCTGCACGTGGATTTCAGGTTTCTTTAAAAAGTTTTTTTTTTTTTTGGTGATTGAGAGAAGCCCTTCACCCATCAGAGAGGAATCTGTCCTGTTTAGTTAGTGCCTAGATGGTTTTTATTTTCTGTTTTGTTTTGTTTGCTTGGTTTGCAGCCTTTTCCGAAAAAATATTTTTTTTTTTTTAAGAAAGAACTGCGGTTGGACGGCCTTTTTCCCAAGGAAAGTGATCCTCACTTGAGCTAACCCCCACATTTAGTTATACTTTAATGCCACCAGTCTACCATCAAATTACAAATTTTCTGTGAAAACAGATAATACTATTGGATACTGAGGAAGCAAGCATCAAGAGCATTGACGGAGGGAATATCAGGTAGGGAGCACTTGGGGCATTGACGGGGAGAGCATCAGGAAAGGAGTTAATGATTTCCTGTTCAAGCTACATGGAGGGTAGGGGTGACAAGGTGGCTGACTACACCTTGGTGCCAGATATTGTATAGAAAGAAAAGCAGAAAAGCAGTGAGGAAGGATTTCCTCCAGGGACCAGGGCAGCTTGCAGAAAACTATATAGAGCAACTGTCCTACTCCACTGGGTGGCACTGCCCCTTGGGTGTAGGCCTCTCCTGCAGGGTAAATTATGGTCCGTGTATCCTAAATTGCAGCCTATTTCAGTGTTTGCTTGTGGCAATTTCGCTTTGAAATAATACAACATAATTTTTATGTATTGGGAAAAAAACTGGATCATCTCACTCTCTCTTGTATTGTGTCCTAATCAAGTTGCTTAAATTCTGAATACATTATATTTGTGGCTACTGTCTCTGAAATACTACACTCTAAATTTTAGTTCACATAAAAAACTTGCTTTGTCTCGTCCTCATTCATTTGCAGCCTAGTAAAGCTGCTTACATACTGTGCAGTAGGGATGAGCTTCGAGTTCGAGTCAAACATGAGTTCGATTCGATCATCGGCCGTTCGATCATTAGACGAAGATCGAACATTATGGGCCATTCGCACCAAATTCAAACCATCACAGTGCATTGCTGGCTGATGATTGGCCAAGCATGCACTATGACCCGCATGCTTTGGCCAATCACAGCGCCGTCAGCACAGAGAGACATTATTGGCCAAAGGCAGGGTGCCTTTGGCCAATTATGGCTCAGGGGATTAAGTACACACCCCACACTATAAAAGGCCGCCTGCACGTTGGCCCTGTGTAGTGTATTGGTGGCGTTTAGAGAGATAGATAGAGAGAGAGAGAGAGAGTGTCATTTCATTTCATTTACTTTGAGTGGGCAGTTGATTCAGTTAGCTTCAGTTAGCTTCAGTGCATTTAGTATATATATGCATCCCGGTTTTGTATATATATATATATAGACACTGTATCCATTTTAGCTAGATCTCACTGCAGACCGTTCCTGGTGTACTGTTCCTAATATACTACAGACAGGCAGTCGATTCAGTTAGCTGCAGTATATTCAGTATACTGTATCCCGTGCACAGTGTGCAGCTAGATCTCACTGCAGACTGTTCCTGTTGTTCTCTTCCTAATATACTACAGGCAGGCAGTTGATTCAGTTAGCTGCAGTTGATTCAGTAAACTGTATCCTGTGCACAGTGTGCAGCTAGATCTCACTGCAGACCATTCCTGTTGTTCTGTTCCTAATATACTACAGGCAGGCAGTTAATTCAGTTAGCTGCAGTATATTCAGTATACTGTATCCTGTGCACAGTGTGCAGCTAGATCTCACTGCAGACCGTTCCTGTTCTGTTCCTAATATACTACAGGCAGGCAGTTGATTCAGTATACTCTATCCCGTGCACAGTGTGCAGCTAGATCTCACTGCAGACCGTTCTTCTTGTTCTCTTCTTAATATACTACAGGCAGGCAGTTGATTCAGTTAGCTGCAGTATATATATATAAATATATATATACACTGTATCCTGTGCAGCTAGATCTCACTGCAGGCCATTCCTGGTGTACCTATTCAAATACATTACAAATACTGTCATGTACCTGGGTGTATTTGAACCAGGATCTTCCTGGTCCCAAAGCTGCAGCCCTACCTGTTGCGCTACTGAGCAGATCTAGACTTTTGGAAATGTCCTCTCAGTATTAAACATTACCTTGGACTCACTAGCCCCACCTACTGCCAGCTGTGGACAATTTTCAATCAAAGCAGCCCTTAAAAAGGAAGTGATGCTATCTCTCAGCGCCCGTTTGTGTGGAATAGCTCCCTGGGTGTTATGACTGCTTTTTGATCCTGATTTTCGTGTTGAACTTCTGCCTGAATTCCTGACTACTCTCCAGCCTGCTGATTTTGTACTTCACTGCCAGCTCGTGTATGACCTTTGCCTGCCTGACCACTCTCTGGATTTCGATCGTGTACCATTTTGCCTGATCTGTTGCCAACCTAATCTGCCTGACTACGTTTTCGCCTGAATCCTCAGCACACAAGTTCCACTTCGGACACTACCTATCACAGGTACCTTACATTACAAACGGGCCACAATGACAGTGGACCCTGCTGAGATTGTTAAGGCGATTTCACGTCAGGGACAATTATTGGAGCTCATGAACAGAATCTTTCTTCCCTGGACGCCAAGTTAGATGAACTTTGTACTATGCTTCAATCTTGTTTGCCTGCTTCCTCTGCAACGGTCCAGACTCTGGATCCTACTCCTGCTACGATCCAACCCACCTCTTCTGTACCACCCAAACTTCCTATGCCTGACAAATTTGGTGGTGATACTGAGGACTGCAGAGGCTTTTTAAATGTTTGCCGTTTGCATTTCCGCAACAACCCTGGGACCTTTAGCACTTCTTCTGCCAAAGTGACTTTTGTAATTTCCTTGTTAAAGGGGAAGGCCCTGGCCTGGGTCTCTCCTTATCTGGAACGCAATGATCCTGTGCTGCAAGACGCTGACAAATTTCTGGCTTCTCTCCAGACTGTATTTGACAAGCCAGATAGAGCTTCTGCAGCTGAGTACTCACTCTTGGACATGCAACAAGGCACCAGGTCTGTGGCACAATATGCTATTGAGTTTCGTACCCTTGCTGCTGAGACTACTTGGGACTCAAGGGCATTACGTGCAGCCTTCCGAAAAGGTCTTGCAGATCGCATCAAAGACGAATTAGTCTATAAGGATTCCCCAGAAGACCTAGAGAAATTCATAGAGCTCTGTGTTCGTCTGGATGTCCGGTATCATGAAAGGTGCCAAGAGAGACTTAGAACTCGCAAGTTTCCTCGGCCAGTCTACCGTTTGGCCCCTAACTTCCAAGCACCACCTCAGCCAGAACCTGAAATCTCAGTTGAACCCCAGACACCTGTGGAACCCATGGATGTAAGCCGTCTCCACCTAACTGAGTCTGAGAAACAAAGGAGGCGTGCATTGGGCCTATGCCTATACTGTGGACTTAAAGGACATTTATTATCTGTCTGCCCTTCCCGTCCAGTAAAAGGCAGGGTCTAACCAGTGTTGGAGGAGCTGGCTTAGACCTTACAGGTATATCCTCCAAGACCAAGATTACCATTCCTGCAATTATCCATTTACCCTCTAAACTTGTCTCCTGTGAGGCTTTTGTGGATTCTGTAGCTGCTGGCATATTCTTGGACTACACTTTTGCTAAAAAAAATAATATCCCATTTGTTCCAAAATCTAGACCCCTGAACATTACCACCGTGAATGGACAACCCTTGGAAGATGGCATTGTAAAATTTGAGACTATGACAATCACCCTTCAGGTAGGCGTACTCCACAAAGAGGAAGTTGTCTTGTCTCTTATTGATTCTCCACTTCTGCCTGTTATCCTTGGTTACCCATGGTTACAACAACATAACCCTTCTTTTGATTGGGAAAATGGAGAACTAACCTCTTGGGGGTCGTTCTGTCATTCAAACTGTTTGTCTCAACCCAAAAGACTTCCTGCTTGTATGTTGGCTTCCGCGGCCGTCCCACCTACCTTGCCTCATGAATACCATGCGTTTGCAGACGTATTTTGCAAGCAAAAGGCAGAGGTTTTACCTCCACATCGTTCTTTTGACTGTGCAATTAAATTGATTCCTGGAGCACCTCTTCCCAAAGGGAGGACCTATCCCCTGTCTTTGCCTGAACAAAAATTCATGGAGGAATACGTAAAAGACAACTTGGAAAGAGGTTTTATCCGACCCTCTTCTTCTCCAGTAGGGGCAGGTTTTTTCTTTGTTGAAAAAAAGATGGGGGTCTTCGACCATGCATAGACTATCGAGGGTTAAATCAAATCACTGTAAAAGACTCCTACCCTTTGCCTCTCATTCTTGAACTGTTTGATGTACTTAAGGGGGCTGTTATCTTCTCCAAGCTAGACCTACGAGGGGCTTATAATCTAATTCGAATTAAAGACGGGGACGAGTGGAAGACAGCATTCAACACTCGTAATGGACATTTTGAATATCTGGTTATGCCATTTGGGTTGTGTAACGCCCCTGCTGTCTTCCAACGTTTCATGAATGAAATTTTTCATGATTTCAGCAACAGTTTTGTGATCATCTACTTGGACGACATTTTAATCTTTTCCAAGACTCATCTAGAGCACATCTCGCATGTAAAGCAGGTATTGCAACGACTGAGAGAAAACCATCTTTACGCGAAGATTGAGAAATGCAGTTTCCATCAAAGCCGTATTCCTTTCCTTGGATACATTATAAGTGCTGCCGGTTTCCAAATGGACCCTCAAAAACTTTCCGCTGTCTTGCAATGGCCCCAACCGACCACTTTAAGAGGGCTCCAAAGCTTTCTAGGGTTCGCAAATTACTACAGACGCTTCATCAAAGGTTTTGCCTCCATTGCGGCCCCCCTTACTGCTATGACTAAGAAAGGTACAAATTGCAAGGTATGGTCCTCAGAAGCAGAATCGGCTTTCCAGCAATTAAAAGACATGTTCAGCAAAGCTCCAATTCTTCAGCATCCAAATCCCGATCTCTAGTACATAGTTGAGGTTGATGCCTCTGAGGTAGGAGCAGGTGCCGTGCTCTCCCAGAGACAGCCTAAGTCTGGTAGAATCCATCCAGTAGCATTTTTTTCTAGAAAGTTTTCTCCAGCGGAGATGAATTACGATGTTGGGAATCGAGAACTACTGGCCATCAAATTGGCATTGTCTGAATGGCGACATCTTCTGGAAGGGGCTCCCAAACCTTTTTCTATCCTCACTGACCATAAAAACCTACTGTACCTTCAGACTGCAAGACGTTTGAACTCACGTCAGGCTCGATGGGCTCTGTTTTTCTCCCGTTTTAATTTTGTTCTTTCTTATGTTCCTGGGCATAAAAACAAGAAAGCCGATGCTCTTTCCAGACAGTTTGCTACCTCTGAAGAAGACCAACCTACCGAGCAGTATATAATCCCACCTCACAAAATTGTCGCACAGATCTCTACGGCTCTTTCCCAACAGTTACAAGAAACCCAGAACTGTGTTCCCCAAGGCTTGAAGATACCACCAGGTCGCCTGTTCGTAGCCCCTAGCCTCAGAAAACCTGTACTCCTCTGGGCACATGATGGTGTTTTATCTGGTCATCCTGGTGTCACCATCACTCTTAAGACCTTGCAGCGTCATGTCTGGTGGCCTCATATGAAAAGGGATGTTACTGACTATGTGGCTGCCTGTCCAACTTGTGCTGCTAATAAAGTACCCCGTACATTGCCTACTGGACTGTTACAACCACTTTCAGCACCTCGTCAGCCTTGGACCCATTTGACTATGGACTTCATTACAGACTTACCCAAGTCCGAGGGCATGACTGCTATATGGGTCATAGTGGATCGCTTTTCAAAAATGTCTCATTTTGTGCCGCTCCCGGGATTACCTACAGCGGAAGCACTGTCTACTCTCTTCCTTTCCCATATTGTGAGATATCATGGCATACCTACCAATGTCGTCTCAGACCGCGGATCCCAGTTTGTTTCCCGATTCTGGAGAGCGTTCTGCAAGAAACTGGGAGTAACGCTTTCACTCTCTACCTCACATCACCCTCAAACAGATGGTCAAACCGAACGCATGAACCAGACCCTAGAAACCTATCTTCGACATTATGTCAATGCCTTACACTCCAACTGGTCTGAGTATTTGCCTTTAGCTGAGTTCGCCATTAATTCCCATTGGCACAGTGCTCTTCATACCACACCATTCTACGCAGCCCTAGGCTATCACCCTCAGACTTTTCCCCTACTTCAGCCTTCTTCTGGTGTACCAGCAGCAGATCAGCGGGTTAAAAATATTCTGCTACATTGGAAAAAGATTCGCTTATTACTACGGAAGTCAGCAGGCAAGTATGCACTTTTTTCCAACAAACGAAGATGCCATATACCTCCATATGTGGTGGGGGACAGAGTTTGGCTATCAACCAAATATGTGAGACTGAAACAACCTTCTACCAAATTGGGCCCTCGATTCATTGGTCCTTACAGAATTATTGCTCGAGTCGGGCCAGTCTCCTATCGGTTGAAATTACCCTCCTCTCTCCGGATTCATCCTGTGTTCCACGTTTCCCTCCTCAAAAAAGCAATTTTCAATCGCTACTCCAGAACGCAACAGCTACCTCCTCCTGTTCTTGTTGATGGACAAAATGAGTTTGAAGTCTCCAAGATTCTTGATTCTAGAAGACAGGGTCGTGGCCTTCGGTATCTGGTTCATTGGAAGGGATATCCTGTCACAGACCGTTCCTGGGTTCCAGCCAAAGATCTGCATGCCCCTTCTCTTATTCGAGACTTCCATGCCTCCTTTCCCACTAAGCCCCGCTAGGCCCCCGGAGGGGTCCACTGGGGAGGGGGCCCTGTCATGTACCTGGGTGTATTTGAACCGGGATCTTCCTGGTCCCAAAGCTGCAGCCTTACCTGTTGCGCTACTGAGCAGATCTAGACTTTTGGAAATGTCCTCTCAGTATTAAACATTACCTTGGACTCACTAGCCCCACCTACTGCCAGCTGTGGACAATTTTCAATCAAAGCAGCCCTTAAAAAGGAAGTGATGCTATCTCTCAATGCCCGTTTGTGTGGAATAGCTCCCTGGGTGTTGTGACTGCTTTTTGATCCTGATTTTCGTGTTGAACTTCTGCCTGAATTCCTGACTACTCTCCAGCCTGCTGATTTTGTACTTCACTGCCAGCTCGTGTATGACCTTTGCCTGCCTGACCACTCTCTGGATTTCGATCGTGTACCATTTTGCCTGATCTGTTGCCAACCTAATCTGCCTGACTACGTTTTCGCCTGAATCCTCAGCACACAAGTTCCACTTCGGACACTACCTATCACAGGTACCTTACAAATACATCAAATACAGTATGTCTGGAAGGCCAACAAGGAGAGGCAGACACTCACAGGACACTAAAAGAGAGCAAGCAGGCTCTGTGTCTAGAGCCAACAGTGCTGGTCGTGGACACGGTGCATCCTCAGCACGTGGCCATGGGACACGCTTGTCCTTTTTTTCGGGAGCTGGCCGTGTTGAGCCACAACATGCAGAAGAGTTGGTAGAGTTAATGACCAAGCCGTCCTCATCCTCCTCATCCTCTGTCACCCAGGCTCAGAGTACTTTGGCTGCCAATGCAGCTGCCAAAGCGGACTATTCCATCGGCTCCAGGTCATTAGTTACTCCTTCCCTAGCCCCACCATCATGCACGGAGGAGTCCCCCGAACTGTTCGACCACAGTGTTGGGTACATGCTGCAGGAGGATGCGCAGCGTTTTGAAGGCTCCGATGATGGTACCCAGCTTGAGGAAGACAGTAACGTGAGCCCAGAGAAAGGGGGTGCCCAAGAAGGACAACAAACTGGCAGTCATGTTCCCCCAGCTGGAGCATACTGCCAGGTTTGCTCCAGTGATGAGGAGGGAGGGGATGATGAGGTCACTGACTCTACATGGGTGCCTGATAGGAGGAGGAGCCACATCTCCAACGAGGCAGGATGCGCTCCAGGGGCCAGCTTAAGGGCAGCCAACCGACTGCATCACACCGCAGAGCTCCGCATGTGCAGGGCGCTGCTGACGCTGCACGTTTTTCCAAAAGTTCTTTGGTGTGGGCCTTTTTTGAGACGTGTGCAGCAGATCGCACCGTTGCTGTTTGCAACATATGTCTGAAGCGTATCAAGCGTTGCCAAAACAGCAGCCGCTTGGGCACCACATGCTTGACCAGACATATGTCGTCCTGCCATGAATGGCGTCCCTGGGGGGGGCCAGAAGGGGCCCTGGCCCCCCCAAAATTATGCTGTGCCCCACCATGTGCCCCCCCCCAAAAAAAATATATATATATATATTTTTTTTTTGCTTTTTTGTATTTCGCTCGGGCTGCTGCTGGGGTAACATAGTCTCTCCTGAGAGGGAGAGCGTCCCCAGTCAGCTCCTGCGGGGGATTCCTCCCCCTCCCTCTGCTCGCTGACACTTCAAAATGCGAGCACTCACACAACCACAGCCGCCCGATCTGCTCCTTCTCCTGCATCCTCATTGGCACGGAGAAGAGCGAGTTGCAGGAAGGACTCCATGAGCACTGTGGGGGGGGGAGGGGGCCCAAGCCTTCCTCTCAGTTACTGAAAAAACAGACTGATTTCTCCTTAGGACAGAAGAACTAGCCTGTAAATTCCGAGAGTGGTGACTGCAAGCTTAGCCGAGTGTCAGTCTATGACACTCTTTCACAACGCAGGGAGTCCAGCCACCCCCCCTCACTCTCCTCACATACGAGCAGGGAGGAATACAGCTCCTCCTCCTCCTTCCAGTCCCGCCCACACTATCCCGGCTGTATCTGAAGAGAGGGGATGTGTGGGCGGGAAATATGAAAATCAGCAGCATTCCTGGCTGTGTGTGAATGATGCCTCGGATTTTAGCCTGGACCGTGGGTAAGTGTGTGCACTGCAGACTGCAGTACACTGTAAATCACTGAACTGCATTATCTCCATCCCTTCTCTCCCCCATCTGTCTCCCTCCCCCTGTCCTGTTCTTTCAAGACCTTCACAATTTACTTTCACTTTCAGTTAGGCAGGGAATATACAGTGCAAATTTCTTTCCTGCATCCACAGATTGCAGGAAAGAAACTTGCATGATTCCCCCATCAAAACAGACAGTGCTGACAGGGGAATATCCCTCCTGCCCAGCAATTGTATTCTCCCGACAAACAGTGATTATCACTAGTGGCTATAGCAACCACTAGTGATAATCATAAGAGAATCTGCTCATTAATGGTTCAAATCTCAGCCAGTTCCTGCTGAACCAGCTGAGATTTAAACTGTCTATGGCTGGTCTTATCTCTTAGGCAGCCCATACATTGATCACTTTTTTCATTCAACTATTAGGTTGAATGAAAAAAAAAAGAAATGATCCAATTCCCCCATCTACACATTATAGGTGGATGGGGGAATCCTCCCAGTGTGGACCAGTGCTGGAACAACCAGAGTTGCTGTCCTGTCCCGGCTATTCACAGCGCTGGTCTCTGTCTCCCTGGCAGCGGCGGCAGCACATTGGAACCCAGTGCTGGTTACTTTATGGGGCTGATGTACAGTAAGGTGACCAGATTTTTAAAATGAAATCCGGGGACATATTTTATTTTTATTTTTTTATTGGCTAATGGTAAACTATTTTATAAGCATATTTTCCTCAAATGATATATGCAGTGTATATGGTGTTTATGGAATGATTGTATGATATATACGTTCTTTCCCACATTTCGTCCATGAGATGAAAAAAAAAAAAATACTTCTTAGAATTTTTGGGATATGACTACCAAATGTTATGAAGAGAAGATAGAGAAAAACTTGGGAGGGATGGGGTCCCAAAATTTAAATCCAATCCAGGCAGGGGTGGCTCCAGACAATGTTTTTTTGGGGTGCTATGGTGGTGCTTGAAGTAAAACTGAGGGTGCTAATGCGGTGCGCTACCACACACCTGTGGGAGTGGCCAGCAAGTGGCGGTTTCATCATGGCGTCCAATGATGATCAGTAGGTCCTGGCCTCTGTATACCAATAAAAAGCCAAAAAATGCAGCACAACCCTACACTTCATTTATACATTTCTACAAATGGACTTATAAGTGAAATGGTAAAACCTATACAGGTCCTTCTCAAAAAATTAGCATATTGTGATAAAGTTCATTATTTTCTGTAATGTACTGATAAACATTAGACTTTCATATATTTTAGATTCATTACACACAACTGAAGTAGTTCAAGCCTTTTCTTGTTTTAATATTGATGATTTTGGCATACAGCTCATGAAAACTCAAAAATCCTAGCTCAAAAAATTAGCATATTTCATCCGACCAATAAAAGAAAAGTGTTTTTAATACAAAAAAAGTCAACCTTCAAATAATTATGTTCAGTTATGCACTCAATACTTGGTCGGGAATCCTTTTGCAGAAATGACTGCTTCAATGCGGCGTGGCATGAAGGCAACCAGCCTGTGGCACTGCTGAGGTGTTATGGAGGCCCAGGATGCTTCGATAGCGGCCTTAAGCTCATCCAGAGTGTTGGGTCTTGCGTCTCTCAACTTTCTCTTCCCAATATCCCACAGATTCTCTATGGGGTTCAGGTCAGGAGAGTTGGCAGGCCAATTGAGCACAGTAATACCATGGTCAGTAAACCATTTACCAGTGGTTTTGGCACTGTGAGCAGGTGCCAGGTCGTGCTGAAAAATGAAATCTTCATCTCCATAAAGCTTTTCAGGAGATGGAAGCATGAAGTGCTCCAAAATCTCCTGATAGCTAGCTGCATTGACCCTGCCCTTGATAAAACACAGTGGACCAACACCAGCAGCTGACATGGCACCCCAGACCATCACTGACTGTGGGTACTTGACACTGGACTTCAGGCATTTTGGCATTTCCCTCTCCCCAGTCTTCCTCCAGACTCTGGCACCTTGATTTCCGAATGACATGCAAAATTTGCTTTCATCCGAAAAAAGTACTTTGGACCACTGAGCAACAGTCCAGTGCTGCTTCTCTGTAGCCCAGGTCAGGTGCTTCTGCCGCTGTTTCTGGTTCAAAAGTGGCTTGACCTGGGGAATGCGGCACCTGTAGCCCATTTCCTGCACACGCCTGTTCACGGTGGCTCTGGATGTTTCTACTCCAGACTCAGTCCACTGCTTCCGCAGGTCCTCCAAGGTCTGGAATCGGTCCTTCTCCACAATCTTCTTCAGGGTCCGGTCACCTCTTCTCGTTGTGCAGCGTTTTCTGCCACACTTTTTCCTTCCCACAGACTTCCCACTGAGGTGCCTTGATACAGCACTCTGGGAACAGCCTATTCGTTCAGAAATTTATTTCTGTGTCTTACCCTCTTGCTTGAGGGTGTCAATGATGGCCTTCTGGACAGCAGTCAGGTCGGCAGTCTTACCCATGATTGCGGTTTTGAGTAATGAACCAGGCTGGGAGTTTTTAAAAGCCTCAGGAATCTTTTGCAGGTGTTTAGAGTTAATTAGTTGATTCAGATGATTAGGTTAATAGCTTGTTTAGAGAACCTTTTCATGATATGCTAATTTTTTGAGATAGGAATTTTGGGTTGTCATGAGCTGTATGCCAAAATCATCAATATTAAAACAAGAAAAGGCTTGAACTACTTCAGTTGTGTGTAATGAATCTAAAATATATGAAAGTCTAATGTTTATCAGTACATTACAGAAAAGAATGAACTTTATCACAATATGCTAATTTTTTGAGAAGGACCTGTAAATGAATATCCAATGCAAATCAACCAATGTATTGCAATTTAGTAGTGATGATGTCACCTCCTCTGCAAAAATATTTAGAGAGATTGAAGAGCAAATAATGGTGAAACCCCCTACATACACAAATAATAACAGAGACGCAAATCAACCCATGTATTAGAATATAGTAGTGATGGTGTCACCCTCTCTGCAAAAGATAAGAAATATTGCAGAGCTGCAATGTGCAAATAGTGGTAAAGCCACCTATATATAATCATAATAATGATAATAATAAAATGTACACTTGATGTATATATTTTACATTTTATTATTCTGATTTATATATAGGTGGTTTCACCACTATTTGCACATTGCAGCTCTGAAAAATGTATTACCTCTTGCAGAGAGGGTGACAACATCACTACTATGTTCTAATACATGGGTTGATTTGTGTCTTTGTTATTATTATTGTATGTATGGGGTGTCACCGCTATTTGCACATTGAAGCTCTGCAATTTCTATACATTGGTTGATTTTCACTGGATATTCATTTATAGGTCTTACTATATCACTTATAAGTTCATTTGTACAATTTCATAGATGAAGTATAGGGCAGCGCTGCATTTTTTGCTTTTTATTGATTCGCGTTGGATGAGGGAACCAGCTAAAAAGATTCTCTTATTGCTTTTGAGATATTTTTAGTTGCATGGTAATTGATTTACCTGATTTGTTATGTCCTCTGTATACTGGTAACCACTGGCCATGCATATTGGTGGTCAGTGTGCCCCCTGTATGCTGGTGCTACATGCAGAGTGCAGGTGGGTGCTGGATGCAGGGCTCAAGAGGATGCTATGTAGAGAGTGCAAGGTTCAGGAGTGCGTTTTGGAAAGAGTGATGGTCAGACACTGCAGACATACTACAGGAGATGTTCAGAGACTGCGGATATTATACAGGAAATGGTCAGAGACTGCGGATATAATACAGGAGACGGTCAGAGACTGCGGATATTATACAGGAGAGAGACTGTGGATATAATACAGGAGACGGTCAGAGACTGCGGATATTATACAGGAGAGAGACTGCGGATATTATACAGGAGAGAGACTGCGGATATTATACAGGAGAGAGACTGCAGATATTATACAGGAGAGAGACTGCGGATATTATACAGGAGAGAGACCGCAGATATTATACAGGAGGGCCAGCACAATTTGTTGTTAGAGATGGGCTGGGCATGTTCAAAATTCCACATGCCAGAGCCTGCCAGGAAGCCCACACTGCACAGCAGCGCTAATCACAGGCAGTGAGATATTTCCCGGTCCGCAGCTGTACAGATCAGGAAACGTCTCACTGGCTGTGATTAGCACTGTGGAGTGTCGGCTTCCTGGCGGGATCGGGCATGTGGGATTTCAAACACACCCGAGCCCATCTCTATTGGTTGTAGACAGTTGAGCTCCCTGCAGGTTGCTTAGCAGCAGTGGAGCCTTCTCTGACATGCTGATCGGGATGCAATCCAGGTGATGCTCCTAGTCAAATCCTAGTGTTAAATATCAGTGATTTTATTGATCAAAGCCCACACTTTACAGGCATAGAGCCCACATGGCTGCTGAACATACGGTTGATTATATATATGTGGTTTTACTCTTGATGCTAATAAATACTGTGTTTATTAGATCTGACTGGGAGCATCACCAGGATCACATCCCGATCAGCATGTCAACAGAGAAGTTTATACAGCATTTCTGCTACTAGGTGACCAGCTGGGGGTTCGGCTCTCTATAACCAATAGTGCCAGCCTTCCCCTGCATGCACCCATAATGTCACCAGCACTAGGTCCTAATAGACTGCCTCCGCTGCCAAGGAGACAGATGCCAGACCAGTGCTGTCAATAGCAGGGACAGGACAGCTGGGGAACCCCACAGTGGCAGGACACCAGGGCCCGATGGCAAGACAACCTTTGCAACCCTGATAGTTCTCCCACTGCTGTGGACCCTTATATTTTCTTGGTGTGCTGGTGACATATATCTCTTGTTTTCTGCCACCCTGGGGGGCCCAAGTATAGTGGGAAGGGAGCTCACTGTAGAACATGTGAAAGGGCCCGTTGTGTGATCGTAGTAAAGGGCCCCAGGATATATATATATAATTGCATTTTATAGTTGGCCCCCCTACTTTTGTCCCTGTCCCCCCATGTGCCCCCCCTAAATATGAAAGCTGGAGATGCCACTGCCTGCCATGCAGTCCGTTGGCAAGCGTACTTAAAAGACCCACACCAAAGAACAAGGCGGACCTCTCCTTGCTCCTCATCAGCTGGGATCTCCAACCCTACTATAACTTCAGTCCTCTCAGAAACCTGCACTGAGAGGAATGAAGGTGTAGAATTAGGTGTGCCACTGCCAAGTACTTGCGGGCAATCTGCTATCGCTACACCAATGTAAGATTGTAGCAGGCAAATTTCCCTACCCCAGTTGCTAAACCGGCAAAAGAAATTCGCTCCCAGCCATCCACATGCCCAACGGTTGAATGCTAGCTTGGCTAAATTGCTAGCACTCCAACTGTTGCCTTTTCAACTGGTAGACTCTGCCCCCTTTCGTGAATTTGTGGAATGTGCGGTACCTCAGTTGCGGGTTCCCAAACGCCACTTTTTTTCACGGAAGGCGATTCCGGCTGTCTACCGGCATGTGGAAGGCAATGTCTTGGCCTCCCTGGACAGGGCGGTCAGCGGTAAGGTGCATATTACCGCTGACTCATGGTCCAGCAGGCATGGACAGGGATGTTACCTATCTTTCACGGCGCACTGGGTGACTCTGCTGGCAGCTGGGAAGGATGCAGGACAGGGTGCAGTATTGTTAGAGCTTGTTCCGCCACCACGCCTCCAAAATGCTACTAGTGGTGATTCTGACACACCTCTCTCCTCCACCCCCTCCTCTTCTTCCTCCATGGCCTCTTCCTGTGCTTTGTCCTCTGAACCAGCGGTGCTCCGTAGTCGTTCAAGGGGCTAATCAAGCACTCAGGCAAAAAGATGCCATGCGGTGCTTAAGCAGGAGCCACACTGGGGCAGAGATTCTGTCAGCTCTGCCGAGGCAGGCTCAGAGGTGGTTGACGCCACACCAGCTTCAGCCAGGAATGGTGGTTTGCAACAATGGCACCAACCTCCTCTCCGCCCTCTGACAGGGACACCTGACCCACGTGCCCTGTTTGGCTCTAGTCCTTAATTTGGTGGTTCAGCGGTTCTTGTGCAGGTAACCGGGCTTACAGGATCTCCTGAGGCAGGCCAGGAAAGTCTGTGTGCATTTCCGCCGGTCATATAATGCCAGTGCTCGGTTGGCTGACCTCCAAAAGGAATACAACCTGCTCAAGAACCGCCTAATCTGTGACATGCCCACCAGGTGGAACTCAACATTGGCCATGCTGCAGCGGCTGCACACGCAGCAGAGGGCCATCAATGAGTACCTGTGCGACTATTGCACCAGGACAGGGTCAGGGGAGCTTGGCTTTTTTTTCGACACACCAGTGGCTAATGATCAAGAATGCATGCACTGTCATGTCACCATTTGATGAGGCCACGAGGATGGTGAGCAGTGACAGTGCATGCATCAGTGATACTGTCCCCCTTGTGTACCTGTTGGAGCACACGCTGCGTGGAATAATGGACAGGGCACTTGAGGCAGAACAGAGGGAGGAAGAGGAGGACTTCCTTACCTCTCAAGCACCCCTTTATCAAGACAGTGTTCCTGCGGGCCCGCCGAACACACATGAAAAGGAGGAGGAGGATTGTGTCAGCATGGAGGTGGAGCCTAGCACTCAGCATCAGCAGCAGTCTTCAAGGGATCGTTTACAGTCCCCAGAAACCCATGGACTTGTATGTGGCTGGGAGGAGGTGGCTGCAGATCATGTCATCCTTAGTGACCCAGAGGACTCCGAAACCGAATGCCTCAGCAAACCTACGCTGCATGACCTCCCTGATCCTGCAAAGCCTGTGAAAGGACCCTCGGATTCGTGTGATCAAGGAGAGGGATCATTACTGGCTGGCAACCCTTCTTGATCCACGTTTCAAGGGTAAGGTTGCGGAACAGCAGAGGATGAAACATCTTCGGGAGGCCTTGCAGAAACGCTTTTCCAGAGCCTGAGAGGTTACAATTTCCTGGTCCTGGACAACGTTTTGCAGAGGCTTCAGTCAGTCACAGAATGAGCAGTGGAGAAGGTGGCCGTCTGACAGATGCGTTCAGACAATTTTTTAGTCCGCAGCCCCAAGGTCTGATTGGTTCCAGCAATCGCCAGTGTCTTATTTACATGGTGCAGAATACCTAGGGGCAAGATCAGACTTGGACACGTTTACAACCGAAAATCCACTGGGTTACTGGGTTACTGGGTCTTGAGGATGGATCACTGGCCAGAGCTTGCACACTATGCAATTGAGCTACTGGCCTGTCCTGCATCCATTGTTCTTTCGGAACACACATTCAGTGCTGCTGGTGGCTTTGTAACCGATCACAGAGTGCGCCTGTCCACTGACTCGGTTGATCGTCTCACCTTCATAAAAATGAATCAGTCTTGAATCACCAGCTACCAAGCACCTGATGCTGATGTAACCATTGATTTTTTTTTTATGAATGAGATCCCTTCAAGACTGCCTATGCTGATTCTGATTGCTGAGTGACTATCCTATTCCTCCTCAATGTTCATGTTGATATTTTTGGTTCTAGGCACCAGCGCCAGTGCCTAAAGCCCAATTTTTCTGCCCCTGTTTAACAGAGGTGTGTACAATTAAAATTTTTGCTGTAATATTTTGCAGCAGGGCTCTTTCCTGCACTCAACTAGAGTATCTGTGAGGGCTTACAGTGTTGTGGCACCACCACCACCAAAGGCCAATTTTTTCTGCCCCTGTTCAACAGTGGTATGCAATTACAATTCTTGATATAATATTTCACAGCAGGGCCCGTTTCAGCGACTACCAAGAGTAATTGTGAGCGCTTACAGTGTTGTGGCACCACCACCACTAGGGATGAGCCGAACACCCCCCGGTTTGGTTTGCACCAGGACCTGCGAACGGACCGAAAGTTTGCGCAAACTTTAGAACCCTATTAAATACAATGGACTCGAACGTTCAAAAGCAAAAGTGCTAATTATAATGGCTAATATGCAAGTCATTGTCCTAAAAAGGGTTTGGGGACCCGGGTCCTGCCCAAGGGGACATGTATCAATGCAAAAATAAGTTTTAAAAACTAAAGTTTTTTCGGCAGTGATTTTAATGATGCTTAAAGTGAAAAAAAAGTGAAATATTCCTTTAAATATCGTACCTGGGGGGTGTCTAAAGTATGCCTGTGAAGTGGCACATGTTTCCCGTGTTTAGAACTGTCCCTGCACAAAATGACATTTCTAAAGGAAAAAAAGTCATTTAAAACTGCTTGCGGCTTTAATGTAACGTTTGGTCCCGGCAATATGGATGAAAAACATTGAGAAAATGGCATGGGTACCCCCCCTCCCCCAGCCCACTACCAGCCCCTTTGGGTATTGTATGGATATTAAGGGGAACCCCACACCCAAATAAAAAAAAGGCCCTATATACTCTGAACAGCAGTATACAGGTGGTGCAAACAAGACAGGGACTGTAGGCTTGTTCTTAAGCAGAATCTGTTTGTAATTTGGAACAGGTACATCGTTTAAGTGTACCTCCAGCCAAAAAATCCAATTTTAAGCTGTTTGGAAAATATAGGGAAGGGTTATCACCCCTGTAACATTTGTTTTTCTGTCTGTGCACCTGTTCAGAACATTTCACCTCACTTTCCGTCCCAATGACAAATGTTTTTTGAAAATTTGGGGTTTTTATTGAAACAAGGATTGGTGATAAAGCATATTAACTCTTACAGGAGAGAATTTCCCTTCCTAGCGGTAGATTTCCTCTCACTTCCTGTTGTCTCCTTCAGTTTGCAAGTAGGAGAAGTTTGTAAGTTGGATGTTTGAAAGTAGGGGCCTGCCGTATATACTCTGCAGAAATTTGGCCCTTAGGTGTTGGTGTTGCCACAACACTGTAAGCCCTCACAGTTACTCTTGGTGGGTGCTGGAACGCCCTGCTGTGAACTATTATATCAAGAATTGTAATTACATGCCATTGTTAAACAGTGGTAGGAAAAATTGGGCCTTTGTTGGTGGTACTGGTGCCCCAAAACTATAAGTCCTCACAGTTACTCTTGGTGGGCGCAGGAATGGGCCCAGCTGTGAAATACTAGATCAAGAATTGTAATTGCATGCCCCTGTTGAACAGGTGCAGAAAAATTGGGCCTTTGGTGGTGGTGGTGTTGCCACAACACTGTAAGTCCTCACAGTTACCCTTTGTGGGTGCAGGAATGGGCCCTGCTGTGAATTATTAGATCAAGAATTGTAATTACATGCCCCTGTTGAACAGGGGCAGAAAAATTGGGCCTTTGGTGGTGGTGGTGGTGGTGTTGCCACAACACTGTATGTCCTCACAGTTACTCTTGGTGGGTGCAGGAATAGGCCCTGCTGTGAATTGTTAGATCAAGAAATTTAATTACATGCCCCTGTTGAACAGGGGCAGAAAAATTGGGCCTTTGGTGGTGGTGGTGGTGGTGGTGTTGCCACAACACTGTAAGTCCTCACAGTTACTCTTGGTGGGTGCAGGAATGGGCCCATCTGTGAAATATTAGATCAAAAATTATAAATTACATGCCCCTGTTGAACAGGGGCAGACAAATTGGGCCTTTGGTGGTGGTGGTGGTGTTGCCACAACACTGTAAGCCCTCAGAGTTACTCTTGGTGGGCGCAGGAATGGGCCCTGATGTGAATTTTTAGATCAAGAATTCTAATTACATGCCCCTGTTGAACGGGGGCAGAAAAATTGGGCCTTGGTGGTGGTGCCACAACACTGCAACCCCTCACAGATACTGTACATGGAGCGCAGCAATGAGCCCTGCTGCAAAGTATTGCATCAAAAACTGTAATTACAAGCCCCTGTTAAACAGGGGCAGAAAATTGGGCCTTAGGCACTGGTGCTGGTGCCACAACACTGCAACCCCTCACAGATACTCTATTAGGAGTGCAGCAATGAGCCCTGCTGCAAAGTATTGCATCAAAAATTGAATTTACACGCCCCTGTTAAACAGGGGCTGAAAAATTGGGCCTTAGGCACTGGTGCTGGTGCCACAACACTGCAACCCCTCACAGATACTGTAGTTGGAGCGCAGCAACGAGCCCTGCTGCAAAGCATTGCATCAAAAATTGTAAATACACGCCCCTGTTAAACACGGGCTGAAAAATTGGGCCTTAGCCACTGGTAGCGGTGCCCAGAACCAAAAATGTTCTTTCAAGCTATCAGCATGATCATTGAGGAGGAAGAGGATAGTCACTCAGCATAACAGGATAGTCACTCAGTGTAACGGGTGGGCCCGTGGAACCCAGAAGTTCTTAGAAAGTGTGAGCCAGGAAATAATGGACATTGAGAATATGTATTGGATTGCTTTAAAATGGGTCTGTAATATTATTCCACAATATTTCCCAGGATATCTGTAAATAACTATTTTTGTTGATCCTGAACTCAACAGGTTAATTGAAAAGGGCTAATGTGTTCTAACGATCCTTTCATTGTGAATAGAGATAATTAACTCTGTACTTGTGTATATATAAAGGTCAGGCCTAGTCATTTAAACTGAAAAGGGATTAGCTAACGAACCCACCTATTGTCTCTTAAGAGATATCAAAATAATGTGTATTGTAGGAGACAGTAAGGCTAGCCTAAAGGTCATGTGTCTGAGTCATCAGCTGTAGTTAATTAGCTCATGTAAATTAGGTCTGGTCAGAAGTGCTTTGTGAGAGGAAAGTAAGAAACTCCTCTCTGTATGTATAAAACTTGCAGTGTTTCAATAAAAAGTGTCAGTCCAGTTGGAAAGATACAGAGCGCTTTGTCTCGTAAGTTTGGAAGGATTAATCCTATGGGATCCTGACTGTGGAGGATCGGCAGTGGATGTGTGTCCAGAGAGGGAATATCCTAAACGGCGTTAACCCCTTTCATACTTGGGGTGCCGTTACACTCAGCATCAGCATAGGCAGTCTTGAAGGGATCTGACATTTCAAAAAAAATTATTCGGTTACATCAGCATCAGGTGCTTGGTAGCTGGTGGTGATCCAAGACTGATTCATTTTTATGAAGGTCAGTCATTCGACCGAGTCGGTGGACAGGCGCACCCTGTGATCGGTTACAAATCCTCCAGCAGCACTGAATGTGCGTTCCAAAAGAACGCTGGATGCAGGACAGGCCAGTACCTCAATTGCATACTGTGCAAACTCTGGCCAGTGATCCATCCTCAAGACCCAGTAACCAAGAGGGTTTTCGGTGGGAAAGGTGTCGAAGTCTGATCTTGCCCCTAGGTATTCCTGCACCATGCAATCCAGACGCTGGCAATGGTTGCTGGAACCGATCATACCTTGGGGCTGCGTACTAAAAAATTGTCTGAACGTATTGGTCAGACGGCCACCTTCTCCACCGTTCCTTCTTTGACTGACCAAAGTGGGAACGCGTTGCACAGATCTTTCTGCAAGGCCTCCCGAAGATGCTTCATCCTCTGCTCCCTCTGCGTAGGCAAGATAAGGTCCTCAACCTTACCCTTGTAACGTGGATCAAGGAGGGTTACCAGCCAGTAATGATCCCTCTAATTGATCGCACAAATACGAGGATCCTTCCGCAGGCTTTGCAGGATCAGGGAGGCCATGCAGTGCAGGTTTGCTGAGGCATTCAGTGCGGAGTCCTTTGGGTCACTGAGGACGACATGATCCGCAGCCACCTCCTCCCTGCCACGTACAAGTCCACGGGTGTCTTGTGACTGTAATTGATCCCTTGAAGACTGCTGCTGATGCTGAGTGCTAGTTTCCACCTCCATGCTGACACAATCCTCCTCCTCCTCGTCCTCTTCCTGTGTGATAGCCAAGCCAGCAGGAACACTGTCTGGAAAAAGGGAGCCTTGAGAGGTAAGGAAGTCCTCCTCTTCCTGCCTCTGTTCTGCCTCAAGTGCCCTGTCCATTATTCCACGCAGTGTGTGCTCCAACAGGTGGACAAGAGGGACAGTGTCACTGATGCATGCACTGTCACTGCTCACCATCGTCGCGGCCTTCTGAAATGTTGCCAGGACAGTCCATGCATCCCTGATCATGGCCCACTGGAGTGGGGAAAAAATCCAAGCTCCCCTGACCCTGTCCTGGTGCCATATTGGCACAGATACTCATTAATGGCTCTCTGCTGCGTGTGCAGCTGCTGCAGCATGGCCAACGTAGAGTTCCACCTGGTGGGCATGTCACAGATTAGGCGGCTCTTGGGCAGGTTGTAATCCTTTTTCAGGTCAGCCAGCCGAGCACTGGCATTATATGACTGGTGGAAATGCCCACGGAGTTTCCTGGCCTGCTTCAGGACCTCCTGTAAGCCCGGGTACCTGCCCAAGAACCGCTGCACCACCAAGTTAAGGGCGTGAGCCAAACAGGGCACATGGGTCAGTTGTCCCTGTCGGAGGGCGGAGAGGAGGTTGGTGCCATTGTCGGAAACCATCTTTCTTGGCTTAAGGTGGCATGGCGTCAACCTGCCCCTGCAGAGCTGACAGAATCTCTGCCCCAGTGTGGCTCCTGTCCCCCAAGCACACCAGCTCAAGCACCGCATGGCATCTTTTTGCCTGCGTACTTGCGTAGCCCCTTGAATGCCTACGGAGCACCACTGGTTCCAAGGACAAAGCACAGGTAGAGGCCATGGAGGAAGAAGAAGAGGGGGTGGAGGAGAGAGGTGTGTAATAATCACCAGTAGTAACATTTTGGAGGCGTGGTGGCGGAACAACCTCCAACACTACTGCACCTTGTCCTGCATCCTTCCCAGCTGCCAGCAGAGTCACCTAATGCACCGTGAAAGATAGGTAACCTCCCTGTCCATGCCTGCTGGACCATGAGTCAGCGGTTATATGCACCTTACCGCTGACCGCCCTGTCCATCGAGGCCAAGACATTGCCTTCCACATGCCGGGAGAGAGACGGAATCACCTTCCATGAGGAAAAGTGGCGTTTGGGAACCTGCCACTGAGGAACCGCACATTCCACAAACTCACGGAAGGGGGCAAAGTCTACCAACTGAAAAGGCAGCAGTTGAAGTGCTAGAAATTTAGCCAATCTAGCATTCAACCGCTGGGCATGTGGATGGCTGGGAGCGAACTTCTTTCGGCGGTGCAGCAGCTTGGGCAGGGAAATTTGCCTGGTACAATCGGACGTCGGTGTACCGATAGCAGATTGCCCGCAAGTAGGGATGAGCCGAACACCCCCCGTTCGGTTCGCACCAGAACCTACGAACAGACCTAAAGTTCACGCAAACTTTAGAACCCTATTAAATACAATGGACTCGAACATTTGAAATCAAAAGTGCTAATTATCAAGGCTAATATGCAAGTTATTGTCCTAAAAAGGGTTTTGGGACCCGGGTCCTGCCCCAGGGAACATGTATCAATGCAAAAAAACATTTTAAAAACGGACGTTTTTTCGGGAGCAGTGATTTTAATAAGTGAAACAATAAAAGTGAAATATTCCTTTAAATTTCGTACCGGGGGGGGGGGGGGGGTGTATAGTATGCCTGTAAAGCAGCGCTTGTTTCCTGTGCTTAGAACTGTCCCTGCACAAAGTGTCATTTCTGAAGGAAAAAGTAATTTAAAAGCACTCGCGGCTATAATGAATTGTCGGCTCCCAGCTATACAGATAAAAGTCATTGGTATGGATATTAAGGGGAACCCTGTATCAAGGTTAAAAAAAATTACTTGGGGTTCCCCCCAAATATACATACCAGGCCCTTCTGGTCTGGTATGGATTTTAAGGGGAACTCCACGCCAAATAAAAAAAAAAATGGCGTAGAGTTCACTAAAAAAATCCATACCAGACCCTTTATCCGAGCACGCAACCTGACAGGCCGCAGGAAAAGAGGGGGAGACGAGAGAGCGCCCCCCTTCCTGAACCGTACCAGGCCACATGCCCTCAACATGGGGAGGATGCTTAATAAAAAACACATTCCAGCGATGTAATCCAGTGTCCCGCGGTGATCCGATGTCCAGCGTGGCAGTCTGCACTCCACACAAAACGTCATTGGCTGAGCGGACCTCGGACCTGATGGGGAACTTCCTCCGCAGTGTAATACATTTATAGACCTGAGCGGACCCTTCTCAAGTTCCCCATCAGGTCCGCTCAGCCAATGATGTAGAGGGCGGTTCACCTTCACTGGGTGTAAGGCTGAGCGGACCTGATGGGAAACGTGAGAAGGGGCGGGTCTATTCATTTATTACACTGTGGAGGAAGTTCCCTATCAGGTCTGAGGTACGAGGGGGCGGGTGAGCTTTAACAAAGGGGTTTGTTAAAGGGGTCTTCCAGATTCCGATAAGCCCCCCGCCCGCAGACCCCCACAACCACCGGGCAAGGGTTGTGGGGATGAGGCCCTTGTCCCCATCAACATGGGGACATGGTGCTTTGAGGGGTCACAGACCCCCAAAGCATCCTCCCCATGTTGAGGGCATGTGGCCTGGTACGGTTCAGGAGGGGGGGGCGCTCTCTCGTCCCCCCCCTCTTTTCCTGCAGCCTGCCAGGTTGCGTGCTCGGATAAAGGGTCTGGTATGGATTTTTGGGGGGAACTTCACGCCATTTTTTTTCTTCAATTTGGCGTGGAGTTCCCCTTAAAATCCATACCAGACCTGAAGGGTCTGGTATGGATATTTGGGGGGAACCCCACGCCATTTTTTTTTTAATTTGCTGAAGGGTTCCCCTTAATATCCATACCACACCTGAAGGGCCTGGTAATTGAATTTGGGGGGACCCCCACGCCTTTTCTTTTTTTTTATCAATGACTTTTCTCTATATTGCCGGGAGCCGACAATTCATTATAGCCGCGAGTGCTTTTAAGTGACTTTTTTTCCAACAGAAATTACAGTTTGTGCAGGGACAGTTCTAAGCAAGGGAAACAAGCGTTGCTTTACAGGTATACTATACACCCCCCCCCCAGGTACGAAATTTAAGGAATATTTCACTTTTATTGTTTCACTTTAAGCATTATTAAAATCTGCTCCCGAAAAAACGTGAGTTTTTAAAACTTTTTTTTGCATTGATACATGTCCCCTGGGGCAGGACCCGGGTCTCCAAACACTTTTTATGACAATAACTTGCATATAAGCATTTAAAATTAGCACTTTAGATTTCTCCCATAGACTTTTACAGGGTGTTCCGTGGCTTTTCGAATTTGCCGCAAACACCCCAAATTGTTTGCTGTTCGCCGAACGGGCGAACAGGCAATGTTCGAGTCGAACATGAGTTTGACTCGAACTCGAAGCTCATCCCTAACCACCACCAAAGGCCCAATTTTTCTGCCACTGTTCAACAGGGGCATGTATTTACGACTCTTGATATAATAGTCCACAGCAGGGCCTGTTCCAGCGCCCACCAGGAGTAACTGTGAGGGCTTACAGTGTTCTGGTACCACCAACACCTAAGGGCCAATTTTCCGCAGAGTATATAGGGCAGGCCGTATAGTGTGTGTGTGTGTGTATATATATATATATATATATATATATATATACTGTGAGGGGGTTAACTCGGTAGCGGGTGTGTGTGACCCCCTGGTTGGGCTCCCCACACAAAAACAGGGCCAGCAGACGGAGGTTGTGGTTTTCAAAATCAAAAGGTGCGGTTTATTTCTCTATGTACAGTGACAAAACACAGCAAAGCCAAAAAGAAACAAACAAAATAAATCCTGGTCAGTTTGACCTCTGACTAAACATGCAGGTTTCCTAAACTAACAACTGGGATCAGCCTGGTGCTGTCCTAGTCCCTAAGTCCCTGGTTTAGTAAAAGTCCACACAAATAGCCACACAGGCTTTGCCTCACCGCACAGGGGTTCACTCTCCCTAGACAGTCCACACAGGTCTGGTTCCAGGCATGAGCTAACATCTAATGAAGCTGGGAGTTTTTATAGAGGCCTTAAACGAACTGACAGGCTTCAGCTGGTCTCATCAACTCCCTGCCTGCACGATGCCCAGCCCTCTCCCTAGAGGTATGAGTCATCCATGAGCCCACTAGCCTCAGCTGGGCTTCATCAACTCCCTAGTTGTATAAGTCGGCATAAAGCCTGAATCTGGGAGAAATATATCTACCCCCCTGGATGCAACCAGGTGACTTTACCTTCCTGCTGTCACATACCCCCCCCTCTTGTTTTAACCTTGGGGTTGGAACACCAGCAATCAGGCATTCATGTACTCGAGACAAAGCATCCACATTCCCCATTTGAACGCCAGGGCGATGCTTTACTGTGAAGTTGAATTCCTGTAGGGCCAGGAACCACCTATTCACTCTTCTATTTGTCTCCTTGTTTTGAGCCATCCACTTTAACGGAGCGTGATCCGTAACCATGTCAAAGTGCCTACCTAGCAGATAGTACCGAAGGGAATCTAGAGCCCACTTCACCGCTAAACACTCCTTTTCAACGGTGGCGTAATTTACCTCATGGGACTTCAACTTCCTGCTGAGGTAAATGACTGGGTGCTCTTCCCCGTTCCAGACCTGGGACAATACTGCTCCTAACCCCACATCTGACGCATCACTTTGTACGACAAAGTCTTTAGAGAAGTCGGGTGAGTACAACACTGGCTGGCTACATAAGGCTTGTTTCAAGAATTGGAATGCTGCCTCAGCCTCGGGGGTCCATTTAATCATGACCGACCCTTTCCCTTTCGTCAGGTTGGTTAGGGGCACAGCCTTAGAAGCAAAGTGGGGAATGAAGCGCCGATAATAACCCGCGATTCCCAGAAAGGCTCGTACCTGCTTCTTGCTGTTGGGACGTGGCCAACTCTGGATGGCCTCGACTTTGTTGAGTTGGGGTTTTATTACTCCCCTGCCAATGGTGTACCCAAGATATTTGGCCTCCTCCTGCCCAATGGTACACTTCTTGGGGTTAGCCGTAAACCCCGCTTCCCGAACAGAGTCCAGGACTGCTTGCACTTTTGGCAGATGTGAGGCCCAATCTGTGCTATGGACAATTACGTCATCCAGGTAAGCCGCAGCATACTTCCGATGGGGCCTCAGCATCTGGTCCATTTTCCGCTGGAATGTGGCCGGCGCATTCTGTAACCCGAACGGCATTCTCTTATATTGGAACGCCCCGTCTGGGGTTACAAATGCGGTTTTCTCTTTGGCCGACTTGGCCAGGGGAATTTGCCAATACCCTTTTGTGAGGTCAAGAGTCGTCATGTATCGGGCTGTTCCCAGCCGGTCGATCAACTCATCTATACGTGGCATGGGGTAGGTGTCAAATTTTGTAACTTTGTTCAACTGACGAAAATCGTTACAAAATCGCCAGCTCCCATCCGGTTTAGGCACCAACACAATGGGACTAGACCAATCACTTTGGGACTCCTCTATCACCCCTAAGTTCAGCATTTTCTGTACTTCCTCCCGTATTGCCTCCCGTCGGGCCTCTGGGATCCGATAGGGTTTTAACTTCACCCTTTCACCGGGCGGGGTAATAATATCATGCTCTACCCCAGATGTTTGTCCCGGCAGCTCAGAGAACACCTCCTTGTTGCGAAGCACAAACTCCTTAACCTCCTGTTGTTGGGGTTGTGACAAGGTGGCTGCTATTCCAACCTCCGGAATCACGCAACCAGTTTGAGCTGGTGACCAAGTTTCTGCGACTAGGGACTCTCTATCCCTCCAGGCTTTCAACAGATTAACGTGATATATCTGTTCGGGCTTTCGCCTTCCTGGTTGTCTGACCTTGTAATTCACTTCGCTCACTTTTTCCATTATCTCGTAGGGGCCTTGCCATTTGGCAAGGAATTTACTTTCAACCGTAGGGACAAGTACCAATATCCTATCCCCCGGGGAAAAGGTACGGGTCTTTGCTCCACGGTTGTACACTCTCTGCTGTGCCAACTGCGCTTGGGCCAAATGTTCCTTCACGATGGGCATTACCTGTGCAATTCGATCTTGCATCAGGGCGACATGCTCAATCACACTCCTGTGGGGAGAACTCTCACTTTCCCAAGTTTCCTTGGCAATATCCAACAGCCCTCTTGGGTGTCTCCCATACAGTAACTCAAAGGGGGAGAATCCCGTAGAGGATTGGGGCACCTCCCTAATAGCAAACATCAAATAAGGAAGTAGACAGTCCCAATCCTTTCCATCTCTATCCACCACTTTCTTCAACATTTGTTTTAGGGTTTTGTTGAATCTTTCAACCAGCCCATCGGTTTGGGGGTGATACACAGATGTACGCAATTGCGTCACTTTGAACAATTTACACAGCTCTTTCATAACCCGGGACATAAAGGGTGTACCTTGGTCCGTAAGCAGTTCTTTACAAATACCCACCCGGCTAAAAACAAGAGATAGCTCTTTGGCTATGGTTTTGGCCGAGGTATTTCTGAGAGGGATCGCTTCTGGATAACGGGTGGCATAGTCCATTATAACCAATATGTACTGGTGCCCCCTAGCGGACTTGATTATAGGACCTACCAAATCCATTGCGATTCTCTCAAACGGGACCTCAATGATGGGTAGAGGGACCAGCGGGCTACGGAAATGTGGCATCGGGGCCGACCTCTGACACACAGGGCAGGAGGAACAATAATTTTCTATGTCCTTCATCACCCCAGGCCAATAGAATCTCTGTAATACCCTCTCTCGGGTTTTCTCTGTCCCCAGATGACCTCCAAGAATGTGCCCATGGGCCAACTCCAACACCAACTTCCTGTAAGGTTTGGGCACCACCAGCTGCTCAACGGTTTCTTCTGCCCTTTTTGCCACCCGATACAGTAGGTCCTTCTCTACGCTGAAGTATGGGTAAGTGCAGGTATTATCTGGGTTCACTAACTCGCCATCTATTTCCACTACGTTTTCCCGTGCCTTTATTAGGGCGGGGTCTTTTAACTGTTCTGTGGCAAAATTTTCCCTGTGAACCTCCAGATCAGAAAACTCCACAGATGGTAGGTTTTCGTCTGAGGAGGTGGGCTCCTCTCCAGTTTCTTGAGTCTCCCCTGCCAATACTGACAAGGGAAATTCTGGAGAGTCCTCACCACTCTCAGAGGAGTTCTGGCTATCACATTCCTGGTACATAGGGGCACCAGTGGGGGGCTCAGGATCATCCCACAGTTCCCAGAACTTCGGAAAATCCCTTCCCACAATGGCATCATGCGGTAATTGAGATACTAACCCCACTGGATGAGAGAGGGTACCTTTGGGGGTCTCGAAACACACTGTAGTCACTGGATACTCTCGGGTGTCCCCATGCACACAAATAACAGCTACCTTGCTATTCCCAGAGACCTCTGTTTTAACTAATTCAGCCTTTATCAGGGTCACAAGGCTACCTGAATCCAGTAATACCACAACATTTCTACCATTAATACACATTTTGCATAAATGTTTCTCAGTTCCCCGAATGGCAGTGCATGCGACTGTCGCACACAGCGACTGACGTCTGTCCATCAGAAAGTCACATTGCATGGGTTCCTCCACAACCGGGCAATTTGCTGCAATATGTCCCGCTTGCCGGCAGCGGTAGCAAACGATCCTTCTTGCGGCCTCTTGAGCCGCTGATTTCCCAGGCTGTTCTCGCCAAACTTGGGGTAGAGCTCCCACCCTCTCACTCTCTCCACCCTCACCCCTTGGAATCCTCTTATCCGCCCCTGGGGATGGTCTGGTCTTAGGGTGGAAAGTCCGAGAGTCTCTGGAAGAGGCCGTCAGGTTCTCTGTAGCCAAGTATCTCTCTACACGATCCACAAGTTTACCGGCCGTTTCTGGGTCTCCATGGCTTACCCACTTTTGAATGGCGGTAGGAAGAGCTCTCAAGAAACGATCCATCACAACACGTTCCACAATCTCCGGTGCGGACAAAGTCTCTGGCTGTAGCCACTTCCTGCTCAGGTGAATGAGATCATACATTTGAGACCTGGGGGGTTTTCCAAGCTGGAAAGTCCAGTTATGCACACGCTGAGCCCGGACAGCCAGGGTGACACCCAGCCTTGCCAATATTTCAGCTTTTAGCATCACATAGTCTTTTGCTTGGTCAGGCTCTAGGTCATAGTAAGCCTTCTGCGATTCACCAGTTAACAGAGGAGCCACCAGTCCAGCCCACTGCTCCTCAGGCCACTTTTCTCTTTCAGCAGTCCTTTCAAATGTGGTCAAAAATACCTCTGGATCATCCTCTCCAGTCATTTTTGTCAATAAACGACTCACCCCAAAGGACGCGGTATTAGTGGGACGGCTTTCCTCACTGGTCTGCGGACGTTGCTGCATTACTGCTTCCATTTGTTGTAGTCTCTGCTCTTGCTTCTGTAACAGGTCTATGAAGCGGGCCTCAGATTGCTGCTGGGCTTGTTGATGAGCTTGCTGCTGGGCTGCAAGGCTCCTTTGCAAACCTGCATTTGTCTGCTGTTGATTGGCATTTGCTAGAGCCAGCTGTTTCAGTATCTCCTCCATGCTGGCTTAAAAAAAACTGCCACTGGTTCTCCACCAACTGTGAGGGGGTTAACTCGGTAGCGGGTGTGTGTGACCCCCTGGTTGGGCTCCCCACACAAAAACAGGGCCAGCAGACGGAGGTTGTGGTTTTCAAAATCAAAAGGTGCGGTTTATTTCTCTATGTACAGTGACAAAACACAGCAAAGCCAAAAAGAAACAAACAAAATAAATCCTGGTCAGTTTGACCTCTGACTAAACATGCAGGTTTCCTAAACTAACAACTGGGATCAGCCTGGTGCTGTCCTAGTCCCTAAGTCCCTGGTTTAGTAAAAGTCCACACAAATAGCCACACAGGCTTTGCCTCACCGCACAGGGGTTCACTCTCCCTAGACAGTCCACACAGGTCTGGTTCCAGGCATGAGCTAACATCTAATGAAGCTGGGAGTTTTTATAGAGGCCTTAAACGAACTGACAGGCTTCAGCTGGTCTCATCAACTCCCTGCCTGCACGATGCCCAGCCCTCTCCCTAGAGGTATGAGTCATCCATGAGCCCACTAGCCTCAGCTGGGCTTCATCAACTCCCTAGTTGTATAAGTCGGCATAAAGCCTGAATCTGGGAGAAATATATCTACCCCCCTGGATGCAACCAGGTGACTTTACCTTCCTGCTGTCACAATATATATATATATATACAGGCGGTCCTCTACTTTCAAACATCCAACTTACAAACGACTCCTACTTACAAAGGGAGGGAGACAATAGGAAGTGAGAGGAAATGGGAAGGGAAATTCTCCCCTGTAAGGGTCAAAATGGGAAAACGGTGTCTCCACTGATGCTTTATCATCAATCCTTGTTTCCCTAAAAACCCCAAATTTTCTAAATCCAATTGTCATTGGGCCAGAAAGTGAGGTGAAATCTTCTGAATAGGGGCACAGACAGCAAAACAAATGTTACAGGGGTGATGATAACCCTTCCATAGGATATCCAAAAAGCTTAAAAATAGATTTTTTGGCTGGAGCTACACTTACAAAATGTATCTGTTCCAAATTACAAACAGATTCAACTTAAGAACAAACCTACAGTCCCTGTCTTACTTAGGACCGCCTGTATACTGCTGTTAAGAGTATATAGGGCCTGGGGGCCCCACGCCTTTTCTTTTTTTAATTTGGGTGCAGGGTTCCCCTTAATATCCATACAAGACCCAAAGAACCTGGTAATGGGTTGGGTGGAGGGGCGGTACCCATGCTGTTTTTCCTGAATAATTTTCAACTATATTGCCGGGACGAGACATTACATTAAAGCCGCAAGCAGTTTTAAATAACTTTTTTTCCTTTAGAAATGTCATTTTGTGCAGGGACTGTTCTAAACACGAGAAAAAAGCACCACTTCACAGGCATACTATAGACACCCCCCAGGTATGATATTTAAAGGAATATTTCACTTTTATTTTTTCACTTTAAGCATCATTAAAATCACTGCTCCCCAAAAAACGGCAGTTTTTAAAACTTTTTTTTGCATTGATACATGTCCCCTGGGGCAGGACCCGGGTCCCAAAACCCTTTTCAGGACAATAACTTGCATATTAGCCTTAAAAATGCACACTTTTGATTTCTCACATTCGAGTCCCATAGACTTTAACGGTGTTCGAAAGTTTGCGCGAACTTTCGGCTCGTTCGCATGTTCTGTTCGGCTCATCCCTACTGTGCAGTAAGCCTGTACATTAATTCTGACTATTGTCTCAGAAATAATACAGTGTTCTTATCATGCTGGGGAAGTGCTGGTATGTCCTTTAGTGCTGAAGACTGAGCATTGTTTGTTTGGGTTGGAAGTGAAGAAAGGCAGCGTAAAGCCCTGTACACACGATCGGATTTCCTATGGATTCTAATCCGATGGATTTTTCCATTGGAAATCCGATGATGCTGACTTTCATCAGTCTTGCCTACACACCATCAGTCAAAAATCCGACCTTCCCAAACGCTGTGACGTAAAACATTCCGACAAGCCGAGAAAAATGAAGTTCAATGCTTCTGAGCATGCGTCGACTTGATTCTGAGCATGTGTGGGTTTTTTGTCCGATGGAGTTCTACACAGACGATCGGAATCTGCTATCGTTTTTTTTCCCATCGGATAAATTTAAAACATGTTCTAAAAAAGACAGATGGGGCTCATACACAATCGGTTTGTCCGATGAGAAAAGTCCATCGGACTGTTTTCATTGGTAAAACCAATCGTGTGTACACGGCATTAAGCTTTTTAATATGAGTAATGCAAGTACAACATACAAAATATGTAATTGTACCACAAAGCAATAACACTGCTGTTTATGTAAATATGCTGTAGGTTTGTATCTACCCTCATCTAAAGAGACGGTGCCTGATATTGCAGAAGTGTATTTGCAAGTACATGTGACTGTAGAAAGATACTAACACACTGCTGGCCAAGTCCTGGAAAAGCCACAGGGTTTAGACCAATGGTTGTCAACTTATGATCTAAAGGGGACCGCAAATGTGACCCCTGACATCAAGAAAGGACCATGTGTAATGTTCAGTAAATGTAATGCTTGAGAGGACTGTCAGAACATGCAGACCTTACAGAGGAAATATGGGATGGGGATATGCTGCAGAAGCCACCACGAAACAGGGAACATGTTAAAACATGAGGCTATTAGAGATTAGGGATAAGCTCGGTGTTCGAGTCGAACATACGTTCGACTCGAACATCGGCTGTTCGACGAAGATCGAACGATTTGGGCCGTTCGCGCCTAATTCGAGTGACGCGAACGGCCCACAATGCACTACGCCATCGCAGTGTCATCCAGGCGCTGTGATTGGCCAAGCATGCACTGTGACCCTGCATGCTTGGCCAATCACAGCGCCGGCAGCGAGGAGAGCAATGATTGGCCACAGGCAGGATGCCTGTGGCCAATTATTGCTGAGGGTGTTTAGTACACGCCCCACACTATAAAAGGCCGCCAGCACGGCGGCCTAGTGTAGTGTGTTCCGGAGCAGGGAAAGAGAAGCATAGGCAGGGACAGTGACATTTTTTTTTCTTGCTTAACCTGGATTCCTTTAGTTTAGGGAAAGAGAAGGATAGGTAGGGAGAGTGTCAGTGTGTTTTACTGTGCTAATCCTTGTTTGTAGGGACAGGGAAGGACAGTGAGGGAAATTCTCCTTGTGCTATACTGTGCTAAAGCATTGATCATCAACCATCTTTAAAAAAACATTTTTTATAGGGACAGAAAACTATAGGTAGGGAGAGTGTCAGTGTGTTTTACTGTGCTAATCCTTGTTTGTAGGGACAGGGAAGGACAGTGAGGGAAATTCTCCTTGTGCTATACTGTGCTAAAGCATTGATCATCAACCATCTTTAAAAAAACATTTTTTATAGGGACAGAAAACTATAGGTAGGGAGAGTGTCAGTGTGTTTTACTGTGCTAATCCTTGTTTGTAGGGACAGGGAAGGACAGTGAGGGAAATTCTCCTTGTGCTATACTGTGCTAAAGCATTGATCATCAACCATCTTTAAAAAAACATTTTTTATAGGGACAGAAAACTATAGGTAGGGAGAGTGTCAGTGTGTTTTACTGTGCTAATCCTTGTTTGTAGGGACAGGGAAGGACAGTGAGGGAAATTCTCCTTGTGCTATACTGTGCTAAAGCATTCCTCATCAACCATCTTTGAAATCCTTGTTTTTTGGACAGTCAGGGAAATTGTCATTGTGCTATTCTGTGCGAAAGCAATCATCCTCAACCATATTTAGAAATCCTTAAGTAAAGGGACAGAGAAGGACACCTGAAGGTAGCCATTATTGCTTTTTTCCCATCTCCCTGCAGGCCATCCATTAGAATGTCTGGAAGGCAAACAAGGAGAGGCAGACAGTCAGGAGGCAATAAAAGAGGGCAAGCAGGCTCTGTGTCTGGGGGCAACAGTGCTGGTCGTGGACGCGGTGCATTGTCATCAGCACATGGCCATGGGACACGCTTGTCCTTCTTTTCGGCAGCTGGACATGTTGAGCAACATCATGCCGAAGACTTGGTAGAGTGGATGACCAAGCCCTCCTCCTCCTCCTCATCCTCTCTCACCCAGGCTCAGGGTACTGGCAAAGCAGCTGCCAAAGCGTCCTCTTCCCTGGTATCAATGTCAGACTCATCATCAGTCACTCCTTCCCTAGACCCACCATGTCCTCCTCCTGAGGAGTCCCCCAAACTGTTTGAGCACAGTGTTGGGTACATGCTCCAGGAGGATGCCCAGCGTTTCGAAGGGTCTGATGATGAAACCCAGCTACAGGAAGGCAGTAGCGTGAGAGCAGACAGAGGGGATGCTCAAGAAGGACACCAATCTGGCAGTCATGTTCCAGCAGCTGCAGCATACTGCCAGATTGGCTCCAGTGATGAGGAGGGAGGGGATGATGAGGTCACTGACTCCACGTGGGTGCCTAATAGGAGAGAGGAGGAGGAGGAGGATGAGGAGGAGGCACATCTCCAACGAGGCAGGATGCCCTTTGGTGGCCAGCGTAAGGGCAGTACACCGACGGAATCACACCGCAGAGCTCCGCCTGTGCAGGGCGCTGCCTCTGCCCGTCATTCAAAAAGTTCTTTGGTGTGGGCCTTTTTTGAGGCTAGTGCATCAGATCGCACAGCTGCTGTTTGCAACATATGTCTCAAGCGTATATCGCGTGGCCAAAACATCAGCCGCTTGGGTACCACATGCCTGACCAGACATATGTTGACCTGCCATGCAGCTCGTTGGCAAGCCTACCTCAAAGACCCACACCAAAGAACAAAGCGGACCTCTCCTTGCACCGCATCAGCTGGGATCTCCAACCCCACTATAACTTCAGTCCTCTCTGAAACATGCACTGAGAGGAATGAAGGTGTAGAATTAGGTGTGTCACAGCCAAGTACTTGCGGCCACTCTGCTAGCAGTACACCGACGTCCGATTCTAGCAGGCAAATTTCCCTGCCCCAGCTGCTGGACCGTCGAAAGAAGTTCACTCCCAGCCATCTACATGCCCAGCGGTTGAATGCTAGCTTGGCTAAATTGCTAGCGCTTCAACTGCTGCCTTTTCAGTTGGTAGACTCGGCCCCCTTCCGTGAGTTTGTGCAATGTGCGGTTCCTCAGTGGCAGGTTCCCAAACGCCACTTTTTCTCACGGAAGGCTATTCCGGCTCTCTACCGGCATGTGGAAGGCAATGTCTTGGCCTCGCTGGACAGGGCGGTCAGCGGTAAGGTGCATATTACCGCTGACTCATGGTCCAGCAGGCATGGACAGGGACGTTACCTTTCTTTCACGGCCCATTGGGTCACTCTTTTGGCAGCTGGGAAGGATGCAGGACAAGGTGCAGTAGTGTTGGAGGTTGTTCCACCGCCACGCCTCCAAAATGCTACTACTGGTTGTGACACACCTCTCTCCTCCACCCCCTCCTCTTCTTCTTCCTCCATGGCCTCTTCCTGTGCTTTGTCCTCTGAACCAGCGGTGCTCCGTAGTCGTTCAAGGGGCTACGCAAGTACGCAGGCAAAAAGATGCCATGCCGTGCTTGCGCTGGTGTGTTTGGGGGACAGAAGCCACACTGGGGCAGAGGTCCTGTCTGCTCTGCAGGGCCAGGCCGAGAGGTGGTTGACGCCACGCCAGCTTAAGCCAGGAATGGTGGTTTGCGACAATGGCACCAACCTCCTCTCCGCCCTCCGACAGGGACAACTGACCCATGTGCCCTGTGTGGCTCACGTCCTTAACCTGGTGGTGCAGCGGTTCTTGGGCAGGTACCCGGGCTTACAGGATGTCCTGAGGCAGGCCAGGAAAGTCTGTGTGCATTTCCGCAGATCTTATAATGCCAGTGCTCGCCTGGCTGAGCTGCAAAAGGAGTTGAACCTGCCCAAGAACCGCCTTATATGTGACATGCCCACCAGGTGGAACTCAACGTTGGCCATGCTGCAGCGGCTGCACACGCAGCAGAGGGCCATCAATGAGTACCTGTGCGACTACGGCACCAGGACAGGGTCAGGGGAGCTTGTTTTTTTTTCTCCACGCCAGTGGGGCATGATCAGGGATGCATGCACTGTCCTGGCACCATTTGAGGAGGCCACGAGGATGGTGAGCAGTGACAGTGCATGCATCAGTGACACTGTACCTCTTGTCCACCTGTTGGAGCACACGCTGCGTGGAATAATGGACAGGGCACTTGAGGCAGAACAGAGGCAGGAAGAGGAGGACTTCCTTGCCTCTCAAGGCCCCCTTTACCCAGACAGTGTTCCTTCTGTCCCACCCATCGCACAGGAAGAGGAGGAGGAGGAGGAGGAGGAGGAGGATTGTGTCAGCATGGAGGTGGAGGCTGCCACTCAGCATCATCAGCAGCAGTCTTTTAGGGATGATTTACAGTCCCAAGAAACCAGTGGACTTGTACATGGCTGGGAGGAGGTGGCTGCGGATCATGTCGTCCTTAGTGACCCAGAGGACTCCGGACCGAATGCCTCAGCTAACCTACGCTGCATGGCCTCCCTGATCCTGCAAAGTCTGCGGAAGGATCCTCGTATTCTTCGGATCAAGGAGAGGGACCATTACTGGCTGGCCACTCTCCTTGATCCACGGTACAAGGGTAAGGTTGCGGACCTTATGTTACCGTCGCAGAGGGAGCAGAGGATGAGACAACTCCGGGAGGCCTTGCAGAAAGGTCTGTGCAACGCGTTCCCAGAGACTGGGAGGTTACAAACTCCTGGTCCTGGACAACGAGTTGCTGAGGCTTCGGCCAGTCAAAGAAGGAGCGGTGGGGAAGGTGGCCGTCTGACCGATGCGTTCAGACAATTCTTTAGTCCGCAGCTCCAAAGTATGATCGGTTCCAGCAACCATCGCCAGCGTCTGATAAACATGGTGCAGGAATATCTAGGGGCAAGGTCAGACTTGGACACCTTCCCCACCGAAAATCCTCTGGCTTACTGGGTCTTGAGGATGGATCACTGGCCAGAGCTTGCACAGTATGCAATTGAGCTACTGGCCTGTCCTGCATCCAGCGTTCTTTCGGAACGCACATTCAGTGCTGCTGGAGGATTTGTCACGGATCACAGGGTGCGCCTGTCCACCGACTCGGTTGATCGACTGACTTTCATCAAGATGAACCAGTCTTGGATCACCACCAGCTACCACACACCTGATGCTGATATAACAGACTAATTGATTTTAACATGTCACATCCCTTCAAGACTGATGCTGATGCTGAGTGCCTGTGCTGTTATGTTGACTGGCTATCCTCCTCCTCCGAGTCCTCAATGATACGATTGATGATGATAGCTTGGAAGATCATTTTTGTTTATGGGTGCCGCCACCAGTGGCTAAGGCCCAATTTTTCAGCCCCTGATTAACAGGGGCGTGTAATTACAATTTTTGAAGCAATACTTTGCAACAGGGCTCATTGCTGTGCTCCAAGTACAGAATCTGTGAGGGGTTGCAGTGTTGTGCCACCAGTGCCTAAGGCCCAATTTTTCAGCCCCTGTTCAACAGGGGCATGTAATTACAATTCTTGATCTAATAATTCACAGCAGGGCCCATTGCTGCACCCACCAAGAGTAACTCTGAGGGCTTACAGTGTTGTGGCAATGCCACCACCACCACCACCACGAAAGGCCCAATTTTTCAGCCCCTGTTCAAAAGGGGCATGTAATTACAATTCTTGATCTAATAATTCACAGCAGGGCCCATTCCTGCACCCACCAAGAGTAACTCTGAGGGCTTACAGTGTTGTGGCAACACCACCACCACCACCACCACCACGAAAGGCCCAATTTTTCAGCCCCTGTTCAACAGGGGCATGCAATTACAATTCTTGATCTAATAATTCACAGCAGGGCCCATTGCTGCACCCACCAAGAGTAACTGTCAGGGCTTACAGTGTTGTGGCACCAGCACCACCATCAAAGGCCCAATTTTTTACTACCACTGTTCAACAATTATATGTAATTACAATTCCTGATATAATAGTTGACAGCAGGGCGTTCCAGCACCAACCAAGAGTAACTGTGAGTGCTTACAGTGTTGTGCCAACACCAACAACTAAGGGGCCTATTTCTGCAGAGTATATACGGCAGGTCCCTACTTTCAAACATCCAACTTACAAACGACTCCTACTTGCAAACACAAGAAGACAACAGGAAGTGAGAGGAAATCTACCCCTAGGAAGGAAAATTCTCTCCTGTAAGAATTAATATGGGAGAAAGGTGTCTCCTCTGTACTGATGCTTTATCACCAATCCTTGTTTCAAGAAAAACACCACATTTCAAAAACAGTTGTCATTGGGACGGAAAGTGAGGTGAAATGTTCTGAACAGGGGCACAGACAGCAAAACAAATGTTACAGGGGTGATAACCCTTACCTATGTTTTCCAAAAAGTTTAAAAATAGATTTTTGGGCTGGAGCTACACTTAAACAATGTACCTGTTCAAAATTACAAACACATTCTACATAAGAACAAACCTACAGTCCCTGTCTTGTATGCACCGCCTGTATACGGCTGTTCAGAGTATATAGGCCTTTTTTATTTTGTGTGCGGTGTTCCCCTTAATATCCATACAAGACCCAAAGGGGCTGGTAATGGGCTGGGGTAGGGGGGGGGGGGGGTCATGGGGTAGCTATGCCATTTTTCTTAAAGATTTTCATCCATATTACCGGGACCAGACATTACATTAAAGCCGCAAGCAGTTTTAAATGGCTTTTTTTTTCTTTAGAAGTGTCATTTTGTGCAGGGACAGTTCTAAACACGGGAAACACGTGGCACTTCACAGGCATACTTTAGACACCCCCCAGGTACGATATTTAAAGGAATATTTGACTTTTTTTTTTCACTTCATGCATCATTAAAATGACTGCTCCCGAAAAACGAACGTTTTTAAAACTTCTTTTTGCATTGATACATGTCCCCTGGTGCAGAACCCGGGTTCCCAAACCCTTTTTAGGACAATAACATGCATAATAGTCGTTATAATTAGCACTTTAGAATTCGAACATTCACATCCATTGTTTTTAATAGGGTTCTAATGTTCGTACGAACGTTCGGTCCGTTCGCGGGTTCTGCTGCGAACCGAACCCGGGGGTGTTCGGCTCATCACTATTAGAGATCAATGCTATTACCCTAGTCAGTGTTTCCACTACAGACTGCTAAGGTCCGAGGGCCGCACATCTTATATCAAAGGGACTCATGCGGTCCTTGGGCAGCAGGTTGGGAACCAGGGGTGTAAACAGTCACCGACAAAAGATTGCCAAGTGCCTGTTCCTGCTATCGGTGGAAGCTCATCATTTACTCTTAGATGACTACATCTCCTTTTTCTTCATTAGCGACCCTAAAGCAGACCAGTTCATCTCCAGTAACCCAGGTCCCTGAAATATCTTCTAAGCCATTTTATACTGCTGTGCACTTGTAGAAGCACATATTGTACCAGTGGATTAAAAAGAGATATTTGTTTAAAGGGGTTGTAAAGCTTCATGTTTTTTCACCTTAATGCATCCTATGTGTAGCACTCACCACCCTGTTTCTGATTTTCTGCCACTCTTCAGTCAGGGCACACCTGCTACTTGCCCAATATGCAACTCCATGTATGTAGAGGCAAGCAGTGTTAGATTTTGGGCCTTGCGGCGAGTTACCTCTCCAGAGTGGATCCTTGGTCTCCGTTGTCTAGGCGGAAGTCCCTTTGTAATAAAGCCAATGTCCACACAGGTGTAAAACCTAAGCAGCAAGGTTTTATTATTTTCTTATGGTAAAACTTGGAAGAGAGAGAGTAGAAACGACAGAGTAGACGGAGGTTCAGGCACGCAACACTCAGAGAACACTTTCGTCGCCACTCAAGCCTGAGTGGATATTGCTCACCCAGATAGTCCCTTTGAGAGTGGTCCTAGCAACCAGAGTGGAGCACGGATGTCAGAGATGATGGATCCCCCTTTAGGTAGGCCTCCAGGTCTCTCCCCGAGATAGCAGTACCGTCGCTATCTCCGCCAGGACTGATCTTCCCCTGAAACTCCTTCCCTAAAGATGGGTCCCCTTCAACCGGGCAGCCTGGGATCCTTCTCCGAAGCGTAGGCCCTCAATAGGAGAGCTGGGCCTACTATGCAGCAGCAGAGGCCCGGGCTAAAGTGCCCGAGACCAAACACATGCATCCCATGCCATGAGGGCCACGAGACACGCTCACTGGACCAGAGGTCCTCCCAAATGCCTTGGGGGTCCCCCTGGAATTGCCTCACGCCAGAAGGCGTCTGCCCCTTTTGTACCCTGTTGTGGAAAATTTTATGAAGATGTATTTAATATGTATTGTCATAGTGTCACCCAGTGTTAGTACTTCCGCAACCCGCTCTAAAGAGCTGACTGGGGCAGTCTGAGGCTGGTTTAGATAAACTTCCTGATTTGGAGAATTGTGTTTGCGGAGTGAGGCCTCTCTGCAAACGCATTATCGGTTTAGCGGATATATGCTCTTGTCATCTCTGTGTGCCTGATCAGCATTGAGGTGGTGGTATGAGCATACACCTGCAGATAAGCTCCCCTCATCAGGAACTGTGTTCATTGGTTATTGTATTATTACTGTATTATTGTATTCCTTTAAGCTATATTTCTTGTGTTGTATTCATGTATTGGATTGTATGGGACATCTTGTTAGAGGGATGCCCTTATATGGACATTTGCTGTGTGAAGAGCAGATCCTGTGATGACCACTCCCATGGAGGTCAGATGCTGTGTCCTCACTTCCTATGGAGGAGGTCACATGCTGTGATGACCACTCCCATGAAGGTCACATGCTTTTGAGTTAATAAAAGGAGCCGTGAGGCTCGAGGGGACCAGTGTTTGCTGGGAGGCCTTGATGATGAGACCAGTCTGGTGATGTTTCTTGATTTGTATGAATGGGACGAATGAATGGAGAATGAATTTTAGCCTAAGATACATTATTACATTAAGATGAAATGTGTGCTTATTTAGCACAAGGCAAAAATGGCTGTGTGCTCTGTAAACAACCAATCCTGCCACGACAGAATGGCGACTCTGGTGGGACTAGATGGGGCCCCTTTTAGGCATCGGGTCGAGATGGGGGAGTATGGATGCACGATCCGATGCGTGGGGGGGCTCTGCTCTGTAAAATAACAAATTTTTCGTCTTTTTGAAATAATGCGTGCTGTATGAGAGATGTCTGTGGGTGGATGTCTGTGAATCCGATCGTATGTGCGTGTGTGATTTTGTCATGGATCGTTTGTCTGTGTGTCTGTGGTATGAGAGATGCCTGTTGTGTGAGAGTGTGTAGCTGATGGTTAAAAATTTTGCTGCCATGTGCTTTGGTGGGGGAGGGGAACCAGCATGGCTATCTACAATGGCGAAAATTGGTGACTCTCTGTAAATAGCATGCAGTAGTTTTTGTGTTGGAGGAGATACGCCCTGAGAGATGATCTGATGTTCTGAGAAAGCATGCAAGAATCACTGTATGTCTGTGTGATGGCTTGTTATGGAAGCTGATGCCAAAGTGTGTATATGAACTTTAGGTAGAGAAAAGAGTGTTTTAACCACTTGCTTACTGGGCACATATACCCCCTTCCTGCCCAGGCGAAATTATAGCTTTTGGCACTGTCACGCTTTGAATGAAAATTGCGTGGTCGTGCGACGTGGCTCCCAAACATAATGAACGTCCTTTTTTTTCCCACAAATAGAGCTTTCTTTTGGTGGTATTTGATCATCTCTGCGGTTTTTATCTTTTGTGCTATAAACAAAAAAGAGTGACAATTTTGAAAAAAACACAATATTTTTTTATTTTTGCTATAAATATCCCAATTTTTTTTTTAAAAAAATATTTTTTTCCTCAGATTAGTCCGATACACATTCTTCTACATATTTTTGGTAAAAATTGCAATCGGCGTTTATTTATTGGTTTGCGCAAAAGTTATAGCGTTTACAAAATAGGGGGTAGTTTTATGGCATTTTTATAATTTTTTTTTTTACTAGTAATGGCGGCGATCTGTGATTTTTTTCGTTACTGCGACATTATGGTGGACACATCGGACACTTTTGACACTATTTTGAGACCATTCACATTTATACAGCGAACAGTGCTATAAAAATGCACTGATTACTGTATAAATGTGACTGGTAGGGAAGGGGTTAACACTACGGGGCGAGGAAGGGGTTAATGTGTGCCCTATTAGTGATTACTACTGTGTGACCGATCTGTGTCCCTATGTACAAGGGACACAGCATCGGTCTCCTCTCCCTGACAGGACATGGATCTCTGTGTTTACACACAGAGATCCACGTCCGTGTCTCTGTACTGGCCGATCGCGGGGACCTGGCGGACATCGCGGCCGCCAGGCACGCGCATAGGCTTGTCAGTGACACGCCGGGCATGCGCTCGCGCCGGCGGCGGCACTCGCGCGCCCCCCAGTGGCCGGAGGAGTGGAGGCCGTAAAAAGACGGCCTCCCGGATTTCTAGAGCCACCTTGTGGCCGTATTTTGTACATGGCCCGGGTCAGAAGAAGTTAATGTTGTGCATGTAACTAACATTTATTGAATGTGCTGTTTAGTGGCCAAGGGTCCAAGTTGAAGTAGCCTAAAGTGTGTGAAGATTGTATTTTTAAAATGTTTAAGTGCTCATGTGGTGTCTCAGGTATGTGGTTTTGTGGAGATTGCATGAGCCTTGTGGAGTGTAGCTGACTCAAGACACACATTTTTCAGTGGATTTTGATGGTCATTTAGAAAAGTTTTAATGTTGGTAAGTGCTCATGTGATGTCTCAGGTGTGTGGTTTTGTAGAGAAAGATTCTAGGGAAGAAATCCTGGTTTTGGCGGGAAAACTGCATTTGGTGGCCATGTTGACCATGTGGTTTGTCTGCCATCTTGAGGCACAGTTTCTCATTAGCCTTTGGGTATCCTATAAGGGGAACGTGCAGCCACCTTTCCTTTGAGTGTGATACCATGTGACCGTGCTGTGGCATTCGTCGGCTATCTTGCTTGTGGAATTTCGCAGCCTTTGGGGCAGATTTTGATGTTTGGTGCGAATTGAGTAGTGCGGTCTTTTCTGTGTTGGAATCTGGTGGAGACCATTTTTGTTTTCCTTTGTGTGTGGGAACCCATGTGGTCTTGTGTTTTATATTTACGTGTTCTTTTGATGTCCCATGTTTGTCCGTTTTTGGCTGGTAGGGAAGTTTGTGATGGTTTTAGCGGGAAAAATTGCATGCGTTAATGGCGCCATTTTGTTGTTGTCCATGTGACTTGTCGGCCATCTTGAGATGCAGTTTAAGGATTTTGTGTTGTTTGTCCTGTGGGTCATTCTAGAGAGGAAGCTGCTCCAATTCCTTTGTGTGTGTGTGTAGTGCAGTATGTCCTGTTTTAAAAAGGTGATTTAGAGGCGCAGTTCTTAACGTTTTTATCCGGAAGAACCCACATTTTTAGGGATTTTTCGCTTTATACAGTTTGGCCTGTGGGTCGTTCCAGAGTAGTGAGACACCAGGGTGACATACTGAGAGGCTGTTTTTGTTTAATGTTAAATTTGCTAGTTTAAATAGTTTTTCTAAGCTTTGCCTCTTGAGTTGAGTAGAGTGGTATCTTGATATAGCGCGGTCTTACCCCGAGGGGTCCCGACGCGCTTGCGGACACATGCACATGCTGGGGCCCATTTATGGATGGGATCTGGTTGACCTACCAGCATGTCTTTGGAGTGTTGGAGGAAGCCGATGCAGACACAGGGAGAACATGCAAACTCCATGCAGATGGTGTTAGGATTGGGATTTCTCTATTTTCATTTATGAGAATATAAGCTATAGTGGGTTACCTTACTTTGCAGTGTATGAGTGGTTTTTGTATTGAATTTTGGTTTTAAGTGAAAACTCTACTTTACACTAAATTTTAATAGATTGTAAGACTAACTTTAACTGAGTTTTTGTACAGTGGTGTGTTGTTTTTATGTTAAAATATTTAGGAGTTTCCCAGAAGGCAATTCATTGTTTTTGAAGCTTGTACTGTATAGCCATCTTTTGGCAGGAGTTTGTATTTGAGTCTCAACTTGTGGTTTGACTTCCAGGGGATGTGTGGGTCAGGGGGGATTCCCTCCCATTTGCAAAATGGGGGTTTATTCCATCATTACCTTGACAAGGTTTTTTTAAAGTGTTGAAATATATATGATGTTTAGCCATGGATTTTTTTGTGTGTTGATAGACAAGGCGATGGGACTAGGCTCCCCCCTCCCCCTCTCTCTTCCTGTACAATTGATATGTAAATAAACCAGTAGGGGTTTTAAGTAGCTGAGCATGTAACAGTAAGTTATTTTCAGCATGTATGTATCAGCAGGAAGTTGGTGGGAGGAGTTTGGGGTTTTCTGAAAAGGTGGGCAGTGAGATTTCTGCTTGGAAGGAAAGTGGAAAGCATTTTGGCGCTTAAAAGTGTTTTATATTTTGTTCCAGTTTTGTGAAGTTTTGTACTGTAATACAGTTTTGGGTAGAGAGCAAGCAGGGGGGCATCACCATTATTGTTGTAACATCTAAATGCAGGTAGAAAGAAGCCATAATATTATTTTGAATAGTGGAGGATTTCATGGTGCTTTGTAGTTCGTCTGACAAACACGTTTAGAAGGCTGTATATCGTGAGACAGGTCGGGCCGTGTAAAATAATCGGAATTCCTGTGCGCAATTGTATTAGCATAAACGTGAGGAGTAGTACGCTAACAGCCCTGCTCAGTCCATGTAGAATAACCGGGATGCAGAGGTCGATTATGGTAATAAAGGCGCAAACCATAACCGCTCCGAAAATAAAGCGCAGGGTTCTCTGGACGCAGAGTTCCCCAAAAAAAAGCGATTCGAATCGTCATGGGCAAATGTGCCGTCCATGCAGTGCACCAGTCAGACAACTGCACCGCACATGAGGTCTGAGTTTGGGGCTTCGGACATGAGTCCCCTTAAAGGATGACATATCTGGTCAGAGAGTACAGTAAGGTGTACTCCTTTGGAAGGTACTTTTGCTGGAGGACGAGACCTCAGAATAAAGGTACCTTGGATGTAGTTCAGCTGTGGCTTCAGAAATCTGTAATGATGAGTGTTGATGGAGGTGTAGTACACGCTTTTGTGATTCTCAGAGGAGGAACGGTGGTTAAAATTCTCATGCCCGTTTGTTTGAACTTTGTATGGCTGGTCCATGCAAGGTTCTCGAGCTGCTCTCATGTTTTTCCCATTGTATTTTTTTTCTATTGCTGAAAGAGTGAAGGGAGAATTCTGGCTATGTTTGTTTTTTAATTTTTGGTTTTGGAAACTATGAAGTATCTCCCCCACATTTGTATCTGAATGTTTGTATGTAGTAACGTGAATATGTTCGAACTTACCGCAGCGATCCTCTGATGCGTTGCGGCTGTTGTATTTTTGTAGGAATGGGAAAAGTAAGGGTTACAGAGGGTTTTTCATTGAATCAGTTTTGAAAGAATGTCACTGACAATTTACCAATGTACTGTGGCCGAGCGAGGCTCTGTCCCAATGAAAATGAAGATAAAAGGGACACAGGGTTTGCATATCTGCAGACTGCAGGACTACAGAGTGTAGAATTTAAATGGAGGAAAATGCTCTGTCAGTTTTCTCCAGGTTTTCCTACTTTAGCATGGGACTCTGTAGTTTGGAGATCCCTAAGAGACTTGGGGGGGACGGGATCTCCAACCCTGTGTCCGGGTCTTGTGGACAGCCAGCATGGTGTGTTCTCAGGTGCACACAACCAATATAATGAGGGGCTGGTGAGAGCAGAGAGTGGAGGATGGTGGAGAGTGAGCAGCTTGCTAACTGCTGTTTGGAGCAGTGGCTGCTAGTGAGTGTCTCTGTGTGAGGATAAACGCTGTGTGCGTTGAAGGGCGTTAAAGCTGTGTGCGTCCAAGGAGCCAGAAGCTGTGTGCATGAAGGGACTTCAAGCTGTGTGCGTTTAAGAAGCCCAAAGCTGTGTGCATCCAAGACTGTGAGACTGAAAGATCTGGTGGTTTAAGGTACCAGTACCTAAAGCAAGCAGAGGAACTGCTGACAAGAGAGCCAGGTGGCTTGGTATGTTTTCCTTATTTTTGGACTGCTAAATTAAGTTAAACCCCTGCGTGGGAATCCTGAATGGCCATTTTTCTTTTGTTTTTCTGTTTAAATAAACGTAGGCTACCAGGCCCTTAACTAGAATGCCTGTCTGATATGGACTCACTGCATAAAAATGCATCTATCAACTTGAGCTAAAACACCTCAATATCACAGTACAGAAATGTCATTATTGTTTACCATTCTTTGCAGGTTAAATATGAAGGATAGAGTAATGATTTTGCTTATAAGTATTTTTCAGATTCAAAGGAGCTTCTGAAAGTGTATGTACACAGAGAGCAGGTGTATGTAGACAGCTGTACATATAGATAAATACATGTGTAGCGGGGTCTCCTTTAAGGCCCCGGGACTACGTTACCCAGAACCCTGTTCGGCACCCAGAGTGAAGTTAGCCATCGCAGAGACTTATGGGAGGGGTTATTTAAGGAGGAGGCGAGGCGGAGCTCGGCCTCTTTGGGACACCGCGCTGCAAGCAAGAGTTCTTCCTGTGCGGATCTGCTGCAGTGCAAGGCCTGAAGCCTGGGCCTTGCGCAACTTCCAAAGAGCCTTCCACCCCACTGCGGAGCCTGGGTGGCATCTGACTTGTCGAGTGAGGACATCAGTTGGATCGGGGACCCGATCGTTGCAGATGCTGTGTGCGGATACACAGCAGGGTGGACGTTCCGGATTGGGATCGCATCCGGAGTGGTGAGCGGGCACCTGCCCAGACAGACTGTGCCGTGTTCAGGCCTATAGACTGCATAGGCCCACAGTTTAGTTTATCTGCTGTTCCCCGGGGGGACCGGTAGCAGGACAGAGTTGAAGTGTTCCCCCCCCAGTATAGTGTTTCAAGTATTGCCTGATTGTGGATTATAAATTACTATTCATCAAGCGCACCACCGAAAGCTGGCATGCGAAGAAATCCATATAGGAGGTGACTGAGATTTACTCCCTGTCAGGCCTGACCGGGGTGGAGAGTTAAGATATTGTCTAGTGCGCCATAGGGCACGCATACCAAAATAGCTACGCGTGGTGAAGAACCGTGCAGCGCCATTATTGTGTGCTGTATTGATTTCTGCAGGGCTCTGCAAGCCAATTGCATGTGTTGTGTTCTGCCTATGTTACCTTTAATAATAAGAGTAAACTGTTATATTTAATCTCTCGCCTCAGTGTGTTGTCTTACTGCTAAGAGATTACCCCTTGCAATACTATTGAATGTGATAAAATTAACCCTAGACTAACTGTGCATGAGTGGGTCGACCAGATTGCTGGGGTTGGTGGTGCTGTACACAGGGCCCGAAAACAAATCCATCGGCTCTCTTAACTGGGGGTAGCGCTACACGTGGGGGCTCGTCCGGGATCCTGTTGCAGCAAGTAACACGCCAAAAGTACAAGCATGGACCCACTAGAAGTAGGACAGTGGTGTAAAACGGTCGGCACAGATCCAGCCGGGATAGTAGTCATAGAACTCCCAGGGATCTGGCAAGAAGAAGCGGTGAAGCAGCTAGTGATGTCACTGTCACCGTATCAGAAAGCATGGGTAGTGGATGTCAGGACGAATTCCTCACTGACCCACGCATTAATAGAGTGGAAGGACGGAGTCCCAGAACATTTCAAGAATCCAAGTGTAGTAGCTATAGATGATCAGACTTATAGCCTAATACACGCGCTGCCGCTCAAGCCAGGAGGACGGTTTCAGACACCAAAACTATCTCCATCACCCACCCCAAAAGTAGAAAGACAGGTGAAAAGGGAAAGTCCCGGGTCGCCATCCATCTGCCACCCTCGGCGCAGAGTTGTGCGCTGTCCTGGGGGAACTTGTGGCACAGTGTAAGAAAGATCCTACAGATTACCAGATGTCAGGATACAGAAAACTTAGAATATTCTCAGGAAGGAAACCTGTACCCTCGGGTGAAGAGGGGTTCGATGAGTGGTTAGACGGTGCCACTCAGGCCCTAGAAGAATGGGAAGTTGTTGTTTTTTTGTTGTTTGTTTTTTTTCTCTCTCTTCGGGAAATATTGAGTCGGTATATGTGTTTTATGTATTGTAAAGTGTGTTATATGTTGTTGAAAAATTAATAAAAAAAAGATATAAAAAAAAAAAAAAAAAAAAGAAGAAAAGAAGAATGGGAAGTCCCAGACCACAGAAAGAAGCAGAGAATTGCTGAGAGCTTGAAGGGGCCTGCTCTAGAGGCCATACGCAACCTCAAGATGAGTAAGACAGACTGTAATGCACAGGACTATCTGGACATTCTGCAGAATGTGTTCGGTGGAACAGAGAAAATCACTGAGCTCACTTATCAGCTGGAACACTGCTACCAGAAGACAGGAGAGAAGCTGTCAGAGTTCATGAGGCGCCTGGATAAGATCCTGCATAAGATGATTCTTAAGAAGGGGATTGACCCACGGAAGGTGGATGAGGCCCGTGTTCAACAGGTGATGAGAGGATCTCAGCCCTTGGACCCCATCGCATTGGCGCTACGCACAAGACAGGATGGGAAGAGCCTGGAGTACCCTGACTTGATCCGAGTAGTCAGAGAGGAAGAAGCTATTTTGGAGGAGAAAAGGAAGAACCAACCAGTTGAGTCAGTAAATCCTCCTCCGGTGATGGTCAGGACGGCCATGACCCTGGAAAGAGACTCAGGAGGTGGATACCTTGAAGTCATAGATGTCCCAAGTATTGGGGATACTGACCTCCCTGATGGAAACGAAGTCCAGGGAACCGGAGAGGGAAAGTCCGAGGAGGGAGCTGTTTCCAAATACCTCCGCGCCCGCATCCCTACAAGATTGGGGGGACATGACTTGTTTCAACTGCGGAGGGGTTGGTCATGCGGCCAAAGTATGTACCAGTCCAAAGAAAAAAAAGATGAATAACCGCAAGCCGCCGGAAAACTTCAGCGGGCCCCAGTGAAGGAGTCAACCGAGTGCCCATCATCTCCAGTGAGCTCCAAACTGAAAAGAGTGGAACAGAGGACCCCTCAGAAGAAACGCAAGGTTCCTCAGAAGGAACGCACCCCAAAGAAAGAGAGTAGTGTCCCTCAGCGGGTAGTTACACCCACCAAAAGGAGGGAGATCAATGCATACCAGGCCCAAGAGAGACTTATGTCCAAAGAGAAATGGAAGAAAGAAAGTCAAAAGGGAAAATGCAAAGATCAAAAGAAAGAGACCCCCTTGAAGCGATATCCAGAGAAGCTGGTGGGTCCCTCCCCGATAGTACCAGTTCAAGTGGAGGGAGTCTACACAAGAGCCATATTGGATACTGGGGCGCAAGTGACCCTGTTGTACCGGGACTTTTATGACAAGCATTTAAGTCACCTACCCATCCAGAAGATTGAAGAGTTGGAGATATGGGGAATTGGGAAAGAGAGTTTCCCTTATGACGGCTATCTGCCTATAAAACTGACTTTTGACCCATCCATAGACAGAAAGGCTGAAGTGTTTGACACCTTAGCTGTGGTGTGCCCCCGACCGCCTGGAGCTAACAAGAGTTCCCTGATAATAGGGACGAACACGGATCTGGTCCGAAGACTTCTGGCCCCTCTGATAAGAACGAAAGACCCCACAGTCACTGAGATCCACCCAATGTTGAAGACAGCCTACTAACGGCTGATCTTGGAACAGAAGGCCCCAGAAGAGGGGGTAGGGAAGGTCTGGAGGCTGGGAAGAAGGGGAATAGTGCTGCAGCCCGGGGAAGTAACCTGCTTGAAGGCCACAGTGAAACTCACTTGGGAGCAGCCTGGCCCTTTCGTCATGTTGGAACCCGACCCAAGGGAAGAACATTCAGTCTTAGAAGTAGTCCCAGAGGTGGTCCCGGTGAGGGCCCTGAAGAAGGCTCATTGTAAGGTGCCTGTGAGCATCAGAAATACCACAGATGGTCCCATGGAAATCCTAGCCAGGCTGTTACTGGGCCGGGTGAGCCCAGCTACCCCAGTTGCTTCATCAGAAGTGGAGAAGACAGATGGAGAAAGTACTGTGTGGGAGAAACTTTCCATGGAGAATCCAAACCTGCCCAGGGCTTGGAAAGAGAGAGCCAAGGCCCAGTTGACCAGATGGGAAAAGATCTTTTCTCAAGATGAATTTGATGTGGGGTGTGCTAGGAGTGCCACCTATCGGATCCGCCTCCAGGAAGACAAACCCTTCAGGGAAAGGGTTAGGCGGGTTCTGTTAGCAGACCTCGAAGACTTGAGGGAGCAGCTCGCCGAGCTCAAGCGAACAGGGGTGATTCGAGAATCTAGAAGTCCCTATGCCTTCCCTATAGTGGTGTTCCGGAAGAAGAATGAGTCACTGAGGCTGTGCATAGACTATAGGACCCTCAACAGGAGAACCATACCGGACCAGTATACCACTCCAAGGATAGAGGATGCCCTACGGAGCTTGTCTGGAGCCAAGTGGTTCAGTGTTATGGACCTCAAGAGCGGGTACTATCAGATCCCGATGCATCCAGAAGACAAAGAGAAGACAGCTTTCATAACCCCGGTAGGGTTCTTTGAATTTAACCGGATGCCTCAAGGTCTGTCTGGAGCTCCAGCCACCTTCCAACATCTCATGGAGAAGACTGTGGGAGATATGAACCTCATCGAAGTCCTCGTATATTTGGATGACATCATTGTCTTCGGAAGAACCTTGGAAGAGCATGAGGAGAGACTGGAGAAAGTTTTGAAGAGACTGAGTGAGGAAGGACTCAAGCTCTCACCTGAAAAGTGCCAATTCTATCAGTCATCAGTCAACTATCTGGGAAATATAGTGTCTGAAGATGGGGTAGCCACAGACCCCGAAAAATTGGAGGCAGTCACCTCCTGGCCATGGCCCACCAGGGTGACAGAGCTCAGATCCTTTCTGGGGTTCTGTTCCTATTACAGGAGGTTTGTGGAGGGGTTTGCTCGGATAGCCAGGCCTCTGAATGAGCTGCTAAAGACGGAGGGGGAAGAGGATGACACAGGCCTCAGAAAGCCAGGGGAGTCAGTCAAGGACCAGTGGAACGAGAAGTGTGAGAATGCCTTTCAGATGTTGAAGAAGACATTAACCACTGCCCCTGTCCTGGCCTACGCAGATCCTAAGAAGCCTTATGAACTTCATGTAGATGCCAGTCATGATGGTTTGGGGGGAGTGCTGTACCAGGAGCATGAAGAGCAACTGAGGCCTGTTGCGTATGTGAGCAGAAGTCTGACTCCCTCCGAAAAGAACTACCCCACCCATAAGTTGGAGTTCCTGGCCCTTAAGTGGGCGGTAGTTGACAAACTTAGAGACTATTTATATGGGGCGGAATTCACAGTGAAAACAGACAACAACCCCCTCACCTATCTCTTCACCACAGCAAAGTTGGATGCCACAGGACATAGGTGGCTGGCGGCACTGTCTGCCTTCGACTTCGGCCTGAAGTACAGACCTGGGGCTGGAAACCGAGATGCAGATGCTTTGTCTAGAAGATCTCACGTCCCCACTTGCAGTACAGAAGACTGGGCCCAAGTGGCACCCGACGGGGTGCGGACCCTCTGTCAAGGGGTTGAACTCCAAGCCAGTTGCGGCTCAAGAGCAGAAGAGATAGGGGTTACCATAGTAGGAGTTCCCAAGCAATACTGTGGAGTAACCCAACTGGGGGAAGATAACTTACCAAAACTGTCTAAGAAGGAGCAGAGATCCGACAAATTGGAAGACCCCATGGAGAGATTGGTCCTAGAGGCCCTGGAGAATCAGGACCCAAACAGACTCTTACGCCACCCTTCAAAGGAAGCTCGCCTGTTGAGGAAAGAGTGGGACAAGTTACAGGTGCATCAGGGAGTGGTCTACCGAAGGGGCCCCTCTGATGACCTAGAAGACAAATGGCAACTGTTCTTGCCTGAGAAGTACCGAGAGACAGTCCTGGTTGCCCTGCACGACAACCATGGCCACCTAGGGGCGGAAAGGACTTTCCAACTCGTTAGGGACCGTTTCTATTGGCCCTGCATGAGGGCTGAAGTTGAAGAATACTGCCACTCATGTGCACGATGCATCCAGAGACTTTACCTCATCAAGCTGCCCCAATGGGCCATCTGCAAAGTCAAAGCCCACTTGACCTGGTATGCATTGATTTTCTCTGCCTCAAACCCGACCTGAGTGGACTAGGAAATGTTCTGGTAGTAACCGACCATTTCACCTGGTATGCCCAGGCCTTTCCAACCAAGGACCAGAAGGCTTCCACCGAGGCCAAAGTGCTGATGGAGAAATACTTTGTACATTATGGGCTACCACAACGGCTCCATTCAGATCAGGGAAGGGATTTTGAAAGTCGATTGATCCGGAAACTCCTGGATTCTTTGGGGATCAAGAAGACAAGAACTACCCCCTATCATCCACAAGGTGATGCTCAGCCGGAGAGGTTCAATCGAACCCTGCTCAACATGCTGGGGACTCTAAGTAGTGAAAAGAAGCAGCATTGGAGCAACCACATAGCGGCAGTTGTGCATACATACAACAGCACCACCAGTGATGCTACAGGGTACTCACCCTATCGACTTATGTTCGGGAGAGAAGCAAGACTACCCGTAGATCTGGCCTTTGGCACTTCCATAGACCATTGTTCTGCTGCTTCCCACAAGGGATATGCCGATAGGCTCAGACGCAATTTTAAATTGGCCTATGAACAGGCCCAGGCGGCCTCCGAGCAAAGGGGGGCCCGCAAAAAGAAAAATTTTTACTTAAAAGTTAGGATCCAAGATCTACAACCTGGAGACAGAGTGTTGTCGCAGAATTTGGGGATCCCTGGAAAACACAAGCCTGCAGAAAGATGGAGACCTGAACCTTATGTTGTTTGCAAAAGACTGCCGGGCCTACCCGTTTACGGACTTAAACCAGAAGGGAAGGTGGGGCCACTGAAGACCTGGCACCGGAACCACCTACTCCCACTGGCTGAGGCAGTTCGGATCCCCCCTGTGATGGATTCCCCTGAGCCAACTTCCATTCTGGATACTCCCCGACCAAACACTCAGTCCCAGACCCCCCGGATCGGGGATACAGAGACCTCGGAAACAAGTGAAGATGAGGGAGAAGAACTTGACTGGCTTTGGCCTTCCCAGGCTCCAGAAACTTCTGCTATTGATCTTCCACCTGAAGAAGATGCTGAGGACCAGACACTGAATGCAGAAGCCACTGAGTTCATCCCGTCCAGTCCTTGGTCAGATACTTGGGAGAGTGTCTGTGACTTACCCCCAGAGGAAGATCCAGGGGATTCCATGTATCTCCCTGCTCCGGAGTCCAGTGTTCCCGAAACAGAGGAGATTCCTAAGTCGATTCTGGAGGAGGAGCCCGTTTCAACAGAAAGTCCAAGAGGACAGAGGAAGCGAAGAGCCATAAAGCCTCCCAGAAGATTAACTTACCCACAGATGAGTAGAAGTATGGAAGACACTGTGGTTACTGCCAGAAGGAGTATGGAAGACCCTGATCCTCCCACTGTTCATTTGGTGGGAGGCAACCCCAGCTCACTCTCTGGCACAGTTAGGCAGGACACTGATGATCGTGTGACCTGTGGGCAGGGGAGTTCACCGCCTCGGTTTTGGTGGGAATTTCCTCTGCCAACATCATACGAAAGTTTGATTGATGTTGTACGTTCTGTAATTTAAGTTTGTTATCTTTGAGGACCAAAGAGTTTAAGTGGGGGGAGTGTGTAGCGGGGTCTCCTTTAAGGCCCCGGGACTATGTTACCCAGAACCATGTTCGGCACCCAGAGTGCATTTAGCCATCGCAGAGACTCATGGGAGGGGTTATTTAAGGAGGAGGCGAGGCGGAGCTCGGCCTCTTTGGGACACCGCCCTGCAAGCAAGAGTTCTTCCTGTGCAAATCTGCTGCAGTGCAAGGCCTGAAGCCTGGGCCTTGCGCAACTTCCAAAGAGCCTTCCACCCCACTGCGGAGCCTGGGTGGCATCTGACTTGTCGAATGAGGACATCAGTTGGATCGGGGACCCGATCGTTGCAGACGCTGTGTGCGGATACACAGCAGGGTGGACGTTCCGGATTGGGATCGTGTCCAGGGTGATGAGCGGGCACCTTCCCAGACCAATAGACTGTGCCATGTTCAGGCCTATAGACTGCATAGGCCCACAGTTTCGTTTATCTGCTGTTCCCCGGGGGGACCGGTAGCAGGACAGAGTTGAAGTGTCCCCCCCCCCAGTATAGTGTTTCAAGTATTGCCTGATTGTGGATTACAAATTACTATTCATCAAGTGCACCACCGAAAGCTGGCATGCGAAGAAATCCATATAGGAGGTGACTGAGATTTACTCCATGTCAGGCCTGACCGGGGTGGGGAGTTAAGATATTGTCTAGTGCCCCATAGGGCACGCATACCATAATAGCTACGTGTGGTGAAGAACCGCGCAGCGCCATTATTGTGTGCTGTATTGATTTCTGCAGGGCTCTGCAAGCCAATTGCATGTGTTGTGTTCTGCCTATGCTACCTTTAATAATAAGAGTAAACTGTTATATTTAATCTCTCGCCTCAGTGTGTTGTCTTACTGCTAAGAGATTACCCCTTGCAATACTATTGAATGTGATCAAATTAACCCTAGACTAACTGTGCCAGAGTGGGTCGAGCAGATTGCTGGGGGTTGGTGGTGCTGTACACAGGGCCCGAAAACAAATCCAGCGGCTCTCTTAACTGGGGAGTAGCGCTACACATGAGTCTACGGAGGTAAAAGTATCATAGGCTATTTCATTGTTTCTTTTTTCCTGCTCATTTCTTCCTTCAGTTTCTAATGAGGAAGAAAATGGGGGGAGAAGTGATAAATGTAAGAATGACAGTTTTTTTTTTTCAAATAAATAATGTTAACTTCTGTAATTCTAACCAAGTTTGTGCCAAGACTGTCTTTCTTTGATAGAATTTGAATCGGCAAGCAGCAGTCTGGTGAAGTAGGTTCCCATCCCAGATGCTAAGAACCTTTTGTCAATGGTTCCAGGTATTGTAAGCCACGCACAGGTTATGCAGTGACCACAGTCCCGATGTCTGGGTTATTGTCATATGAGGGTTGTTTGGAGGTCAATCAAAACCAGAGTCGTACTTTCCTCATTAGCTGTCACTTATATTCTCGGCTGATGGGGTGGGTGCGATCACTGTGACATGAACTTCAAAATGTCTACCACAGGGTTCACAGGGTTCTCCTGGACTCTGACACAATAACCAGTTTACATTCTTTCCAACCAGGTGACTGGGTCGTTGTAAAGAAGCTTGAGGCATGAGACCACGCCAGCCACTGCAAGAAGCGACTCAAGCACACCAAAGGACTGAGTAGTATCTTTGTTTATTTAGATATATTTTTTTGTTTAGTAAATTTTAGCAAGGTTACGATGAAAAGCATCCCAAGTTATTATTTAAAGTGTATTTCCTGACTAGCTCAGAAAGCGAACAGGACTGATTGCTGGGTCTGTTCTGAGTCTCCACCGAGTTTTAGTACCCCAGCGATGACAGCGGTACATGCCATTTATGATGTTATTATGGGTATGAGGAGTTTTGGAAAACTGGTGAAGACTCCAAACAGACACTTGTCAATGGAATCTAACGATGCATTTTTAGAGGGTAAAATTGGTTAGTTTTAATAGCTCTGCCTCTTGTCGGTTTGGGTATCTAGGCAGCCCACAAGTGTGTTTGAACTTTAGTTTGGTACTTATGCGGATCTGCAGCTTATAAGGTAATTCCCCCAAATCAAGAGGTTCATGCGTGATGGTGAAGCTGTCCCAGCATCTTATGTCGCGGCCGATCGCGAGGATCTGATGGCGCAAGAAATTAAGAATGGCAGGGACAGCTAGAAGGGAATTGTTCATCAACCCCGACCAGGTCTTGGCATGGTTTCCTGGATGTACAAGGTGCGGGGGGGCTCGAGCTTAGGATACGATTGAACAATTCTCATCCATTAAGGATAGGATTCTTCATGTAACTGTTGAAGCCAGAGCTATAGCTAGTGAAGGTTGGGAGCCCTTTTACGGGTCTGGGAATCTAATTTTTATTTTACAGCGGATCGTGGTTAAAGTAAGTGGGAATATATATACTCATGTCGTTTTTATTTCTATTCTTTCTATGTCGTAAAGAGGTGCTCCTGTTGCCTGATTGGATGCGTGACCAGAGCTTCCTTGATGAGCTGCCCGAAGCCGGACCCACGTACAAGACACAGAGGATCACAGACAGATCGGCGATTACTACAGCGCACCATGTCGTGTCCTCTTTATAACAGAGTCTACCTTTTTATGGACTCGTAAGGACTGATTAATTTCCAGGTGTAAGAAGTCATCAAAATACATGTGGGAGCATATGACAAAAAAGGGAGGACTGTTGTGGAAAATTTTATGAAGATGTATTTAATTTGTACTGTCATAGTGTGACCCAGTGTAAGTACTTCCACAACCCGCTCTAAAGAGCTGACTGGGGCAGTCTGAGGCTGGTTGAGATAAAATTCCTGATTTGGAGAAGGGTGTTTGCGGAGTGAGGCCTCTCTGCAAACGCATTATCGGTTTAGCGAATATATGCTCTTGTCATCTCTGTGTGCCTGATCAGCATTGAGGTGGTGGCATGAGCATACACCTGCAGATAAGCTCCCCTCATCAGGAACTGTGTTCATTGGTTATTGTATTATTATTGTATTATTGTATTATTGTATTCCTTTAAGCTATATTTCTTGTATTGTATTCATGTATTGGATTGTATGGGACATCTTGTTAGAGGGATGCCCTTATATGGACATTTGCTGTGTGAAGAGGAGATCCTGTGATGACCACACCCATGGAGGTCAGATGCTGTGTCCTCACTTCCTATGGAGGAGGTCACATGCTGTGATGACCACTCCCATGAAGGTCACATGCTTTTGAGTTAATAAAAGGAGCCGTGAGGCTCGAGGGGACCAGTGTTTGCTGGGAGGCCTTGATGATGAGACCAGTCTGGTGATGTTTCTTGATTTGTATGAATGGGACGAATGAATGGTTAGTGAATTTTAGCCTAAGATACATTATTACATTAAGATGAAATGTGTGCTTATTTAGCACAAGGCAAAAATGGCTGTGTGCTCTGCAAGTAACCAATTTTGCCACTACAACCCTCTCCCAGCATGCTCGGTGGGTAGACCACACCCACTGCACAGCTGCCGAGAGAAGACACCCAATAGTGCTGCGATACCTCCTGTGGTTCAACCTGAGCCTGAAGTGACAGCGCCACCCCCAGGCAACAGGGAACTGTACTGCCAGGCAGCATCGCACCCAGAGCAGAAGCACAATTTGTTCTAATCAACAGGTCCGAGTCCAACTATGGGCATGGACCACCCCTAAATTTACACATATAGCATCCCATAAATTGGGATGGGCGCTACACACACCCCCTCCTGAAAAAGACACTGTCCCCAGTGGTCGAAGAAACCAAAACCCTTCAATCCTGAAGGTCGTTGATTTCTTTGTAACTATAATACAAAAAAAATGAAATGGTGCCTGAACCAAGCATTTTTGGAAGGTGGGAAGGGAAAAAGGGAAAGAAAAGAAGAGCAAACATATAAATAACATCCCATTCTCAAATGTCACATTTCAATTATACATTCCATCCCCTTGCTAACTACCCCATTCTCCGGTGGTCTTGATAGCAGCTTCCGGTACCTGAAAAACAAACACAAGCCAATGCACAATAAAATATATTTACATCCTATCCACTATTCACAATTTATTATATAAGTGAAGAATACTATTCCCTCGAGAGGGAACAATTTCCTTCTAAGGGTTCCCTATGCTAAGCCTAGCATGGAGGAAAGGAAAGAAAAACATTCTAAACATTTCTATTGGTAACTGTTTACCTAGCAGACCACCGCCACCTAGCGTCGGCGGGACCTCAATGTTCTGCACAAGTTGCGCATATGACTGCACATCACTCCTAACACTGCAGTCTTGACCACGGCGTCTTTTCACATGAACTCCTATCTGACTACCCCAAGTTCAATTTAAGAGGAAAAATTTGTCACTTTCTTATAGAGAGAAAAGAACAAACACAAGCTCTCCAATTTTCCTCTGTGGAGCAGACATCCCCTTGCCAGTGGAGCAAAGTTACTTGAATCCAGGGCACAGTTTGTCTGTGCAAAAGACAGGATAGTAGAAAAAAAAACAACAAGTTCCTGTCTCAAAGGTAGTAGTGGGGATCTGGAAGAATAAGAGACTTCCATTGCTTGTCCAGGGTCTCTATAAAATAAACAGTGTCCTCTATTCCTGAGCAACAGATCACCACCCTGTCGGCATGTATGTGCCGGCCATATTTCCAGTCCCGGCAGCAACATTTGAAACGCTCGGTCATGGCGGCTGAACAAGCAAAGTACCTGTGGGACTTGGGCACTTCAAGATAGCCCCATATGGCTTCAGCGTTCCACCTTTCTCGATAGGCCTCTATCTCGAACAGTAGCTCCTTGGGCACATAGGGGTACTCCCAGCCATACTCACTGGCCACTCTCTTGTTGAGGATTCGCTGTAAGAAGGGCAAGATGGGGAGGAGTTTTGCGATTCCCACTTCCAGTGAGTACAATGGCGTCCGGCGATCTCCGGACTGTAACCGTATCAAGCCCTGGTAGGGGTTCTTCACCTGGGGCAGACACAGCTTTCTCATCTATGGTTGGGGTGTAGTGCTCCCCGAACTCATAGGCGATCCCAATTTCAAACTGCGGGCTGGGGCAACAGTTTTTACCTTGTCCCATCCCTTTCTTATGAAAATGTCCTCGATCTCAGCATCATCCCCCGCATCGGACGATGAGTCCAGGTCGGAGGTGTCATACTCCTCAGCAGGCAAGTAATTGCGGGTAGATGCAAACATATTTTCCCCAGCCTCCTTACCATCACCTGGCGTGGACTTCTCGGGCATCCTCCCGCTCTTGAGGTCCGGTTCTGGTAGACGCTGAGGCAGGCTTCGACCGCGGCCGCGGGAGGCCTTAACATATCCCACCTTACGCTTTGCTGGCGGGACATGTTCCTCTGTAGTAGCGGAGGCAGCATCCGATTTGGTGTCCGCTGACGGCTCTGCAGCAGCTGAGACATCCTCGTTGGCCACGTCCGTGGCAGTCGATGCGGTGCACGTGGGCCTCGCTGTGGGAATGTAGGCATCTTCCTCGGAAGTAACGGCACCTGTAAGGCAGTTGACCCAGTAGACCCGGGGTTTCTCTGTGGGCTGGTCCACTTAAAAAAGGAACTCTCCACAGGATGCACACCTTCCGAACGGCCTTAGCTGAACAGCCAGTCCCTGGCATTTGGGACAGAGCATGCCCAGGGCCTCCGCATCTCTGCAGACGTACAGAGCAAATCGGCCCCGTATCCGTAAGTGGGGCTGTGAGTGGAGCAATGTCCATAGTGGAAGACATCAGGAACATTCGGAGTCCCGACAAAGTTGAGGTTCCTGGAAAAGCGGACATATTGCTGCTCATTCGATCAAACTCTCTCTGTCTTTTGGCGCCTATGTGCCCACGTGTAACACACAGGTGGTGGGAACTCCCCCCCCTTTTCTTCTTCCTGCACGTATCTTGCGGGCTTTTCTTCTTCTGGACACGCCCACGAACTACGCAGTTGGAAAAACCACAGTTCTGTGCCCCTTAACCCCTCTTTCTCTCTCAGAATACCATAACACAGTTCAATTTCTTCCATGGCCGACTTTCCAAGCACATACAAAATAGTCCACTCATGCGAGAGATAGCCACAAATCCCAAACTCGAGCCCCCACGTGTAGCACTCACCACCCTGTTTCTGCTTTTCTGCCACTCTGCAGTCAAGGAACACCTGCTACTTGCCCGATATCAAACTCCATGTATGGAGAGGTGAGCGGTGTTAGATTTTGGGCCTTGCGGTGAGTTACCTCTCCAGAGTGGATCCCTGGTCTCCGAAGTCCCTTTGTAATAAAGCCAATGTCCACACAGATGTAAAACCTAAGCAGCAAGGTTTTATTCATTTCTTATGGTAATACTTGGAAGAGAGAGAGTAGAAACGACAGAGTAGGGGAAGGTTCAGGCACGCAACACTCAGAGAACACTTTCGTCGCCACTCAAGCCTGAGTGGGTATTGCTCACCCAGATAGTCCCTTTGAGAGCAGTCCTAGCAACTGGAGTGGAGCACCGATGTCAGAGATGATGGATCCCCCTTTAGGTAGGCCTCCAGGCCTCTCCCCGAGATAGCAGTACCGTCGCTATCTCCGCCGGGACTGATCTTCCCCTGAAACTCCTTCCCTAAAGATGGGCCCCCTTCAACCGGTCAGCCTGGGATCCTTCTCCAAAGCGTAGGCCCTCAATAGGATAGCTGGGCCTACTATGCAGCATCAGAGCCCCGGGCTAAAGGTGCCCGAGACCAAACACACGCATCCTGTGCCATGAGGGCCACGAGACACGCTCACTGGACCAGAGGTCCCCCCTGGAATCGCCTCACGCCAGAAGGCATATGCCCCTTTTGTACCCTATCCCAGCATGCACAGCAGGTAGACCACGCCCACTGCACGGCTGCTGAGAGAAGACACCCAATAGTGCTGCGATACCTCCTGTGGTTCAACCTGAGCCCGAAGTGACAGCGCCACCCCAGGCAACAGAGAACTGTACTGCCAGGCAGCATCGCACCCAGAGCAGAAGCACTATTTGTTCTAATCAACAGGTCCGAGCCCAAGTATAGGCTCGGACCACCCCTAAATTTACACATATAGTGTCCCATAAATTGGGATGGGCGCTACATATGCATTAAGGTGAAAAAACACCTTGCACTCTTGGGCCCCCCAGCCGCCAACTGTATCACGGGAGCGCGCCCGCAAGCTAACCCCCTTAGGAGAGTGCTTCCCAGAACGGGGGTTAGCTGTTGCGGGGAGGAGCCGAGACAGCCGCTGAGGGACCCCAGAAGAAGAGGATCAGGGGCACTCTGTGCAAAACGAACTGCACAGTGGAGGTAAGTATGGTATGTTTGTTATTTAAAAAAAAAAAATACCTTTACAATCCCTTTAAGTACAAGCTCCAATGGGTCCCAGATTTTCCAGTTGTGGACATTTACATATCTTTTGTATATATCTATTCTTCACTGGCCACTATTACTAAAAGGAGAGATGTTGGTTTGTTTGTTGTAATAAAGATAACATCTCCTTTACAATTCACCTTGCTAACTCAATTTATAAGTATATTGTTTATGACTGATATATTTACAGATCCATAGCCATGCTCAAAACTGGCCTCTCTTGTATACATGGACGACCTGAGTGCCGACCATGGTGCAAGCCATTGAGAACATAAAAAAGTGTCAGCCACACTCCACTTAGCTCTTCTTGCAGTATTTTTTAATAAATCAATAAATTGACTGCATACAGCGATATCTCCACCAAAAAAAAAACAACCTTCCTTGGTGTGTTTCACCACTCCTGGCTTGCTCACAAGGATAGGGAAAGTCTGTATGTATGTATTTACTACTGTTATTGTTTATGCATGTCTGTATAGGGTTGTTTGGTCAACGCTGGTTCTTATTTTCAGACAGCGAAAAGAAGAACTTATTTTCAGACAGTGATACACCGCAGAAGCTTTATATAGACAAAATACAGAGAACTTTTTCTGTAAGCTACATTTTATACATGATGTTCCTGCGGGTTCTGCAGAAAATGTTCAATAGCATGCAAAAGCAGAAGTTCATGCTCCGATGAAGATTGTTCGCAATTGAAACATGTAAGCATAATGTACATCAGTAGGGATGAGCCGAACACCCCCCGGTTCGGTTCGCACCAGAACCTGCGAACGGACCGAAAGTTTGCGCGAACTTTAGAACCCCGTTAAAGTCTATGGGACTCAAATGTTCTGAATCAAAAGTGCTAATTTTAAAGGCTAATATGCAAGTTATTGTCCTAAAAAGGGTTTGGGGACCCCGGTCCTGCCCCAGGGGACATGTATCAATGCAAATTTTTTTTTTCGAAAGCGTCAGTTTTTTTCGGGAGCAGTGATTATAATGATGCTTAAAGTGAAAAAAAAAGTGAAATATTCCTTTAAATATCGTACCTGGGGGGTGTCCAAAGTATGCCTGTGAAGTGGCACGTGTCTTCCATGTTTAGAACTGTCCCTGCACAAAATGACATTTCTAAAGGAAAAAAAGTCATTTACAACTGCTTGCGGCTTTAATGTAATGTCTGGTCCTGGCAATATGGATAAAAATCATTGAGAAAAATGGCATGGGTCCCCCCCCCACCAGCCCATTACCAGCCCCTTTGGGTCTTGTATGTATAGCGATACCCCCAGCTAAGAAGGCTGCTGGTATATTTTGGGCCCTGTAGTGCACCGCTGTCAACCCCTGGCAATCGGCTCTACCCTCCCTTGGCACAGTTAGTAGGGGATGATAGGACTGTGTGGCCTGCAACTCACGGCGACACAATCCTATGACAAGATCACACAGCAATAAGTTAAAACTATATTTAACCGACACTTCTGCTGAGTAAATGACACCAACACAGTATACTTGACCCATATGTGTTTACTCAAATTAGTGGGTAAGCAAAAGAACAACAGTGTACATGTCATGTGCAGAGCCCTGCAATACAACAGTATTTAAAGAGCAGACAAGTATACAGTACTATGCAACCCTAACTGTCCCCGCTGCAGCTATTCTCCCTCATGGACAAGATGGCGCCCCGCAATGTCTATGCTACCCAGTCAGGCCTGACTGAACTATGTGAAAGTCTTGCAGAGAAATCTTCGCTAGCAACGGTGGTGCACTTTGAGGAATAAACTGTAATCCATAAGGGTAACAGGGATACTGTATCTGTCTCTGAGCAGGTGCTCTCTCACCCAACTGGACCAGTCCATGTCCATTTCTTCCGCTGCTGTGTCTAGGTACACAGGTCTTCCGACATCCGAGTCTTCGGTCCTCCTGGCAACAATGCAGCAACAATGGAGAGACGTCCCTCAGGTTCCTCGGTGAGAGCGGAAGGCTCTTTGGAAAGGCCCAGGCTTCGGGCCTATCGTCACAGCAAACTCAGACAGGAGTTCCACTTGCTGGGCGGGCGGTGTCCAAAGAGAAAGATTTCCGCTCCGCCTTCTCTTATAAAGTCCACCCCAGCAGTCCCTGCGTGGGGCAATGCACCCTGGGTGTCTCAATGTCTACTGGGTAATGTAGTTTCTGCGGGTTAAAGAGCAATACCCTGCTACATATGGATATTAAGGGGAACCCCGCACCCAAATTAAAAAAAGGAAAGGCTTGGGGCCCCCAGGCCCTATATACTCTGAACAGCAGTATACAGGCGGTGCAAACAAGACAGGGACTGTAGGTTTGTTGTTAAGTAGAATCTGTTTGTAATTTTGAACTGGTACATTTTTAAAGAATTTTTAAAAAATCTATTTTTAAGATTTTTGGAAAGCATAGGGAAGGGTTATCACCCCTGTAACATTTGTTTTGCTGTCTGTGCACCTCTACAGAAAATTTCACCTCACTTTCTGTCCCAATGACAAATGTTTTTGGAAATTTGGGGTTTTTAGTGAAACAAGGATTGGTTTATAAAGCATCAGTGGAGAGGAGACACCTTTTCCCATATTAACCCTTACAGTAGAGTATTTCCCTTCCTAGGGGTAGATTTCCTCTCACTTCCTGTTGTCTCCTTCCGTTTGCAAGTAGGAGTCGTTTGTAAGTTAGGGACCTGCCCTATATACTCTGCAGAAATTTGGGCCTTAGGTGTTGGTGTTGCCACAACACTGTAAGCCCTCACAGTTACTCTTGGTGGGCACTGGAACACCCTGCTGTTAACTATTATATCAAGAATTGTAATTACATGCCATTGTTGAACAGTGGTAGAAAAATTGGGCCTTTGGTGGTGGTGGTGCTGGTGCCACAACACTGTAAGTCCTCACAGTTACTCTTGGTGGGCGCTGGAATGGGCCCTGCTGTGAAATATTATATCAAGAATTGTATTTACATGCACCTGTTGAACAGGGGCTGAAAAATTGGGCCTTAGGCACTGGTGCTGGTCCCACAACACTGCAACCCCTCACAGATACTCTAGTTGGATCGCAGGAATGAGCCCTGTTGCAAAGTATTGCATCAAAAATTGTAATTACACGCCCCTGTTAAACAGGGGCTGAAAAATTGGTGCCCAGAACCAAAAATGTTCTTACAAGCTATCAGCATGAACATTGAGGAGGAAGAGGATAGTCACTCAGCATAACAGGATAGTCACTCAGTATCAGCATAGGCAGTCTTGAAGGGATCTCCCATTCAAAAAAAAATATTCGCTTACATCAGCATCAGGTGCTTGGTAGCTGGTGATCCAAGACTGATTCATTTTTATGAAGGTCAGCCGATCGACCGATTCAGTGGACAGGCGCACCCTGTGATCGGTTACAAAGCCTCCAGCAGCACTGAATGTGCGTTCCGAAAGAATGCTGGATGTAGGACATGCCAGTAGCTCAATTGCATACTGTGCAAGCTCTGGCCAGTGATCCATCCTCAAGACCCAGTAACCCTGTAAGATCCAGAGGATTTTCGGTGGGAAAGGTGTCCAAGTCTGATCTTGCCCCTAGGTATTCCTGCACCATGTAAAACAGACGCTGGCGATGGTTGCTGGAAACGATCATACCTTGGGGCTGCTGACTAAAAAATTGTCTGAACGCATCGGTCAGACGGCCACCTTCTTGTCAGGACTGCGTTCAGCCCTTCCTTCTCTGTGCTGGTAGCTCAGCTGTCAGCTAATTGTCAGCTTCCATCTCTCCAGTGATCTACCTGTTGATGATCCGCTCGTCAGCTGCCTACTTAAGGACTTCCAGATCATTTGCTCTTCGCCTTTGCCTGTATTAACATCACTACAGACTTTCTCCTGCGTTCCAGTTGAAGACCTTCTTGACTACGATCCCTCTAGCTACAGATCCTGCTTGCTGGACTCTACCTTTATCCCTGGCTCTTGGACATTGGCTTGACTGACTACCCGCTCTGGTTACTGAACTCTGGCTTGTTTTACTACGCTTACTCTGTTTGCCTTTTTATTTTTATTATTAAACAAGTGCTCACACTGAAGCTGCACCTCCACTAGCCAGTTGGATTCAGACCAGAGACCACTAGAAAATATGGGACCTTGCAGATACATTGCAACTAAAAACTAATTACTGGTGGCAATATATCTACATTTGCCATAGTCTCCTGATCAGTTACCTGTTAGACCTCTGAACGGGCATTTTGCCCACCCTGGTTTCCCTCTAAGTCTTCTGGTGCGGCCTAGCCTAGGCAACACTATCCATTTGGGTCAGTCCTATATGTCCCTTTTTTGAGGGCATAGTTTATGACCCTTGGGTGCGTCTTACGTGAAGCAGTATTAACTTTTTCAGGCACGCTCTGAACATTGGGAGGTCCCTCCACTGCATGGAGAGCAGCTCTTCTGCACCTGTGGTGTGAGGACGGTATCTGACACCCCTTACGCCCTCTGTGGACCAAGTCGCCCAGCAGGACACTATACCATCTGGGTGGAGGGCCCACCCCTGTCACCTGCTGGTCCAACCCTCTGTGGAACAACACCATCAATCCTCAAGTCAGAACTATTGTGTCTTTTTATCACTTGCCACTATAAAGTAACTCGTATACACGTGCTATACAGGGTCAGTATTTAAATAACTCTCTGACAATATACTATATACCTATATATATATAATTGTGAGTTTTAGTACATGTCCCCATAATTAATGACCCTATTCTACCATCACTGCTTTTTGTTCTTTTCTGTTTATTTGTTGTTATTTATTCGTTACTTCGTCTCATTTTCTGATTTTGTATTATTTTTTGGATACAGATATCATCTAACACTAAAAGGTGCAGCACCCAACCCTGAAGAAGAGGCTGTACAATTAAAAGGCCTTGAAACGTTGGGTATCTGTCCTACCTTCAAGACAGTGTCGGGTCCTGTACTACATTCTTTTCTTTTTCTTGTGTACAATATGATATCTGTCTATGCGTTGTGATTATTTCCTTCTCAGTGTATGCACATTGGTTACTTGGACATATGTTGTGTTTGTACAGTGGCAGCCCCTCATGCTATATATTCATATATTTTTTCAAAAAACTTCAATAAATCAGTTTTTATGACTAATACTTTTGTACTATATTACTCTATATAGAGGTTTTCAACAGTCACCCTAAAAAGTCCCATTGAGGAATCACTCTCTTCGGAGTGCACTTTTTGCAGTGTGATTTAACTGTACTTCTGTCTCAGTCTGATTCATGGTTCCTGACACTTCTCCACCGCTCCTTCTTTGACTGACCAAAGCCTCAGCAACACGTTGTCCAGGACCAGGATTTTGTAACCTCCCAGTCTCTGGGAATGCATTGCACAGACCTTTCTGCAAGGCCTCCCAAAGATGTTTCATCCTCTGCTCCCTCTGCGACGGCAAGCTAAGGTCCGCAACCTTACCCTTGTAACGTGGATCAAGGAGGGTTGCCAGCCAGTAATGATCCCTCTCCTTGATCACACGAATACTAGGATCCGTCCGCAGGCTTTGCAGGATCAGGGAGGCCATGCAGCGTAGGTTTGCTGAGGCATTCGGTGCGGAGTCCTCTGGGTCACTCAGGACAACATGATCCGCAACCACCTCCTCACAGCCACGTACAAGTCCATGGATTTCTTGGGACTGTAATTGATCCCTTGAAGACTGCTGCTGATGCTGAGTGCTAGGCTCCACCTCCATGCTGACACAATCCTCCTCCTCCTCCTCCTCGTCCTCTTCCTGTGTGATAGGCGGGCCAGCAGGAACACTGTCTGGATAAAGGGGGCCTTAAGAGGTAAGGAAGTTCTCCTCTTCCTCCCTCTGTTCTGCCTCAAGTGCCCTTTCCATTATTCCATGCAGCGTGTGCTCCAACAGGTGGACAAGAGGGACAGTGTCACTGATGCATGCACTGTCACTGCTCACCATCCTTGTGGCCTCCACAAATGGTGACAGGACAGTGCATGCATCCATGATCATGACCCACTGGCGTGGCAAAAAAAAACAAGCTCCCCTGACCCTGTCCTGGTGCCATATTGGCACAGATACTCATTGATGGCCCTCTGCTGCGTGTGCAGCCGCTGCAGCACAGCCAACGTTAAGTTCCACCTGGTGGGCATGTCACAGATTAGGCGGTTCTTGGGCAGGTTGTATTCCTTTTGGAGATCAGCCAGCCAAGCACTGGCATTATATGACCGGCGGAAATGCACACAGAGTTTCCTGGCCTGCCTATGGACCTCCTGTAAGCCCGTGTACCTGCCCAAGAACCACTGCACCACCAAGTTAAGGACGTGAGCCAAACAGGGCACATGGGTCAGTTGTCCCTGTCGGAGGGCGGAGAGGAGGTTGGTGCCATTGTCGCAAATCACCATTCCTGGCTTAAGCTGGCATGGCGTCAACCACCTCTGAACCTGCCCCTGCAGAGCTGACAGAATCTCTGCCCCAGTGTGGCTCCTGTCCCCCAAGCACACCAGCTCAAGCACCGCATGGCATATTTTTCCTGCGTACTTGCGTAGCCCCTTGAATGCCTACGGAGCACCGCTGGTTCCGAGGACAAAGCACAGGAAGAGGCCACGGAGGAAGAAGAAGAGGAGGGGGTGGAGGAGAGAGGTGTGTCAGAATCACCAGTAGTAGCATTTTGGAGGCGTGGTGGTGGAACAACCTCTAACACTACTGCACCCTGTCCTGCTTCCTTCCCAGCTGCCAGCAGAGTCACCCAGTGCGTGGTGAAAGATAGGTAATGTCCCTGTCCATGCCTGCTGGACCATGAGTCAGCGGTAATATGCACCTTACCGCTGACCGCCATGTCTAGCGAGGCCAAGACATTGCCTTCCACATGCCGGTAGAGAGCTGGAATCGCCTTCCGTGAGAAAAAGTGGCGTTTTAGAACCTGCCACTGAGGAACCGCACATTCCACAAACTCATGGAAGGGGGCAGAGTCTACCAACTGAAAAGGCAGCAGTTGAAGTGCTAGCAATTTAGCCAAGCTAGCATTCAACCGCTGGGCATGTGGATGGCTGGGATTGAACTTCTTTCGGCGGTGCAGCAGCTGGGGCAGGGAAATTTGCCTGGTACAATCTGACGTCGGTGTACTGATAGCAGATTGTCTGCAAGTACTTGGCTGTGACACACCTAATTCTATACCTTCATTCCTCTCAGTGCAGGTTTCAGAGAGGACTGAAGGTATAGTGGGGTTGGAGATCCCAGCTGATGAGGAGCAAGGAGAGGACCGCTTTGTTCTTTGGTGTGGGTATTTTAGGTATGCTTGTCAACGAACTGCATGGCAGGTCGACATACAGTCAGGTCCATAAATATTGGGACATCGACACAATTCTAATCCTTTTGGCTCTATACACCACCACAATGGATTTGAAATTAAACAAACAAGATGTGCTTTAACTGCAGACTTTCCGCTTTAATTTGAGGGTATTTACATCCAAATCAGGTGAACGGTGTAGGAATTACAACAGTTTGTATAAGTGCCTCCCACTTTTTAAGGGACTAAAAGTAATGGGACAATTGGCTGCTCAGCTGTTCCATGGCAAGGTGTGTGTTATTCCCTCATTATCCCATTTACAAGGAGCAGATAAAAGGTCCAGAGTTCATTTCAAGTGTGCTATTTGCATTTGGAATCTGTTGTTGTCAACTCTCAATATGAGATCCAAAGAGCTGTCACTATCAGTGAAGCAAGCCATCATTAGGCTGAAAAAACAAAACAAACCCATCAGAGAGATAGCAAAAACATTAGGTGTGGCCAAATCAACTGTTTGGAACATCCTTAAAAAGAAAGAACGCACATGTGGGCTCAGCAACACCAAAAGATCCAGAAGACCACGGAAAACAACTGTGGTGGATGACCGAAGAATTCTTTCCCTGGTGAAGAAAACACCCTTCACAATAGTTGGCCAGATCAAGAACACTCTCTAGGAGGTAGGTGTATGTGTGTCAAAGTCAACAATCAAGAGAAGACTTCACCAGAGTGAATACAGAGGGTTCACCACAAAATGTAAACTATTGGTGAGCCTCAAAAACAGGAAGGCCAGATTAGAGTTTGCCAAAAAACATCTAAAAAAGCCTTCACAGTTCTGGAACAACATCCTATGGACAGATGAGACCAAGATCAACTTGTACCAGAGTGATGGGAAGAGAAGAGTATGGAAAAGGAAAGGAACTGCTCATGATCCAAAGCATACCGCCTCATCAGTGAAGCATGGTGGTGGTAGTGTCATGGCGTGGGCATGTATGGCTGCCAATAGAACTGGTTCTCTTGTATTTATTGATGATGTGACTGCTGCCAAAAGCATCAGGATGAATTCTAAAGTGTTTCGGGCAATATTATTATCTGCTCATATTCAGCCAAATGCTTCAGAACTCATTGGACGGCGCTTCACAGTGCAGATGGAGAATGACACAAAGCATACTGCGAAAGCAACCAAAGAGTTTCTTAAGGGAAAGAAGTGGAATTTTATGCAATGGCCAAGTCAATCACCTGACCTGAATCCGATTGAGTATGCATTTCACTTGCTGAAGACAAAACTGAAGGGAAAATGCCCCAAGAACAAGCAGGAACCGAAGACAGTTGCAGTAGAGGCCTGGTAGAGCATCACCAGGGATGAAATCCAGCATCTGGTGATGTCTATGCTTTCCAGACTTCAGGCTGTAATTGACTGCAAAGGATTTGCAACCAAGTATTAAAAAGTCAAAGTTTGATTTATGATTGTTAATCTGTCCCATTACTTTTGGTCCCTTAAAAAGTGGGAGGCACATATACAAACTGTTGTAATTCCTACACCGTTCACCTGATTTGGATGTAAATACCCTCAAATTAAAGCTGAAAGTCTTCAGTTAAAGCACATCTTGTTCGTTTCATTTTAAATCCATTGTGGTGGTGTATAGAGCCAAAAAGATTAGAATTGTGTTGCTATCCCAATATTTATGGACCTGACTGTATGTCTGGTCAAGCATGTGGTGCCCAAGTGGGTGATGTTTTGGCCACGCGAGATACGCTTGAGACATATGTTGCAAATAGCAGCGGTGCGATCTGATGCACTTGTCTCAAAAAAGGCCCACACCAAAGAACTTTTGGAATAACGCGCAGAGGCAGCAACGTCCTGCACATGCAGAGCTCTGCGGTGTGATGCAGTCGGTGTGCTGCCCTTAAGCTGGCCCCTGGAGGGCATCCTTCCTCGTTGGAGATGTGCCTCCTCCTCCTCCCTCCTATCAGGCACCCACGTGGAGTCAGTGACCTCATCATCCCCTCCCTCCTTATCACTGGAGCAAACCTGGCAGTATGCTGCAGCTGGGGGAACATGACTGCCAGATTGCTGTCCTTCTTGGGCACCCCCTCTCTCTGGGCTCACGTTACTGCCTTCCTCTAGCTAAGTACCATCATCAAAGCCTTCAAAATGCTGAGCATCCTCCTGGAGCATGTACCCAACACTGTGGTCAAACAGTTCGGGGGACTCCTCGGGAGGACATGGTGAGGCTAGGGAAGGAGTGACTGATGCCATTGAGCCGAGGGAAGAGGCCGCATTGGCAAATGCTTTGCCAGACAAAGTACCCTGAGCCTGGGTGAGAGAGGATGAGGACGGCTTGGTCATCCACTCTACCAAGTCTTCGGCATGTTGCGGATGAACACGGCCAGCTGCCGAAAAAAAGGACAAGCGTGTCCCGCGGCCACGTGTTGAGGAGGATGCACCGTGTCCACAACCAGCATTGTTGCCTCTAGACACAGAGCCTGCTTGCCCTCTTTTATTGGCTTGTGACTGTCTGCCTCTCCTTGTTGGCCTTCCAGACATACTAATGGCCCGCAGTGAGATGTAGCTGCACAAAGCTGGGATGTACATAAACTGATTATACTGCAGCTAGCAGGATCAACTGCCTGCCTGTAGTATTAATAGTATGAGAACACCAGCAATTGTCTTCCGGTAGCTTTAGGTGCACACTGTGCAAAGGACACAGTACACTAACTGTAAATACTGAAGCTGCCTGCCTGTGGTATTAATAGGATCAGAAGAGCACCAGCAATTGTCTTCAGGTAGCTTTAGGTGCACACTGTGCAAAGGACACAGTACAGAAACTGCAAATACTTCAGCTGCCTGCCTGTGGTATTAATAGGATCAGAAGAACACCAGCAATTGTCTTCAGGTAGCTTTTAGTGCACACTGTGCAAAGGACACAGTACACTAAATGAAAATACTGCAGCTCCCTGCCTGTATTTGTATGAGAACACCAGTAATTGTATTCAAGTAGCTTTAGGTGCACACTGTGCAAAGGACACATGACTATTGTATAACCGATGTATTACAGGTCTGCCCACCACATTCTACCCCCATACCTTACTTATACTTAATCAAGAGACCACACATTGATGTTTGGAGTAAAACATGGCCGTAGCAGCCTCCTTTATTTTTTTTAACTGTTCCATCAGTTATCAAAAACTTTAACCATCAAAACACATAAACCCAGAACATATGCAAAATATTGCCTCAAAATTACCATAATCATATTAACCCGATATTAGTCACCATACTAATATCGTATTACCACGTGACACTGCGGTACCTTAAAAATGGTCATAGGCCTCAAGCCGATCAGCTACTCAGAGACGACCACTGACCGCAGTGCCCCCATTATCCAACTCATCCAGCTAAACTCCTGTTAGCTGGAATCCACCCTCAGAACCCATACCACCGATAGGTCCTGACCACTTGCTTTTTTGAGGTACCTCCTTCTCCCGCAAAGACCAAACACCCGCCAATGCCACGACAATCCGACCACCTGTAAAGAAAAAATAGACAACAGAAAACCATACTTTGACCCAAATTAAAGAATCATCCTTCCAACTATTCCACATTAGGGAGGGTGGGTGGGAAACTTTCCCCTGCGCTGTGTTAACTCAGAGGGGCGGGGTCTCCCTTTTATCTAGCCTTCTCCCCTCCCCTCCCTATTTCCAATAGCCAATCATTAATCCCCTCTCATTTCATACCCTGTTCACTCAGTCATGCCCAGCCCTTCGCCTATGGCATTCTGTCTTTTTGCTCCGGGCTTTTCTTGACTATTGTATAACCGATGTATTACAGGTCTGCCCACCACATTCTACCCCCATACCTTACTTATACTTAATCAAGAGACGACACATTGATGTTTGGAGTAAAACATGGCCGTAGCAGCCTCCTTTATTTTTTTTAACTGTTCCATCAGTTATCAAAAACTTTAACCATCAAAACACATAAACCCAGAACATATCCGAAATATTGCCTCCTAGTGTTGGTCTTTGTAGGAACCTCAAAATTACCATAATCATATTAACCCGATATTAGTCACCATACTAATATCGTATTACCACGTGACACTGCGGTACCTTAAAAATGGTCATAGGCCTCAAGCCGATCAGCTACTCAGAGACGACCACTGACCGCAGTGCCCCCATTATCCAACTCATCCAGCTAAACTCCTGTTAGCTGGAATCCACCCTCAGAACCCATACCACCGATAGGTCCTGACCACTTGCTTTTTTGAAGTACTTCCTTCTCCCGCAAAGACCAAACACCCGCCACAGGACCCAAGGGAAAACACCTTTACCCTTTGGTGCCCCTCCAAACCCTAAGGGCTCGTTGGATCCCATCCTGCAAACCCAAAGTCCATAAGTCAGTCCCCACATCGTTCAGGTGGACCCCATCCCTCCATAGATACCGCCATGTATCCACCTCCAGTTTGAAATGTCGAACCACCAACCCCCCATTCCGTACCACAAACCTGCCCATGTCCAGGTTAATTTTTCTCCTAGCCCTATTAATGCCATCCACGAACCTCGCTCCCCTCCACTCTGACCTTGCCACCATGTCTGACCAGACAATGATCATGTCCCGGAATGACATCCTGAGCCGAATGAAATCAAATTTCAAATCTTTTAGAACTTCTAACATGGACCTAAAGCCCAGGTCATTGCCACCTACGTGCAGTACCAAAACGTCAGGTGGCCTGTCCAAACGAGCAAAACGGTGCACCTCTGGAACCATCTTACTCCATAACATTCCTGGAACTCCCAGCCAGCGGACACATGCCTCCGGTCTTGGGAATCCCAACTGCCGACACTCATGTCGAACATCGGCTCCCTTAGCCCCCCAGAATACAAACGAATGGCCCAGTATCCAGACCAACGCCTGCATTTGACCTGTAAGTGAAATAAGAACAAAATCCCCCATGAGAATCTCCCAGCTTCCTTATACATATACACACAGCAGCCCGAAAAGAACCCTAAACAACACCTAACAACACCCCATGGCTTGTATACCCACATTATTCCAGACCCACCATTAGCTGCGGGCGTACGTATGACCAGAACCTCCTGGATTCCCACCGGCCTATCTTCTTAACCGCCTCGTCATCCATCCCACATCTGGCCGCCTCCGTAGCTGCCCCTATCCTAAATGAGTGTGAGGAAAACTCTTTTTCCCAGAGTCCCAAAGCCCGAAGGGACCTCCGGAACACCGCAATGAACTGATACCTTGAAAGTGGGATCCCGTCCTCGTGTACCAAAAAGGAACCCACACAGGACGGGCAAACCTCCAAATACCCTTTAACAGCCTTTACCGGGCACAACAGGGAACCCGGGACCGAAAAGACCTGGACCAACTTACCTCTGCCCATCTGGTCTGTCTTAGACCTCCTCAGTACCAGAGACACCCCTTGCTCCGACCAGCCCACCTCGCTAGCCCGCAATCCCCCGTGCACTGTTCTGGACGGGCTAACCAACTCACCTATCCTGAATGCTCCAAAGAATGCCAGTGAGAATGCCACTGTGAACAACTGAACTTCGTATGGGGATGAACATAGGCCCTGCAACTGCCCCATGATCCCGCCCAATAGAGTAAATGATACAGGTCACCTGCCATCCGGTTTCTGACCCCCCCCGACCGTATCCCTTGAGTGGCTGACGCACCCAAAAATCTTTTGTAAAATCAGGACAACCCTGCCATTTGAACAGAAAGGCCAATCCTGCCATCTTCTTACCCAAACTGGACCTGGACACGCGGGCCTCCATGTTCCTAGCCAGGAAATATAGCACCAATAACCTGACATTGGGACCCACCGTGTCAGCTCCAGCTTCGCGAACCATCTCTGTCCATTCCAGCCACACCTTCTCATACGCCACCCATGTGCCTGTACTTACCGATTTTCTGATCCAACCTGACACTATTCCAATGGAATCTTCCACAGCCAGCCTGGACAAGGGACCCCACATTGCTCCGCCTCCGGTGCCAACTCTCGGAACCTGTCCCACTGAAAGCGAGACAGCGCATCAGCTATGACATTGTCCACCCTCGGAAGGTGCACTGCATATACAAACACATTGAGCTGCAAGCATCTCAACACCAGATGGCGCAGCAGCTGCACCACCGGGGGGGAGGATGCCGACACCCTGTTGATGACTTGTACTACCCCCAGGTTGTCCCCATGAAAACGCACTTTCAGATCCCTGAAACACGCCCCCCACAACTCCACTGCCAGCACCACCGGGAACAGTTCCAACAGGACCAAATTCTTGGTGAAACCAGCCTCAATCCAAGACTGCGGCCATGGGCCCGCACTCCACCTGCCCTGTAAGAAAGCCCCAAAACCAGACCCCCCAGCCGCATCTGTGTACAGTTCTAAATCAAAATTGCTAATAGGGCCAGACACCCATAACGCTCTCCCATTGAAAGACTCCAGGAATGAATGCCAAACCCGCAAGTCCGCCTTGTGTTCTCTACCCAAACTCACAAAGTGCGTGGGGGACCGTACCCCAGCCGTGCTAGCCGACAGCCGTCTGCAAAACACCCTGCCCATTGGCAGAATGCGACACGCAAAATTGAGCTTTCCCAGTAGCGACTGTAACACCCTAAGCTGCACCTTCCTTACCCCCATCATGACCTTCAGCTCAGTCTTGAGTGACTCCAATTTGTCCAATGGTAGGCGGCACTCCATGGCCTCCGAGTCCAGGACAATGCCCAAAAACTTGATAGCCGTGCGAGGTCCCTCCGTTTTGTCAGGTGCCAATGGTATCCCAAACCGCTCTGCAATGTGCTCCAATGTGGCCAGGAGCACAGAGCAGATTCTGGATGAGGCCGGACCCACGCAAAGGAAATCGTCCAAGTAGTGAATGATTGAATTCACCCCTGACACATCCCTGACCACCCATTCCACAAACGAGCTGAACTGTTCGAACAATGCGCATGATATGGAGCATCCCATAGGCAAGCACTTATCCACATAGAACTCATTGTCCCACTGACATCCCAGGAGGTGAAAACTATCCAGGTGAACCGGCAACAATCTAAAAGCCGCCTCTATGTCGGTTTTTGCCATCAGCGCCCCCTGGCCATATCGTCGAACCCATCCTACCACAGCATCAAAGGAAGTGTAACTGACTGTACATGCTTCCGGATCAATCGCGTCATTGACCGACCTGCCCTTCGGGAAAGACAGGTGGTGAATGAGGCAGAACTTGTTGGGCTCCTTCTTGGGTACCACCCCGAGCGGGGAGACCACCAAGTTCTCCAGGGGAGGGGACTGGAAAGGACCACCCATCTGGCCCAAAGCAACCTCCTTGCGCAGCTTTTCTGCGACCACCGCAGGCTGCTGCAAGGCCGATCGCAGATTGCGCACAATCGGAGGAATAACCTGCAAGGAACACGGAATGCGAAACCCTTCTGAAAACCCTTGCTCCAACAACCTTGCCGCCCCCTTGTCCGGATACCTACCGAGAAACAGCCGCATCCTTTCCACCATCACCGGAGTCCTCCCTTTTTTGCCCAGCATCCCCGGCCCGACCCTTACCTCGCTTAAAGCATCTAGCCTGTGTATGGGAGCCACCGCAACCGGAGCACTCATGCTTGAATCAACAGGACCCCCCAAACTTGCAGGAGCCCTCATTATATTGCCAGCACACCCCTTTTTGTTTCCGATTGTCCTGGGGAAGAGGTTCCACCGCCCCCCCCCCCTGAAAAAACTGACTAGACGCCCTCGGCGCAGTCATCAACCGCATCCACAAGCTGATGTCCTTATTATCCCACCGCAGATCTGGCCTCACCGCTCTCCTCTGCCTGAATTGTTCATCATATCTGAGCCACCCCGTGCCCCCATACACTCTGTATGCCTCCCCAATAGAGTCCTGATATCCAAATAGCGCTGAACAATGCTCTGGGTTCTTTTGACCTATGACACTAGCCATTATAGAGAACGCTTGCAACCAGTTTGCAAACGTCCGAGGGATCAGCCTATACCTCCTCTTTTCCTCATCCTCCTTTTTTGAATCATCCGGTTTTACCCTGTCCAGGTTAAACTTCTCCAATGGCAGAAGTGAGAACATCTCCACATACTCACCCTTCCATATCTTTTCCCTCACTTCAGGTTTCAGGTGAGATCCCAGCGGTGCCTCATAACACACATACATCTCACATTTTGCAGCATCATCCAACCTAATAATGTCCTGCCTTGCTGCCTGCTCCACCGTACCACCCTCCTTTGTGGCTAAAGCTACAGCAACCACCCCTGCGGCTTCACCCACCCCGGTATTCCCCGCAGGTAAAACTGGTGCCCCCTGTCGGCGGAACCCACGCCGCAGCTGGGCTGACTCCCCCGCCATCCCCCTTCTCAAATTGGCTGACCAAGGACTTGATGCCCGCAAGAAACCCCTGCAGCCCATCCATCTGAGCACCTCCCCCATCCGGGAACGTACCCCCCCTGCCTGCCCATCATCTTGACCCAACACTTGTACCGCTAGACCCACACCCGCAGCAGGCCTAACCACCTGGCCACCATTCCTAGCATGGCTCCCAGCATAATCAATTAAAAGGGGCTTACCGGGCTGCCTGGAAGAAATCCCACCAGCCGATCCACTCGAATCCACCGCTGCCACCGACCGTCCGGGTCTCCGATCTTCCTCCGAGCTGGCAACCTCCCCCTCTGACAGCATAACAGCCTGCTCTTCACCACCGGACGACAGCTCACCAGGTGACTTGTCCCTGGAAGCCGAGGGGCCAGGACCCGATCGGTCCCACCTCCGCGCACCTGACCCGCACGCCGATTTTTTTAGCCGACTTGCCTCCACGCTGTCTCAGCTCACCCGCACCGCCGTCATCCCTCACTGGCTCCACACCTCGCTCAGCCTCCTGCACCAGATGTCCGGCCGAGGGGGGGATGCCCGGACACCGCGGCCACCGATAACCCACGCAGGAGCCCCAAACCCGCCTGTTCTGACTCCACGCGCCGCGCGGGACTGTCGGCCGCTCCGGAACTCCCGGTGCGGCCCCCCGCCGAGCTCCGAACCTAAGGGGGATTCTTTCCGGTACCCCCCGCCCTGGGCAATGCGGCGCGCTTGGGGGAGGGGCCTGGTGAGAAGCGCTCCGGGGGCCTGGACCTCCGAGCTCGCCCAGCCTCTCTCACCGCGGTACCTTGCGATCCGACCGGACTAGAAAGCATCGGCCTCAGGGTCTCCTGGAGCCAATCCTCGCCCCGTGTCACAGCCTCTGCCCGAAGCTGGGCCAGAAGTTTGTCTACAGAAGACATGCTGCTGCTAGCTGACATGCTGCTGGAAACTTTCCCCTGCACTGTGTTAACTCAGAGGGGCGGGGACTCCCTTTTATCTAGCCTTCTCCCCTCCATATTTCCATTAGGCAATCATTAATCCCCTCTCATTTCATACCCTGTTCACTCAGTCATGCCCAGCCCTTCGCCTATGGCATTCTTTATTTTTGCTCCGGGCTTTTCTGTACACTAAATGAAAATACTGCAGCTCCCTGCCTTTATTTGTATGAGAACACCAGCAATTGACTTCAGGTAGCTTTAGGTGCACACTGTGCAAAGGACACAGTACAATAAATTAAAATACTGCAGCTCCCTGCCTGTATTTGTATGAGAACACCAGCAATTGTATTCAAGTAGCTTTAGGTGCACACTGTGCAAAGGACACGGTACACTAAATTAGGGATGAGCCAAACACCCCCCAGTTCGGTTCGCACCAGAACATGCGAACAGGCAAAAAATTTGTTTGAACATGCGCTAAAGTCTATGGGACCCGAACATGAAAAATCAAAAGTGCTAATTTTAAAGGCTTATATGCAAGTTATTGTCATAAAAAGTGTTTGGTGACCCAGGTCCTGCCCCAGTGGACATGTATCAATGCAAAAAGATTTTTTTTAAACGGGAGCAGTGATTTTAATAATGCTTAAAGTGAAACGATAAAAGTGAAATATTCCTTTAAATTTTGTACCTAGGGGGTGTGTATAGTATGTCTGTAAAGTAGAGCTTGTTTCCCGTGCTTAGAACTGTCCCTGCACAAAGTGTCATTTCTGAAGAAAAAAAGTAATTTAAAATCACTCGCGGCTATAATGAATTGTTGGCTCCCGGCAATACAGAGAACAGTCATTGAAAGTCATTGATAAAAAAAAATGCGTGGGGGTCCCCCAAATTCAATTACCAAGCCCTTCAGGTCTGGTATGTATATTAAGGGGAACTCCACGCCAAATAAAAAAAAAATGGTGTGGAGTTCTCCCCAAAAATCTATACCAGACCCTTTATCTGAGCACGCAACCTGGCAGGAAAAGAGGAGGGAACGAGAGAGCGCCCCCCTCCTGAACCGTACCAGGCCACATGCCCTCAACATGGGGAGGATGCTTTGGGGGTCTGTGACTAGTGATGAGCCGAACACCCCCGGGTTCGGTTCGCACCAGAACCCGTGAACGGACCGAAAGTTCGTACGAACATTAGAACCCTATTAAATACAATGGATGCGAACGTTCGAATTCTAAAGTGCTAATTATAACAACTATTATGCATGTTATTGTCCTAAAAAGGGTTTGGGAACCCGGGTTCTGCACCAGGGGACATGTATCAATGCAAAAAGAAGTTTTAAAAACGGTCGTTTTTCGGGAGCAGTCATTTTAATGATGCATAAAGTGAAAAAAAAAAGTCAAATATTCCTTTAAATATCGTACCTGGGGGGTGTCTAAAGTATGCCTGTGAAGTGCCACGTGTTTCCCGTGTTTAGAACTGTCCCTGCACAAAATGACACTTCTAAAGGAAAAAAAAGCCATTTAAAACTGCTTGCGGCTTTAATGTAATGTCTGGTCCCGGTAATATGGATGAAAATCTTTAAGAAAAATGGCATAGCTACCCCATGACCCCCCCCCCTACCCCAGCCCATTACCAGCCCCTTTGGGTCTTGTATGGATATTAAGGGGAACCCCGCACATAAAATAAAAAAGGCCCTATATACTCTGAACAGCCGTATACAGGCGGTGCATACAAGACAGGGACTGTAGGTTTGTTCTTATGTAGAATGTGTTTGTAATTTTGAACAGGTACATTGTTGAAGTGTAGCTCCAGCCCAAAAATCTATTTTTAAACTTTTTGGAAAACATAGGTAAGGGTTATAACCCCTGTAACATTTGTTTTGCTGTCTGTGCCCCTGTTCAGAACATTTCACCTCACTTTCCGTCCCAATGACAACTGTTTTTGAAATGTGGTGTTTTTCTTGAAACAAGGATTGCTGATAAAGCATCAGTACAGAGGAGACACCTTTCTCCCATATTTATTCTTACATGAGAGAATTTTCCTTCCTAGTGGTAGATTTCCTCTCACTTCCTGTTGTCTTCTTGCGTTTGCAAGTAGGAGTCGTTTGTAAGTTGGATGTTTGAAAGTAGGGACCTGCCGTATATACTCTGCAGAAATAGGCCCCTTAGTTGTTGGTGTTGGCACAACACTGTAAGCACTCACAGTTACTCTTGGTTGGTGCTGGAACGCCCTGCTGTCAACTATTATATCAGGAATTTTAATTACATATAATTGTTGAACAGTGGTAGTAAAAATTGGGCCTTTGATGGTGGTGCTGGTGCCACAACACTGTAAGCCCTGACAGTTACTCTTGGTGGGTGCAGCAATGGGCCCTGCTGTGAATTATTAGATCAAGAATTGTAATTGCATGCCCCTGTTGAACAGGGGCTGAAAAATTGGGCCTTAGGCACTGGTGGCACAACACTACAACCCCTCACAGATACTGTACTTGGAGCACAGCAATGAGCCCTGTTGCAAAGTATTGCTTCAAAAATTGTAATGACACGCCCCTGTTAAACAGGGGCTGAAAAATTGGGCCTTAGGCACTGGTGGCACAACACTACAACCCCTCACAGATACTGTACTTGGAGCACAGCAATGAGCCCTGTTGCAAAGTATTGCTTCAAAAATTGTAATGACACGCCCCTTTTAAACAGGGGCTGAAAAATTGGGCCTTAGGCACTGGTGCCACAACACTCCAACCCCTCACAGATACTGTACTTGGAGCACAGCAATGAGCCCTATGGCAAATTATTGCTAAAAAAATTGTAATTACACGCCCCTGTAAAACAGGGGCTGAAAAATTGGGCCTTAGCCACTGGTGGCGGGCTGGCGGCACCCATAAACAAAAATGATCTTCCAAGCTATCATCATCAATCGTATCATTGAGGACTCGGAGGAGGAGGATAGCCAGTCAACATAACAGCACAGGCACTCAGCATCAGCATCAGTCTTGAAGGGATGTGACATGTTAAAATCAATTAGTCTGTTATATCAGCATCAGGTGTGTGGTAGCTGGTGGTGATCCAAGACTGGTTCATCTTGATGAAAGTCAGTCGATCAACCGAGTCGGTGGACAGGCGCACCATGTGATCCGTGACAAATCCTCCAGCAGCACTGAATGTGCGTTCCGAAAGAACGCTGGATGCAGGACAGGCCAGTAGCTCAATTGCATACTGTGCAAGCTCTGGCCAGTGATCCATCCTCAAGACCCAGTAAGCCAGAGGATTTTCGGTGGGGAAGGTGTCCAAGTCTGACCTTGCCCCTAGATATTCCTGCACCATGTTTATCAGACGCTGGCGATGGTTGCTGGAACCGATCATACTTTGGGGCTGCGGACTAAAGAATTGTCTGAACGCATCGGTCAGACGGCCACCTTCCCCACCGCTCCTTCTTTGACTGGCCGAAGCCTCAGCAACTCGTTGTCCAGGACCAGGAGTTTGTAACCTCCCAGTCTCTGGGAACGCGTTGCACAGACCTTTCTGCAAGGCCTCCCGGAGTTGTCTCATCCTCTGCTCCCTCTGCGACGGTAACATAAGGTCCGCAACCTTACCCTTGTACCGTGGATCAAGGAGAGTGGCCAGCCAGTAATGGTCCCTCTCCTTGATCCGAAGAATACGAGGATCCTTCCGCAGACTTTGCAGGATCAGGGAGGCCATGCAGCGTAGGTTTGCTGAGGCATTCGCTCCGGAGTCCTCTGGGTCACTAAGGACGACATGATCCGCAGCCACCTCCTCCCAGCCACGTACAAGTCCACTGGTTTCTTGGGACTGTAAATCATCCCTAAAAGACTGCTGCTGATGATGCTGAGTGCCAGCCTCCACCTCCATGCTGACACAATCCTCCTCCTCCTCCTCCTCCTCTTCCTGTGCGATGGGTGGGACAGAAGGAACACTGTCTGGGTAAAGGGGGCCTTGAGAGGCAAGGAAGTCCTCCTCTTCCTGCCTCTGTTCTGCCTCAAGTGCCCTGTCCATTATTCCACGCAGCGTGTGCTCCAACAGGTGGACAAGAGGTACAGTGTCACTGATGCATGCACTGTCACTGCTCACCATCCTCGTGGCCTCCTCAAATGGTGCCAGGACAGTGCATGCATCCCTGATCATGCCCCACTGGCGTGGAGAAAAAAAAACAACCTCCCCTGACCCTGTCCTGGTGCCGTAGTCGCACAGGTACTCATTGATAGCCCCCTGCAGCGTGTGCAGCCGCTGCAGCATGGCCAACGTTGAGTTCCACCTGGTGGGCATGTCACATATAAGGCGGTTCTTGGGCAGGTTCAACTCCTTTTGCAGCTCAGCCAGGCGAGCACTGGCATTATAAGATCTGCGGAAATGCACACAGACTTTCCTGGCCTGCCTCAGGACATCCTGTAAGCCCGGGTACCTGCCCAAGAACCGCTGCACCACCAGGTTAAGGACGTGAGCCACACAGGGCACATGGGTCAGTTGTCCCTGTCGGAGGGCGGAGAGGAGGTTGGTGCCATTGTTGCAAACCACCATTCCTGGCTTAAACTGGCGTGGCGTCAACCACCTCTCGGCCTGGCCCTGCAGAGCAGACAGGACCTCTGCCCCAGTGTGGCTTCTGTCCCCCAAACACACCAGCGCAAGCACGGCATGGCATCTTTTTGCCTGCGTACTTGCGTAGCCCCGTGAACGGCTACGGAGCACCGCTGGTTCATAGGACAAACCACAGGAAGAGGCCATGGAGGAAGAAGAAGAGGAGGGGGTGGAGGAGAGAGGTGTGTCACAACCAGTAGTAGCATTTTGGAGGCGTGGCGGTGGAACAACCTCCAACACTACTGCACCTTGTCCTGCATCCTTCCCAGCTGCCAAAAGAGTGACCCAATGGGCCGTGAAAGAAAGGTAACGTCCCTGTCCATGCCTGCTGGACCATGAGTCAGCGGTAATATGCACCTTACCGCTGACCGCCCTGTCCAGCGAGGCCAAGACATTGCCTTCCACATGCCGGTAGAGAGCCGGAATAGCCTTCCGTGAGAAAAAGTGGCGTTTGGGAACCTGCCACTGAGGAACCGCACATTGCACAAACTCACGGAAGGGGGCCGAGTCTACCAACTGAAAAGGCAGCAGTTGAAGCGCTAGCAATTTAGCCAAGCTAGCATTCAACCGCTGGGCATGTGGATGGCTGGGAGTGAACTTCTTTCGACGGTCCAGCAGCTGGGGCAGGGAAATTTGCCTGCTAGAATCGGACGTCGGTGTACTGCTAGCAGAGTGGCCGCAACTACTTGGCTGTGACACACCTAATTCTACACCTTCATTCCTCTCAGTGCATGTTTCAGAGAGGACTGAAGTTATAGTGGGGTTGGAGATCCCAGCTGATGCGGTGCAAGGAGAGGTCCGCTTTGTTCTTTGGTGTGGGTCTTTGAGGTAGGCTTGCCAACGAGCTGCATGGCAGGTCAACATATGTCTGGTCAGGCATGTGGTACCCAAGCGGCTGATGTTTTGGCCACGCGATATACGCTTGAGACATATGTTGCAAACAGCAGCTGTGCGATCTGATGCACTAGCCTCAAAAAAGGCCCACACCAAGGAACTTTTTGAATGACGGGCAGAGGCAGCGCCCTGCACAGGCGGAGCTCTGCGGTGTGATTCCGTCAGTGTACTGCCCTTACGCTGGCCACCAAAGGGCATCCTGCCTCGTTGGAGATGTGCCTCCTCCTCATCCTCCTCCTCCTCCTCTCTCCTATTAGGCACCCACGTGGAGTCAGTGACCTCATCATCCCCTCCCTCCTCATCACTGGAGCCAATCTGGCAGTATGCTGCAGCTGCTGGAACATGACTGCCAGATTGGTGTCCTTCTTGAGCATCCCCTCTGTCTGCTCTCACGCTACTGCCTTCCTCTAGCTGGGTTTCATCATCAGACCCATCGAAACGCTGGGCATCCTCCTGGAGCATGTACCCAACACTGTGCTCAAACAGTTCGGGGGACTCCTCAGGAGGAGGACATGGTGGGTCTAGGGAAGGAGTGACTGATGATGAGTCTGACATTGATACCAGGGAAGAGGACGCTTTGGCAGCTGCTTTGCCAGTACCCTGAGCCTGGGTGAGAGAGGATGAGGAGGAGGAGGAGGGCTTGGTCATCCACTCTACCAAGTCTTCGGCATGATGTGGCTCAACATGTCCAGCTGCCGAAAAGAAGGACAAGCGTGTCCCATGGCCATGTGCTGATGACAATGCACCGCGTCCACGACCAGCACTGTTGCCCCCAGACACAGAGCCTGCTTGCCCTCTTTTATTGCCTCCTGACTGTCTGCCTCTCCTTGTTTGCCTTCCAGACATTCTAATAGATGGCCTGCAGGGAGATGGGAAAAAAGCAATAAGGGCTACCTTCAGGTGTCCTTCTCTGTCCCTTTACTTAAGGATTTCTAAATATGGTTGAGGATGATTGCTTTTGCACAGAATAGCACAACGACAATTTCCCTGACTGTCCAAAAAACAAGGATTTCAAAGATGGTTGATGAGGAATGCTTTAGCACATTATAGCACAAGGAGAATTCCCCTCACTTTCCTTCTTTGTCCCTAGAAACAAGGACTCGCACAGTGAAAGAAACTGACACTCTCCCTACCTAGAGTTTTCTGTCCCTAGAAAAAATGTTTTTTTAAAGCACACTATAGCACAAGGAGAATTCCCCTCACTTTCCTTCTTTGTCCCTAGAAACAAGGACTCGCACAGTGAAAGAAACGGACACTCTCCCTACCTAGAGTTTTCTGTCCCTAGAATTTTTTTTTTTTTAAAGCACACTATAGCACAAGGAGAATTCCCCTCACTTTCCTTCTTTTTTCCTAGAAACAAGGACTCGCACAGTGAAAGAAACTGACACTCTCCCTACCTAGAGTTTTCTGTCCCTAGAAATTTTTTTTTTTTAAAGCACACTATAGCACAAGGAGAATTCCCCTCACTTTCCTTCTTTTTTCCTAGAAACAAGGACTCGCACAGTGAAAGAAACTGACACTCTCCCTACCTAGAGTTTTCTGTCCCTAGAAATTTTTTTTTTTTAAAGCACACTATAGCACAAGGAGAATTCCCCTCACTTTCCTTCTTTTTTCCTAGAAACAAGGACTCGCACAGTGAAAGAAACTGACACTCTCCCTACCTAGAGTTTTCTGTCCCTAGAATTTTTTTTTTTTTAAAGCACACTATAGCACAAGGAGAATTCCCCTCACTTTCCTTCTTTTTTCCTAGAAACAAGGACTCGCACAGTGAAAGAAACTGACACTCTCCCTACCTAGAGTTTTCTGTCCCTAGAAATTTTTTTTTTTTAAAGCACACTATAGCACAAGGAGAATTCCCCTCACTTTCCTTCTTTTTTCCTAGAAACAAGGACTCGCACAGTGAAAGAAACTGACACTCTCCCTACCTAGAGTTTTCTGTCCCTAGAAAAAATGTTTTTTTAAAGCACACTATAGCACAAGGAGAATTCCCCTCACTTTCCTTCTTTGTCCCTAGAAACAAGGACTCGCACAGTGAAAGAAACTGACACTCTCCCTACCTAGAGTTTTCTGTCCCTAGAAAAAATGTTTTTTTAAAGCACACTATAGCACAAGGAGAATTCCCCTCACTTTCCTTCTTTTTTCCTAGAAACAAGGACTCGCACAGTGAAAGAAACTGACACTCTCCCTACCTAGAGTTTTCTGTCCCTAGAAATTTTTTTTTTTTAAAGCACACTATAGCACAAGGAGAATTCCCCTCACTTTCCTTCTTTTTTCCTAGAAACAAGGACTCGCACAGTGAAAGAAACTGACAATCTCCCTACCTAGAGTTTTCTGTCCCTAGAAAAAATGTTTTTTTAAAGCACACTATAGCACAAGGAGAATTCCCCTCACTTTCCTTCTTTGTCCCTAGAAACAAGGACTCGCACAGTGAAAGAAACTGACACTCTCCCTACCTAGAGTTTTCTGTCCCTAGAAAAAATGTTTTTTTAAAGCACACTATAGCACAAGGAGAATTCCCCTCACTTTCCTTCTTTTTTCCTAGAAACAAGGACTCGCACAGTGAAAGAAACTGACACTCTCCCTACCTAGAGTTTTCTGTCCCTAGAAAAAATGTTTTTTTAAAGCACACTATAGCACAAGGAGAATTCCCCTCACTTTCCTTCTTTGTCCCTAGAAACAAGGACTCGCACAGTAAAACACACTGACACTCTCCCTACCTATCCTTCTCTTTCCCTAAACTAAAGGAATCCAGGTTAAGCAAGAAAGAAATAAATGTCACTGTCCCTGCCTATGCTTGTCTTTCCCTGCTCCGGAACACACTACACTAGGCCGCCGTGCTGGCGGCCTTTTATAGTGTGGGGCGTGTACTAAACACCCTCAGCAATAATTGGCCACAGGCATCCTGCCTGTGGCCAATCATTGCTCTCCTCGCTGCCGGCGCTGTGATTGGCCAAGCATGCGGGGTCACAGTGCATGCTTGGCCAATCACAGCGCATGGATGACACTGCGATGGCGTAGTGCATTGTGGGCCGTTCGCGTCACTCGAATTTGGCGCGAACGGCCCAAATCGTTCGATCTTCGTCGAACGATCGAACAGCCGATGTTCGAGTCGAACGTATGTTCGACTCGAACACGAAGCTCATCCCTATCTGTGACCTCTCAAAGCACCATGTCCCCATGTTGATGGGGACAAGGGCCTCATCCCCACAACCCTTGCCCGGTGGTTGTGGGGGTCTGAGGGTGGGGGGCTTATCGAAATCTGGAAGCCCCCTTTAACAAAGGGGACCCCCAGATTCCACCCCCCCATGTGAATTGGTAACGGGTACATTATACCCCTACCTTTTTACAACCCCCAGATTCCGGCCCAAACCCAGGCTTTCCCAGTGACGTGCGGGTGACCCCGCCCCCCTCTGATGTAACGCAGGTTTCCCGTTGCATCAGAGGGAGGCGGGGTCACCCGCACGTCACTGGGAAAGCCTGCTGGGTTTCCCCGCTTGCCGGGGAATAGCCAATGATGTAGGCGGGGTCTGATGTATGAGGGGGCGGGGTCACCCGTCAGATCATAGGGTAAGCCCCGGCTTTCCCCGCTTACCAGGGAATAGCCAATGACGTAGGCGGAGTCCCGCCTACGTCATTAGCTATTCCCCGGCAAGCAGGGAAAGCTGGGGCTTACTCTATGATGTCACAGGTTACCCCGCCCCCTTGTACGTCATGGGGGTTTCGTGTGGAGTGGAGACTGAAGGAGCCTGCAGCGCTGGACATCGGATCACCGCGGGACATATAGAACAACGCTGGACAGACTGGATTACATTGCTGGAATGGGTTTTTTATTTTTTATTTTTTTTATTTTTAATAAAGGACTTTCCCAACTGTGTCTGTGTGTTTTTTTACAATTTTTTACACTTTCTTTGTGAAATGGTAGGGGGTCACATGGGGGGCGGAATCTGGGGGTTTCCTTTGTTAAAGGGGGCTTCCAGATTCCGATAAGCCCCCCGCCCGCAGACCCCCACAACCACCGGTCAAGGGTTGTGGGGATGAGGCCCTAGTCCCCATCAACATGGGGACATGGTGCTTTGAGAGGTCACAGACCCCCAAAGCATCCTCCCCATGTTGAGGGCATGTGGCCTGGTACGAGTCAGGAGAGTGGGCGCTCTCTCATCCCCCCTATTTTTCTGCGGCCTGCCAGGTTGCGTGCTTGGATAAAGGGTCTGGTATGGATTTTTGGGGGAACTCCACGCCATTTTTTTTTTAAATTTGGCATGGAGTTCCCCTTAAAATCCATACCAGACCTAAAGGGTCTGGTATGGATATTTGGGGGGAACCCCACATCATTTTTATTTTATTTGACGCAGGGTTCCCCTTAATATCCATACCAGACCTGAAGGGCCTGGTAATTGAATTTGGGGGGACCCCTACACACTTTTTTTTTTTTTATCAATGACTTTCAATGACTGTTCTCTGTATTGCTGGGAGCCGACAATTCATTATAGCCACGAGTGCTTTTAAATTACTTTTTTTCCTTCAGAAATGACACTTTGTGCAGGGACAGTTCTAAACACGGAAAACACGTGCTGCTTTACAGGCATACTATACACCCCCCCCCCCCCCCAGGTACGAAATTTAAAGGAATATTTCACTTTAAGCATTATTAAAATCACTGCTCCTGAAAAAACAGCCGTTTTTAAAACTTTTTTTTGCATTGATACATGTCCCCTGGGGCAGAACCCGGGTCCCCAAACAATTTTTAGGACAATAACTTGCATATAAGCCTTTAAAATTAGCACTTTAGATTTCTCTCATAGACTTTTACAGGGGTGTTCCGCGGCTTTTCGAATTTGCTGCAAACACCCCAAATTGTTCGCTGTTCGGCGAACGGGTGAACAGGCAATGTTCGAGTCGAACATGAGTTTGAGTCGAACTCGAAGCATATCCCTACACTAAATGAAAATACTGCAGCTCCCTGCCTGTATTAGTATGACACCACCAGCAATTGTATTCAGGTAGCTTTAGGTGCACACTGTGCAAAGGACACAGTACACTAATTGAAAATACTGCAGCTAGCACAATCACCTGCCTGCCTGTCAGTATATTATGAAGAGAATAACAGGAACGGATCTAGCTAAACTGAATACAGTGTATAAATATACAGTATATACAACACATAGGATGCATATATATCCTCTACACACTGTAACTGCAGCTAACTGACTCGCCTGCCTGCTCTATCTAACTCAAATGAGATGACACTATCTATCTCTCTCTCTCTCTGTCTTTCTTTAAGAATCGCCGCCGCAACACACTACACAAGGCCGCCACGCAGGCGGCCTTATATAGTTTGGGGCGTGTACTAAACCCCCTGAGCCATGATTGGCCAAAGCCACGCCGTTTGTACGGCTCTCTGTACAGACAGCGCTGTAAATGGCCAAGCATGCGGGTCATAGTGCATGCTTGGCCAATCATCAGCCATCAATGCACTGCGATGCTGCAGTGAATTATGGGCCGTGGCGCACCACTCGAATTTGGCGCGAACGGCCCATAATGTTCGCAATTTGGCAAACAACTGAACAGGCGATGTTCGAGTCGAACATGGGTTTGACTCGAACTCGAAGCTCATCCCTCTACATCAGATAAGAACCAGGATTGACCTTCCACCTAAAGGATCAATTGGATTATATCCATCCTAAAATCCATCTGCTTTCACCCTTGCCGATCCTCTGTCTATTCCTTGTTCAGCATTGTGAGGAGGCACAGCGATATGCTCACTCCTGCCATCTGCTGACTGCCCTGGACTCAGAGGAACGGCTTCTCCACCAGGAACCCAGCCCGCCTGTCCACGTCCTCACCGGACACAATTGTAAGCTGCACGCTGGACTCTTACTGAAAGGAATACCGGGACCCCACCAGCGCATGCCTACATACCGGTTTTTGTGACACACGGACAACGCAAGGAAGTGAGTGCGGCAGGCCAACGCGACTTGTGGTGAGCTGTATTTTCCCCGATCAGCCATGACGGGATGTATACTTATGTGACATTGTACTGATATCCTTGCTGTCACTAGGCTCTTTCCACATTGATACTGTTCCCCCTCTCCCGGTTATCCACACCTGCAAGGTGACCCTAAAAACTGTAATCCACAGCCATACGGCTTACCCTGCTGCCCTACATCATATCCCTGGACTGGCTCCACACTGCCCTATTTAACCAGCGCTTCAGCATATTTCAGCATTGGAACTTGCACGGACATTTACTCTTTAGCCTAGTCCTTAGGTGTACCCCCATTCAGTGGAAGTATCTACAACATAATTAACTAGGGGGAGCTTGGCTTTTAGAGGGTTACAACACTCCTGCAGGAGATGGTGAATGTGGTATGTGAGGTTGTGATGGCCACCTGTGTCCTTATCCAGACTGGTGTCTTTTTAAATGGCGTTTTGTAGATATGTGTATTTCTTCATCATTTATTAAAGAATTTCATATGTGGATGTTAATAAAATAACTATAGTCTTACCCAGCAGTCCCTCATTGATAAATTATTTGAAATTTCTTATTTCACTCCCCTTTTCTCAGAAGTTCAACTTAGCTAACAAAACTGCACCAAGTTAAACTTAAATCTTATATTGAACCCATAGCTAATAGCTAATTGCTATCTCAACATGGATGTCTCAACATGGTGTCACTATGGCTCATTTTCATATTACTACAGATAGTTTTTAGCCGTGATTTGTCATAATTGTGATGATTATGGCTTACAGCTCATGAAAATCCCAAATCCACAATCTCAGAAAATTAGAATATTACATGCAATCAATAAAACAAGGGTTGTACATAGAACAATAACGGACCTCTGAAAAGTATAAACATGCATATGTACTCAGTACTTGGTTTGGGCCCCTTTTTCAGCAATTACTGCCTCAATGCGGCGTGACATGGAAGCGATCAGCCTGTGGCACTGCTGAGGTTATGGAAGACCAGGATGCTTCAATAGCGGCCTTCAGCTCTTCTGCATTGTTCGGTCTCATGTCTCTCATCTTTCTCTTGGCAATGCCCCATAGATTCTCTATCATAGATTCTCTATGGGGTTCAGGTCAGGTGAGTTTGCTGGCTAATCAAGCACTGTAATCCCACAGTCATTGAACCAGGTTTTGGTGCTTTTGACAGTGTGGGCAGGTGCCAAGTCCTGCTGGAAAATGAAGTCAGCATCCCCATAGAGCTCATCTGCGGAAGGAAGCATGAAGTGCTCCAAAATCTCCTGGTAGACGGCTGCGTTGATCCTGGACTTAATGAAGCACAGTGGACCAACACTAGCAGATGACATGGCTCCCCAAATCCACACAAACTGTGGAAACTTCACACTGGACTTCTAGCATCTTGCAGTGTGTGCCTCTCCATTCTTCCTCCATAATCCGGCTCCTTGGTTTCCAAATGAGATGAAAAATTTGCTTTCATCAGAAAAGAGGACTTTGGACCACTGAGCAACAGACCAGGTGTGTTTTTCTTTAGCCCAGGTAAGACGCTTCTGACGTTTGTTGTTCAGGAGTGGCTTGACAAGAGGAATACGACATTTGAAGCCCATGTCCAGGATCCGTCTGTGTGTGGTGGCTCTTGATGCACTGACTCCAGCCTCAGTCCACTCCTTGTGAAAGTCCCCAACACTTTTTAATGGCCTTTCCCTGATAATCATTTCCAGGCTGCGGTCATCCCTGCTGCTTGTGCACCTTTTTCTTCCACACTTTTCCCTTCCACATAACTTTCTATTAATGTGCTTTGATACGCACTTTGGGAACATTCAACTTCTTTTGCAATTACCTTTTGAGGCTTTCCCTCCTTATGGAGGGTGTTAATGATGGTTTTCTGCACAACTGTCAGGTCAGCAGTCTTTCCCATGATTGTGATTCATACTGAACCAGACTGAGAGACCATTTAAAGGCTCAGGAACCCTTTGCAGGTGTTATGGCTTAATTAGCTGATTAGAGTGGGACACGGTGAGCCTAGAATATTGCAATGGAAATAAGGGTAAATATTTCGCTAATGTAAAAAATATAAACCAAAAAAGTGTATATCAAAACAAGCAGCTACACAACAATGTGACTAAGATTACAAACAAAATGGGTATAGAAAAAGTAGCGCTGTGCAGTGTAAGTGAAAACAAATCAATGTCTCTTTAGGAAAGTGACACCTTGGTGAAAAAATATTAATGAATATCTAATCCTAAAGTGTATACGTAAGTGTAAAGTCCATGATATCTATCATAGAAAATCATGAAATAAAGAAAAAATGTCCATTCAAAACATATATCCCTTGTGATGAAAAAAAGGACGTGCAGGCTTTATGGGTCATCAAGGAAAAGACATCTTCCAACTCTATATAGAATTAGGTGGAGTACTCTTACCAGAACCCGTGGATCTGCCTGTCGATGACAGCAGATCGCGTAAGCATAGAGAATCCAACACCGGGACCAGTCAGCTTGTCTGATGACTCGTAGATTTTGGGATCTCAATCTCAGTCGTGACAACTCAGTAGTCCTCAGCTCCAAAACTTGGTAGAAAATCCAGAGTATTAGGGACCAACCTGGATTCACCGGATGTCAGCCGTATTCACGTAGGTGTCGAGGGGGTTAAACCCAAACGTACCCCCAATGGGGGGTGACTTAAAATGTAAAGTGGTTCCAAAGGAAGCTCTCTCCGACTCACATGCAGAAAGAAAGAGACAATGCTCCAATGGTGCAGGTCAAAAAATATAGTATACGGTTTTATTGAAATAAAAGCACAAAATTTGACATTATAAAAAAGTGATCACATAGAACAGAATAAAAAGCAGTATGGGAAGTGGCGTACCAAGCCCTACGCGTTTCGTCCAAGTGGGACTTCTACTGGGGCATAGAATATTGCACCTTTTCACAATATTCTAATTTTCTGAGATTGTGGATTTGGGGTTTTCATGAGCTATAAGCCATAATCATCACAATTATGACAAATCACGGCTTGAACTATCTTGCTTTGCATGTAATGAGTCTATCTCATATATTAGTTTCACCTTTTAAGTTGCATTCGTGAAATAAATTAACTTTTGCACGATATTCAAATTTTTTGAGTTTCACCTGTACATCACCTTCAGCATGCTGGTATTCTGCAGTGTCTGGATTGCCATGATCCCGGCCTATCTGAGCACAAAAGGGGAAAATACATGATGGCTGTGGAGATATTCACCATATTGGCTCCAAGTGCTGGACTTCTAGAATGCATATTTCTACCAACATGTTTAATAATCCTATTTAGGTCCAAATTGAATACTCAGGCATGTTTGCTTAGAAATAAAAACCGTAATTAGCTAATATAATCTTAAATCTTCATAAAAATTTACTCTTTTTTTTTCTTTCATTACTAAGGCCGGGTTCACACTGGTGCGACACGACACTTGTCCTACTTTGGATCCGACTTTGCCCTGCGACTTGAAGCTGACATACGTCCGACTTTCAATGAACGGGGATCCGACTTGGATCCCCGCCAATACCAGGCACTGTGTTTGGTATGAATCTTGAGGGGGAACTCCACACCAAATTTTAAATAAAAAACGGCATGGGTTCCCCCTCCAAGAGTATACCAAGTCCTTCTGTCTGGTATGGATTTTAAGGGGACCCCCTACGCCGAAAAAATAGCGTGGGGGTCCCCCCAAAATCCATACCAGACCCTTATCAGAGCACGCAGCCTGGCCGGTCAGAAAGGGGGTGGGGACGAGCGAGCGCCCCCCCTCCTGAACTGTACCAGGCCGCATGCCCTCAACATGGGGGGGTGGGTGCTTTGAGGCAGGGGGGAGCCCTGCGGACCCCCCCACCCCAAAGCACCCTGTCCCCATGTTGATGAGGACAAGGGCCTCTTCCCGACAACCCTGGCCATTGGTTGTCGGGGTCTGTGGGCGGTGTGCTTATCGGAATCCGGTAGCCCCCTTTAATAGAGGGGCCTCCAGATCCCGGCCCCCCCACCCTATGTGAATGAGTATGGGGTACATCGTACATCGTACCCCTACCTATTCACCTGGGGGGAAAAAAGTTGTCAATAAAAAAACACACTAGACAGGGTTTTAAAGTAATTTATTAGGCAGCTTTGGGGGTCTTCTTCCGACTTCAGGGGTCTTCTTCCAACTTCGGGGGTCTCTTCCGACGCTCCGGCCTCTTCTCCTGCTCTCCGGTGCCTTCTCCGCGCTCTCTGGTGCTTTCTGTCTTCTGCCTGGCTCCTCCGCTATCTTCTGGCAGCTCTTTTGCTAGCGGTGGCCCGGTATTTTCAACGTCTTCTTCCCTCTTCTCTTCTTGAGATGTTGACATGACGAGGTCTCCCGCTGTAATGCCGTGTGCGCAACGACTTATATAGGCATGGGGCGTGGTCCGGTGACCCCACCCCCTATGACGTCACAGCCCTGGACAATATGGGACTGTGACGTCATAAGGGGGCGGGGTCACATCACCCGGTGACCACGCCCCATGCCTATATAAGTTGTTGCGCGTCGCGCACACGGCATTACATCGGGAGACCTCGTCGTGTCAACATCTCAAGAAGAGAAGAGGGAAGAAGATGTCGAAAAAGACCGGGCCACCGCTAGCAAAAGAGCTGGCAGAAGATAGCGGAGGTGCAGAAGGTAGAAAGCTCCGGAGAGTGGGAGAAGAACCGGAGAGCGCAGAGAAGGCACCGGAGATCGGGAGAAGAGGCCGGAGAGTCGGAAGAGACCCCCGAAGTCGGAAGAAGACCCACGGAGCTGCCTAATAAATGACATTTAAAAACCTGTCTAGTGTGTTTTTTTTTTTACATTTTTTTCCCCCCAGGTGAATGGGTAGGGGTACGATGTACCCCATACTCATTCACATAGGATGGGGGGCCAGTATCTGGGGGCCCCCTTATTAAATGGGGCTCCCGGATACCGATAAGCCCACCACCCGCAGACCCCGACAAGCAACGGCCAGGGTTGTCGGCAAGAGGCCCTTGTCCTTATCAACATGGGGACAGGGTGCTTTGGGGTGGGGGCTTTGGGGCAGGGCCCCCCTGCCCCAAAGCACCCACCCCCCCATGTTGAGGTCATGCGGCCTGGTATGGTTCAGGAGGGGGCGCTCGCTCGTCCCCACCCCCTTTCCTGACCGGCCGGGCTGCGTGCTCGGGTAAGGGTCTGGTATGGATTTTGGGGGAACTCCCACGCGTTTTTTTCTGCGTAGGGGTTCCCCTTAAAATCTATACCAGACCCAAGGGCCCGGTATGCTCCTGGAGGGGGAACCCATGCCGGTTTTTTATTTAAAATTTGGCGTAGAGTTCCGCCTCAAGATCAGCAGAGCACAAGTCACATGCCAAAGTCGGATCATGCAAGACGGCGTTCCGACTTTGATCCGACTTCAATGATAGTCAATGGGCTGAAGTAGGATCAAAGTCGGACCAAAGTGGTACAGGGAGCATTTTCAAAGTCGGACCGACATATGTCGGACCAGTTAAGACGGCTCCCATAGGGAAACATTTATTTTTACACGTCATGCGACATGAGCTCCCAATGTCTGAGCGTTTGTCGCACCAGTGTGAACCCGGCCTAACACATTATTGAATAAACACAATTGATTTATAAATGGTAGTAATAATTTGTTGTGCAAGGTTTGGTACAAAAAAATATTTATTTATAATCATAATATAATTATTTCAAATGGTACAGAAAATCTGAAAGGGCAATGGTTATAGATGGAGATAGGTTCCAAAAGCCCATTTTACTATACAGTAAAATGTGTAAAAAACAAACAAAATGGAAGCTTGGCCATAGATATATTGAATATCAATCCATGTATGGGCACCCCTGTTTGACAGAAATTGATTGTTAGATCCTTCTCGAAAACTTTTGTCAATCTCTGGCTGTACCTGCAAATTTGTGTATTCTGACAGCGGAGGGTCCCTCTGTCAGAATACTATGAGGGTTGATTTACTAAAACTGGAGAGTGAAAAATCTGGTGCAGCTCTGCATATAAACCAATCAGCTTCCAGGTTTTTTTTTTTGTCAAATCTTAAAGTGGAGTTCCACGCAAAAATGGAACTTCGACTTTAGGGGAAGGTGACCCCCTGACATGCCACATTTGGCATGTCATTTTTTTGGGGGGGGGGCGGAAACCCTCTTTTTAGGGGGTTCCAGCTCCCACTTCCTCCCTAGTCCACCTCGGTGGCAGAAATAAGCTCACCTCTCCCCCTCCCTCTCCGCAATCATCTGGGACATGTCACAGGTCCCAGGTGATTGCTCCGTCAGTCACGGTGCGCATCGCGGCTCGTGCATGCGTAGTGCGTACCTGGCTGTGAATCCACAGCCGGGCGCCCACAGTGACAATGCCGGCGCCGCGGAGAGGAGGGGGAGATGAGCGGGGCTTCATTCCCCCGCATCGCTGGACCCTGGGACAGGTAAGTGTCCGATTATTAAAAGTCAGCAGCTGCAGTATTTGTAGCTGCTGACTTCTAATAATAGGATTTTTATAACAGCTTACCTGTAAAATCCTTTTCTTGGAGTACATCACGGGACACAGAGCGACATAGTCATTACTAATGGGTTATATAGATACCGTCAGGTGCTGGCACTGGCAACTTCCAAAACCGGAAGTACCCTCCCCTATATAAGCCCCTCCCATCCGGGAGCACCTCAGTTTTGTAGCAAAGCAATAAGTGTCCCCAAAGAGGGGCGGGAGCTCTGTGTCCCGTGATGTACTCCAAGAAAAGGATTTTACAGGTAAGCTGTTATAAAAATCCTATTTTCTTTCTCGTACATCACGGGACACAGAGCGACATAGTCATTACTAATGGGATGTCCTAAAGCAATGCCCAATGAGGGGGGGGGATACACCATATATAAGCTGAGCGCTATCAGACATGAGGATCTTTTGCGGCCTGCAACACACTGCGCCCAAAGGCGACATCCTCCTGACTTCTAACGTCCACCTGGTAGAACCTAGTAAACGTGTGTACTGAAGACCATGTTGTGGCCTTACAGATTTGAGCCAGGGAGGCCTGGTGATGCACTGCCCATGAAGTTCCAACTGCTCTCGTGGAGTGCGCTCTAACTTTGAACGGAGGCGGTCTCCTTCTCAAGCCATAGGCTTGTATTATGACCTGTCGAATCCACCTGGCTAAAGTAGATTTTGACGCTGCCTGACCCTCTCTGGGGCCTTCCGGCAGAATAACCAAAGTATCCGTTCTGCGAATCTGAGCAGTGGCCTTTAGATAAGCTTTAACTGCTCTTACTACATCCAAAGAATGCAATAACTTTTCCTCTACCGAAGTAGGTTTGGGGAAAAAAGAAGGAAGAACCACATCTTGGTTCAAATGAAACCTCGATACCACCTTAGGAAGAAAGGCTGGATGAGGACGTAATACTACTCTGTCCTTATGGACAACCAGATATGGCTCCTTACAGGACATAGCTGCTAATTCCGACACTCTTTTAGCTGAACAAATGGCTACTAGAAAAATCAATTTCCTGGTGAGAAGCACCAAAGAAATATGATGTAATGGTTCAAATGGTTGTTTCTGTAGAACCGACAGAACCAAGTTTAGATCCCATGGACATATGGGAATATTAACCGGAGGACTAATACGCATCACTCCTTGTATAAAGGCTTTGACTAGTGAATGCGAAGCCAAGGGCCTTTGAAAAAATATTGACAAGGCCGAAATCTGACCCTTGATAGTACTCAAGGCAAGCTTCCTATCTACAGCCCACTGTAGGAAGTCCAGAATCCTACCTATTACGTACTTACGTGGATGCCATTTCTTGGCCTCACACCAGGTGATGTACGCCTTCCAGATTCTATAGTAGATCTGCCTGGATACCGGCTTCCTGGCATTGATCATGGTAGATACCACAGGATTAGAGAGCCCTCTCTTTTTTAGAATGTGGGCTTCAATAGCCAGGCCGTCAAACCTAGGGCTGGTAAGGAAGGGTGGTATATCGGTCCTTGCGAAAGCAGGTCCGGACGACGTGGGAGAGACCAAGGACTCCCCACTGACATTTTACAATCTCCGCGTACCACGCTCTTCGGGGCCACGCTGGAGCCACCAGAATCACTGGTTCCTTTTCTACCCTGATTCTGCGGAGTCATCGAGGTAACCATTGTGGCGGTGTGAATGCATATATCAGCTTGAACTGATCCCAAGGGAACACTAGGGCATCCGAGCCGCAAGCTAGGGGATCCCTTGTCCGAGAGACAAACCTGTCCACCTTTGCGTTGAATCTGGATGCTAGAAGATCTACATCCAATGTTCCCCACCGCTGACATATTGTCCAGAAAACCTCGGGGTGAAGGGACCCTTCCTCTGGGCCTAATTGCTGGCGACTTAGAAAGTCCGCCTTCCAATTCTCCACTCCTGGAATAAATACCGCAGATATGGCTGGGACATATCTTTCTGCCCATTTCAGGATGTAATTTACTTCCCTCTGGGCTGCACGACTCCTGGTGCCCCCCTGATGATTGATATATGCCACTGCTGTGGCATTGTCTGATTGAATTCTGACAGGGGACCCTTGGAGTTTGGATGTCCATGCTACTAGGGCATACCGGGCTGCTCGTATCTCTAAGAGATTGATGGGCAGGGCCTTTTCTGCATCCGACCATCTGCCCTGGAGAGACCATTGCTCCAGTACTGCTCCCCAGCCTATAAGGCTGGCATCTGTAGTGACCACCTTCCAAGAAATCGGACTGAAGGATTTCCTTTTTTCCAGATTCTGGGGAACCAACCACCAACGGAGGCTCTTGCGAACGGAAGGGGACAAGGACATTGTAAGTCTAGGGCCTGAACTTTTTTGTTCCAGGCTGACAGTATGGCCCCTTGCAAATTCCTTGAATGGAATTGACCGTAGGGTACTGCTTCGAATGATGCCACCATTTTTCCCAGCAGCCTCATATACAGGCGTATGGACGGCTGTCTTTTTTGTACCCACTAAGTGGATCAAATCTTTCAAAGACAACACCTTTCCTCGAGGCAAGAATATTTTTCTCTGGCCTGAATCCAACCTTAGCCCCAAGTATTCCAGACTTTTGACTGGTTTTTAGGGCTGACTTGTCTCGGTTGATAATCCAACCGTGAGATTCCAGATACTTGATTGTCTTGTGAACGACCACGTCTAGTTTTTTCACTGAGTGGTCTATCAGCAACAAGTCATCCAGATATGCCATTATCATTACACCTTGTGTTCTTAGATTGGCCAATAAAGGGCCAGAATTTTTGTAAACACTCGTGGTGCTGTGGCCAAACCGAAGGGTAAGGCTCTGAACTGAAAATGGCGCCCTTCTACTGCAAAGCGTAGAAATTTTTGGTGGACTGGAAAGATGGGAATGTGCAAATAAGCATCTTTGATGTCGATCGCGGCTAACCAATCCTCCCCTTGTAGGGCAGTGGCCACCGATCGGATCGACTCCATCGGAAAGTCCTGATATACAGGAATTTGTATAGCCCTTTTAGAATTAATATGGGCCTCCCGTCCGCGTTTGCTTCGGGACTGTAAAGAGGTTTGAGTAAAACCCGAACCCTCATTCTTCCAGGGGAACCTCCATAATTACTCCTTGGAGCAATAGTTGTTCTAGTGCCAACAGGAGGGACTCTCTCTTCCGGGGATCCCTTGGCACGTTTGACCTCAAAAATGGGAAGGAGGAGAGTCTTTTAACTCCAAACTGTATCCCAAACATACTGCGGAGAGCACCTATCTGTCTTGATCGTGTCCCGCCAGGTCTCTTGCGAACAACTGGAGTCCTCCCCCCACCCGACTGAGTGGGGGCTTCAATGAATTTAACTTTGGGGGAGGTTTTGTACCTCCCCTGACCCAAGGTTTCTCATTACCCTGCTATTGTCCCTGTTTTTTACACCCGGGAATTGACCGAGGAGGCCGTCGGAACTGTTACACAGCTGATGCCCCAGGGACTGGAGAAGCAGGCCTCTTAAAGAGGGACCTCTAACTCTGTTTTTAACCGGCAAGAGCGTATTTTTACCGCTGGAAATTTTCTGGATATATTTGTCCAGGTTTTCCCTGAATAAGCGTTCCCCATGAAATGGGACGCTAACCAGCCATTCTTTACAGGGAGCTTCAGCAGACCAGTTTTTGAGCCATAGGAGCCTACGCATATGTACTATAGACAGCGTAAGGCGGGAGGCCTGATGGACTGAATCCTTTATGGCATCAACCGCAAAGCCTAAGGCTCTAGGTAGATCAGCTAGGGCAAAGCCTGCTGATCTGTCAAGTCCCTCAAGACCTGTTTCAACTGATCCTTCACTGCTTAGCAGACCCCAATAGCTGCTACTGCTGGTTGTGTCACCAAGCTTGCTGTAGAAAGAAGCAGATTTTCATAAGGACTCCAATCTTTTATCTATTGGGTTCTTGAACATTTAGACATTATCCACTGGACATGTGAGTGATTTATACATACAAGAGATGGCTGCGTCCACTGTAGGGACCTTCCATTTTTTTTTTTTTTTTTTGATGAACTTATCCTCCCTGGAATAGACCACCGGAAATCTCTTGGGGGAATAAATATTTTCTCAGGACGTTCCCAATCCTGGTAAATAAGCCCTTTCAGTAAAGGGTGAAGTGGAAAAGAACAGACAGTCTGGGGCTTCTAGCGACCTCAACGAGGATACAGTAGTGGTTGATGGTTCCGCAAGGTGCATTTTTAAATGCTGATCGGACCATGTTAGTCAGAGACTGAACCCATAATCTTTCAGCTTGAGATGCTGAGAAAAGGTTCCCCCACTGTTGATTCCTCTATAACAGAATCAACCTCATCCTGATCCCCTTCAGGCAGGTCGATCCCTGTATGGGACTGTTGCTCTGCTAACAGGCACTCTGAAGGAGGAGACGGAGATCGGGCGTGCTTTCCCTGACAGGGAGGCACCGATCAATGTTGACAATCTCTCTCTAATCCTCCCAGAGCTGAGGAAAAAACCTCCTCTGTTACATACACAGGAGCAGGTGAACTGAGGACAGCCACAGTACCAAGTACCCCTGCGGGGTCTCTACGGTCACTTACCTCTGAACTTCAGGGGAGACTGGTGCAGCAGAAGTATGCCCAAGATCCTCAGAGCCCGATGAGACCCCCTTCGCTTCCTGGAAGATTCAGTTCCGGAGCTTCTGGACGGCATATTCCTAAGCCTAAAGCTGAGGTATTCCAGCCGTAATACACCACTTTTACTGAGAATAGTCTAGCACAATTGCTGCTATATCACAGTTGGTGTCTACTAAAGTGCCTTTCTAGGGGATGCCTGCATCAACCGCCTCTATGTGCCTTTATATTGTTGCTAGCTCTGTCTGTGCACTTCAACAGCCAGCTATAATGTGCTTCAAAACACGCTGGACGCCCGCACATGAGCAGTAGCGCCGCGGCGCACACCTGAGCGTCATCCACCCGCTCCGCCCCTTTTTCCAGATCGCCTCTATGAATAGAGGCGCGTGCACGCGCACGCGCGCGGGCACGTGCGCCTTCGGCGCCTTTTTTGAAAACAACCAGGAGCTAGATGGGAGCCAGGGTCCCTTTGCCGCAGGGCCCGGGGATGGATGAGCGCAGCAACAGGGCAGAGGAGACAGCTTCCCAGCAGAGAACATACCAACTGCCTGGATTTAATTCTGGAAGAAAAAAATCCACATTACAAGAAAAAGAACCATAGCGGCCTCTAGTGTCTAACACAGGTACCGCGGTCTTACATTTTTTTTTTTTTTTTTTTTTCTTGCCTACTATTAAAATTTTTACATTTTCTCAGTAGTAACAGGCATACACAGAATATTAGCGGGAATACCGTTAGGTAACAGACAGAAAGACAAATTAGGCTTGGGGGTCCCCCAATAGAACCAAGTTCCTGGGGGCCCCCACTTACCTGTTCCCCACCGCAGGACTTTGTTTGGTCCACAAAAGCCCAAACTTCACCTATCACGGCAGGCATTGTAATCAAACCTTCAGGGACCGGGTTCCCAAGGATTCCACTCCCCTGGACCTGTATAGCACCCTGCACAGAAAACATCTTGGTCGTGGGTATGACCAGAGCTCTGGATCCCAGGGTCCAGCTCTCCTAAGAGAAGCATTACAGGCAAAACCTTGCTCTTCTCTGCAAGGCCCGGGTACCGACCGTTTAGCTATGAAGCTTTTTTGGTCGGATCGGGAATAGCTTACTGAGGCCCAAAAGAACCTGTACGCAAGCTCAGTGAAAAACACATGTTTCTTCTTGGCCAACACCTTAGACACTGGCAAAAAACTGAGGTGCTCCCGGATGGGAGGGGCTTATATAGGGGAGGGTACTTCCGGTTTTGGAAGTTGCCAGTGCCAGCACCTGACGGTATCTATATAACCCATTAGTAATGACTATGTCGCTCTGTGTCCCGTGATGTACGAGAAAGAAAAATTTTTTTTTAGTCGGACCTCCGCTGAAGTTTGAAGTTGATTGGCTACCATGCACAGCTGCAACAGATTTTGCACTCTGCAGTTTTAGTAAATCAACCCCAATGTGTCAGCAAGGAAGAGGCCACTCTTGTGTGGAAGAAGGAATCCATTACAGCTTTTGGACTCAAAGAGATCACTGATTCCATTATATGGGCTTAGCTCTGATTGTCTAACAGGATCCATTTGGGATCCCACTTTTAAGGCTGCAATAGGTTATGGGGTGGCCATTGTGATGTAAATGACCTAGCTAGAAAGGTTTTTAAAGGAATTTAGCATTTTTTAATGTTGCTCTTTAGGCATTACTAAAATTGCTGCTTGCATTAGCCCTGAAATAGTCATTATGGTTGGGTTTTAGCATTCAACCTCAATTGACTTCATTGGGGTTCAGTTAAAGCACTAAAACTTTACTAATCTTTGCTGAACCCGCCTTGAAAAAATCCCAGGTACATTCAGCCCATCCCTAAATCTTAGTATAGCGATACCCCCAGTTAAGAGGGCTGCTGGAATAATTATTTTGACCCCTGTAATGCACCCTGTCAACCCCTGGCAGTTGGCTCTAACCTCCCCTGGCACAGCTAGTAGGAGATGGTAGTGTAGCGATACCTTCAGTTAAGATGGCCGCAGATTTAGTTTGGGCCCTGAAGACAGCTCAGCCAACCCCCGGCAATTTACTCGACCCCCTTCTGGCACAGTTAGTCTAGGGTAATATATATATATCTTATGCTCTATGGTTAAATTCAGACACCAATGCAGTGATAGAATTATAATAAATTTACTTTCTACTGGCAATAAAATCAACAGTTGTAACAGATCACATGAATCTATCTGTAGAGCCCTGCAGCAATAGTCACACTATAACTATTAAGATATGGCGCACACGCACCACGTGTAACAGTACCTCACTATGCACCCTATGGCACAGCAACTAAATAAACTATCTAGATGGCCAGGCCTGACCATATAACTCAGTCTCTAGGGGGGGTGAAATTTTTTGCATGCAAGTCTTTAAACGGTGGTGCACATTTCAGGAACACATTTGTAATCCAAAGGGGGGGGGGTAAAAATGCCAACACAGTACACTCCACTAGAGATCTGTTTGACTCAGTTCTGCTATGGATCTCCAGTGGGGAAACAGAACTTAAATAGGAACTGGTGGGCCACGGCAGTCTGTAGGCCTAACAATGGTATACAGTATTTATGGATTGAGCATGTGCTCGCTCACCCCTCCGTACGCGGACCCCCGTCCGGGAACTTCCACTCGCTGTGTCTCTACACACAGCGTCTGCAGCGGTCGGGTCTCCGGCTCAGCAGCAGTTGAAGAAACCGAGTCAGATGTCACACAGGCTCGAGATGGGGTGGAAGGCTCTTTGGTAACTGAGCAAGGCCCCAGGCTTCAGGCCTTGCACAGCAGCAGATCCGCACAGGAAGATCTCTCCACTGAAGTCTCGTGTCCCAAAGAGGCCGAGCTCCGCCTCGCCTCCTCCTTATATATCCCCTCCCATGAGTCTCTGGGGTGGAACATTGCCGAAAGGGGTTCTGGGTAAGGTAGTCTCTCTCCTCTGCTTTCACTTCCAGTAAAGTCTCTTCTTTACTCCCTCCCGACTCACCTCTCACCCGGAAAGTCCTGTCTCTCTGTATTAAAGGGGAATACCCCACTACACACTCCCCCCACTTAAACTCTTTGGTCCCCAAAGATAATTCTAGCATACATTGCGTACAACCCTAGACAACATTGCGTAAGATGTTGGCATAGGGAATTCCCACCAAAACCGAGGGGTTGAATTCCCTTGACCACAGGTCACACTATCATGAGTGGTCTGCCTAACTGTGCCAGAGAGTGAGTGGGGGTTGCCCTCCACCAAATGAACAGTGGAGGGATCCGGATTCTCTGCACTCCTCCTGGCAGTGACCACAGAATCTTCCCCATTTGTGGGTAAGTCAACTTTTTGGGAGGCCTTATGACTCTTCGAGCCCTTTGCTCTCTTGGGGTTTCTGGCTCTGGTGCCACAGGCTCTTCTTCTGTAGCAGGTTTGGGCAACACGGTGGGCTCTGGAACATCTGCTTCAGGAGCCGAGGGATACATAGAGTCTCTAGGGTCCTTTTCAGAGTAAGTAATACAGGCATCTTCCCAGTTTATCTGATGAAGGACTAGATGGGATGAACTCAGTGGCTTCTGCGTTCAGTTGTCCATCTATAGTGTCTTCAGTGGTTGGAAGATCTATAGCAGAAGTTCCTGGAGTTGGGGAAGGCCACAACCAGTCAAGTTCTCTTCCTTCATTTCCACTAAGTTCAGAGGCCTCTCCATCTTCAGCCCGAGAGATCTGGGACCGAGTGTTTGGCCTGGGGGTATCCAGAATAGAGACTGGTTCAGGGGAGTCCCTCACTGGAGGTATCCTGACTGCTTCAGCAAGTGGGAGCAGGTGGTTTCGATGCCACATCTTCAGTAATCCTACCTTTCCTTATGGCTTCAACTTGTAGACAGGTAGGCCCGGCAGCTTCCTACAGATGACATAGGGTTCAGATCTCCATCTGTCTGCAAGTTTGTGTTTTCCAGGGACCCCCAGATTGCGTAGCAGTACTCGGTCTCGGCCTGCAGGTCTTCCACCCGGACCTTCAAGTCGAAGTTTCTTTTGTTTCGAGCTCCCCTTTTATCTGAGGCCGCTTGAGCTTGTTCATAGGCTACTTACAGGCTGTGTCTGAGCCTGTCCACATATCCTTTGTGGGATGTGGCTGAAGAATGGTCCAAAGAGGTGCCAAAGGCCAGATCCACAGGTAACCTTGCTTCTCTCCCAAACATGAGTCGATATGGGGAGTAGCCTGTAGCATCACTGGTGGTGCAGTTGTAAGCGTGTACTATAGCTGCTATGTGTTTGCTCCAATGTTGTTTCTTCTCACTATCCAGAGTTCCCAACATATTGAGCAGGGTTCGATTAAACCTCTACGGCTGAGCATCTCCCTGTGGGTGGTAAGGTATGGTTCGGGTTTTCTTGATTCCTAGCGAATCCAGGAGCTTCCGGATCAGCCGACTCTCAAAGTCTCTTCCTTGATCTGAATGGAGTCGCTGTGGCAGCCCATAATGGACAAAATACTTCTCCATAAGTACCTTGGCTACTGTGGAAGCCTTCTGGTCTTTGGTTGGGAAAGCTTGGGCATACCGGGTGAAATGATCGGTTATCACCAGAACATTTCCTAGTCCACTCAGGTCGGGTTCGAGGCAGAGAAAATCAATGCATACCAGATCCATTGGGCCTTGACTTTGTAGATGGCCCATTGGGGCAGCTTGATGGGGTAAAGTCTTCCTCTGGATGCAGCGTGCACATGAATGGCAGTACTCTTCCACTTCTGCCCTCATGCAGGGCCAATAGAACTGACTTCTGACGAGTTAAAAGGTCCTTTCCGCCCCTAGGTGGCCGTGATTGTCATGTAGGGCAATCAGAACAGTCTCTCAATGTTTTTCCGGAAGGAACAATTGCCATTTATCTTCCAGGTCATCAGAGGGGCCCCTTCGGTAGACCACTCCCTGATGCACCTGCAACCTGTCCCACTCTTTCCTCAACAGGCGAGCTTCCTTTGAGGAGTGGCGCAGGAGTCTATTTGGATCCTGATTCTCCAGGGCTTCCAGAACCAATTTCCCCATGGGGTCTTCTAATTGGTCGCATCTCAGTTCCTTCTTGGACAGTTTCGGCAGATGGTCTTCCTCCAGTTGGGTTACTCCACAGTATTGTTTGGGGACTCCTAACATGGTAACTCCTATCTCTTCCACCCTTGAGCCTCCTCTGGCTTGTAATTCAGCCCCTTGACAAAGGGCCCGCACCCCGTCAGGTGCCACTTGAGTCCAGTCTTCTGTGTCACTGGTGGGGGCATGAGATCTCCTGAACAAAGCGTCTGCATCTCGATTTCCAGCCCCTGGCCTGTACTTTAGGCTGAAATTGAATCCAGACAGTGCGGCCAGCCACCTATGTCTAGTGGCGTCCAGCTTTGCTGTGGTGAAAAGGTAGGTAAGGGGGTTGTTGTCGGTCTTCACAGTGAACTCCGCCCCATACAGGTAGTCTTTGAGCTTGTCTACTACCGCCCACTTAAGGGCCACGAACTCCAGCTTGTGAGTGGGGTAGTTCTTCTCAGAGGGGGTCAGGCTCCTGCTCACGTAGGCAACAGGCCGCAGTTGTCCTTCGTGTTCTTGGTAAAGTACTCCTCCCAGACCGTCATGACTAGCATCTACATGTAGTTCATAGGGTTTGGTTGGAACTGCGTAGGCCAAGACTGGGGCAGTGGTTAGGCTCTTCTTCAGCGCCTGGAAGGCCTCTTCACACTTTTGGTTCCACTGATCTCTGACTGACTCTCCCGGCTTCCTGGGCCCTGAGTCGTCCTCTTCCCCCTCAGTCTTGAGTAGTTCATTCAATGGTCTAGCAATTCGGGCGAATCCTTCCACAAACCTCCTGTAATAGGAGCAGAACCCCAAGAAGGATCTGAGTTCTGTTACTGTGGTGGGTCTTGGCCAGGAGGTAACTGCCTTCAATTTCTCAGGGTCTGTGGCCACCCCTTCTTCAGACACTATGTGCCCCAGATAGTCCACAGAAGACTGGTAGAACTGACACTTCTCAGGCGAAAGCTTGAGTCCCTCCTCACAGAGTCTTCTCAACACTTTTTCCAGCCTCTCTTCGTGTTCTTGCAGGGTTCTCCCAAAGACAATGACATCGTCCAGGTCAGTGGTGTATTTAGGTTTTGTGCTGCCCTAGGCCTGATGGAACTCGCGCACCCCCTACTTTATATATGACGCACCCCTTCCCTTTTAAGACCCGCCCTGTCGTTTTCATGGGAGGAGGAGAAAGGGACAGGGTGGGATGAGGACAGAGGGACAGGGTGGGATGAGAACAGAGGGACAGGGTGGGATGAGGACAGAGGGACAGGGTGGGATAAGAACATAGGGACAGGGTGGGATGAGGACAGAGGGACAGGGTGGGATGAGGACAGAGGGACAGGGTGGGATGAGGACATAGGGACAGGGTGGGATGAGGACAGAGGGACAGGGTGGGATGAGGACAGAGGGACAGAGTGGGATGAGGACAGAGGGACAGGGTGGGATGAGGACAGAGGGACAGGGTTGATGAGGACAGAGGGACAGGGTGGGATGAGGACAGAGGGACAGGGTGGGATGAGGACAGAGGGACAGGGTGGGATGAGGACAGAGGGACAGGGTGGGATGAGGACAGAGGGACAGGGTGGGATGAGGACAGAGGGACAGAGTGGGATGAGGACAGAGGGACAGGGTGGGATGAGGACAGAGGGACAGAGTGGGATGAGGACAGAGGGACAGGGTGGGATGAGGACAGAGGGACAGGGTGGGATGAGGACAGGGTGGGGAGGGGCAGAGCATCTTTTAATTTGGGGGGAGAGGGGGGTATTGGGGATATGTGCTGGGGAGTGATTTGAGAGGAAAGAAGATATGTGCTAGTGGGGGGGATCAGACCCCCCCCCACTAGCACATATCTTCTTTCCTCTCAAATCACTCCCCAGCACACATCCCCAATACCCCCCTCTCCCCTCCCATCACTTCAGTTCACCTCTTATCTTCCCCCTGCCTGTGTCATCTCTCACAAGTTGTCTCACATACCAGCAGCACGGCTCTCGGCTCTCTCACTGACTGAAGTTGTGTCTCTCCTCAGCTCCTCCTCCTGGCTGTGTACACAGGAACATTGAGCCGAGAGGGGGGGAGGAGCAGGAGATTGACTGTGCGATGTGGAGAGAGAGAGAGAGGGACGGCTGCTCTGTACAGCTGATCGACGCTGCGGGACCCCGGGCGGCAGATGAGACGTTGGAAGGTAGCAGGAGCTCCAGACAGTCCCTGAGGCATTCGATCCAACTCGAAGAACCCCACTGGGGTTATGAAGGCTGTCTTCTCCTTGTCTTCTGGATGCATAGGGATCTGGTAGTATCCACTCTTGAGATCCATAACGCTGAACCACTTGGCTCCAGGCAAACTCTGTAAAGCGTCCTCTATCCTCGGAGTGGTGTACTGGTCGGGATGGTTCTCCTGTTGAGGGTCCTGTAGTCTATACAGAGCCTCAACAACCCATTCTTCTTCCTGACCACCACTATCGGGGAGGCATAGGGGCTTCTGGACTCCCGGATCACACCAGTCCTCTTGAGTTCTGTGAGTTGTTCCCTTAGATCCTCCAGATCTGCTAGTGGGACCCGCCTGACCCTCTCTCTGAAGGGCTTGTCTTCTTGGAGGCGGATTCGATGGGTGGCACTCCTTGCACACCCCACATCGAACTCATCTTTGGAGAAGATCTTCTCCCATCTGGTCAACTGGGCCTTGGCTCTCTCTTTCCAAGCCCTGGGCAGATTCGGGTTTTCCATGGACAGCTTCTCCCAAACGTCTCCTCCTTCACCCGTCCCCTTGACTTCTGACAGGGTAACTGGGGCAGCAGGGCTCACCTGGCCCAGCAGCATCCTGGCTGGGATTTCCATGGGGCCACCTGTAGTATTCCTAACACTCACCGGAACTCTACAATGGGCCTTTTTCAGGGCCTTCAGCGGAATCACTTCTGGTATCACTTCCAGACCGGAGGACTCTTCCCTTGGGTCGGACTCCAGCATGACAAAGGGTCCAGGTTGCTCCCAAGTAAGCTTCACTGTGGCTCTGAGACAGGTTACTTCGCCGGGCTGCAACACTACCCCTTCTCTTCCAAGTCTCCACACCTTCCCTATCCCCTCCCCAGGGGTCTTCTGCTCTAGGACCAGCCATTGGTAGGCCGTCTTCAGCATGGGGTGGATCTTGGTGGCCACTGGCCCCTTCTCTTTCACTAGAGGGGTTAGGAGTCTTCGGACCAGGTCCGTGTTTGTCCCTATTATAAGGGAACTCTTGTTGGCTCCTGGCAGCCGAGGGCACACAACTGCCAGGGTGTCAAACACTTCGGCCTTCCCAGCCAAAGATGGGTCAAAGGTCATCTTGATGGGCAGATAGCCATCGTAGGGGAAGCTCTGGGTTCCAATTCCACATATTTCCAGTTCCTCTATCTTCTGGATGGGCAGGTGACTCAAATGCTTATCGTAGAAATTCCGGTATAATAGGGTCACTTGTGCCCCAGTATCCAAGATGGCTCTGGTGTAGACTCCCTCCACTTGAATGGGCACTATAGGAGATGGGCCTACCAGCTTCTCCGGATATGGCCTGGCAGGGGTCGCCTTCTTCTGGTCTTTTCCCTTCGGACTCTCTCTCGTCCAACTCCCTTTGGACTTTAGTCTTTCTTGAGCCTGGTATGCATTGATTTCCCTCCTTTCAATGGGTGTACAGACCCGCTGAGGGATATTATTGTTTTTCTTAGGTGTGCATCCCCTCTGGGGAATGCTGTGCCCCTTCTGAGGAGTCTTGCCCCCTTTCTCTGGGGTGTATCTCTGTTGAGGAATGTTGTGTTTCTTCTGAGGGGTTTTGTCTCCTCTTTTCTTCTGCTTCGCATTCAGCTTGGAGCTCACTGAAGATGATGGGCACCCGGTTGACTCCTTCACCGGGGCCCTCTGGAGTTTCCCGCCGGCTTGCGGTTATCTGTTTTCTTCTTCTTGGGACTGGAACATGTAGCTGCAATATGACCAATTCCTCCACAGTTAAAGCAGACTATATCTCCCCATTCTTGTAAAGATGCGGGTGCTGAGGCAATTGGGAATAGTTCCTTCCTTGGTACTTCTCTCCTGGGGCCCTCTGGGGGGTCTTTTGCTATCAGAGAGGTCAACATCTCTAACACCTTGGACATTTGTGATTTTAAATTGTCTACCTCTGAGTCTCTTTCAGGGGTCATTACTGGGTTGACTAACACCTGTGCGGGGGCAACATTTGTCTTAATCATTTGCTGGTCCTGTTTTAGTGCCTCCTCATCTCTGATGATTTTTATCAAATCAGAGTAAGTCAGTGACGTTCCTCCTCCCGAGGTTTTCAGGTGCAGCCAGACTGGATCAGAGCGCAACGCTCCCTTTAAGACTTGCTTCATTCTTGCCGCATCTGTATCTTGGGGCTTCATTCTCTTTTTCAACACAATTTTGCACAGCAGCCTGTTCAGTCTCCTAACATACTCTGAAAGTTTCTCCTTCGGCTGTTGGAAAGTATGTTCAAATTGGTAGACCATCTCTGTCACCTTTTCCAATTGACCAAACTCTTCCTGTAGCATGGCTAGACAGTCTTGAGCCGTGCAGTCTGCATTCCCAAACCGAAAACTTTTCACTGCTTCTGTTGCTGCGCCTTTTAGGCTTTCTATCACTCGTTGCCTCTTCTACGCTTCAGGCACCTCCCATGCCTCTACTGCCTGCAATGCCTGCTTCACCCAGGTATCAAAATCTTCTTCCCCTGCAGGGACAGGGAGCTTCCCTGAGAATGTCTTTAGTCTCCGGTAGCTAGTCTCTACATGCACCGTGCTTGTCTTCTGACATTTGGTTAGCAGATCCCCTATTGCCTTTATCAGTTCTGGTGATATGGCAGTGACGGGTGCAGGTGCCGCCGGAGGCGTCACCCTGTCTCTTCTTTCAGGTGAGACACGGGTTGCCCCCTGCGGTGATCCCGTTGGTGATGGCTCCTTCTTTATAGTCATGGCGTGCGTTAACCTATAGGTTTTGTTGTCTGGCGTCTGTACACAGTTGTGCTTGAAAGTCTCTGGCATCCCGCCCCAGTACTCCATTAGTGCATACTGATACGAGGTATCTGGGTCTGGTTTTATCTCCGTCACCCTCGGTGTATAATCTGGGGACACGGACACCATTAGCTGCTCTACCGTCTCTGTCGATCACTCCTCTCCCGGGAGGCTGATGACTACCGACGTGTCCGGGTCTGCTCTGGATGTTTCACACCACTCTTTTACTGTTAGCGGGTCCATGCCGGTACCTCTTGGGTCTTCTCTTGCTGTATCAGGATCCCGGACGAGAACCCCACGTGTAGCGATACCTTCAGTTAAGAGGGCCGCAGATTTAGTTCGGGCCCTGAAGACAGCTCCGCCAACCCCCGGCAATTTACTTGACCCCCTTCTGGCACAGTTAGTCTAGGGTAATATATATATATATCTAATGCTCTATGGTTAAATTCAGACACCAATGCAGTGATAGAATTATAACAAATTTACTTTCTACTGGCAATAAAATCAACAGTTGTAACAGATCACATGAATCTATCTGCAGAGCCCTGCAGCAATAGTCACACTATAACTATTAAGATATGGCGCACACGTGCCACGTGTAACAGTACCTCACAATGCACCCTATGGCGCAGCAACTAAATAAACTATCTAGATGGCCAGGCCTGACCATATAACTCAGTCTCTAGGGGGGTTAAAATTCTTCGCATGCAAGTCTTTAAACGGTGGTGCACATTTCAGGACAACATTTGTAATCCAAAGGGGGGGGGGTAAAAATGCCAACACAGTACACTCCACTAGAGATCCGTTTGACTCAGTTCTGCTATGGATCTCTAGTGGGGAAACAATGGTATACAGTATTTATGGATTGAGCATGTGCTCGCTCACCCCTCCGGACGCGATCCCAGTCCGGGAACTTCCACCCGCTGTGTCTCCACACACAGCATCTGCAGCGGTCGGGTCTCCGGCTCAGCAGCAGTTGAAGAAACCGAGTCAGATGTCACCAAGGATCGAGATGGGGTGGAAGGCTCTTTGGTAACTGCGCAAGGCCCCAGGCTTCAGGCCTTGCACAGCAGCAGATCCGCACAGGAAGATCTCTCCACTGAAGTCTTGTGTCCCAAAGAGGCCGAGCTCCGCCTCGCCTCCTCCTTATATATCCCCTCCCATGAGTCTCTGGGGTGGAACATTGCCGAAAGGGGTTCTGGGTAAGGTAGTCTCTCTCCTCTGCTTTCACTTCCAGTAAAGTCTCTTCTTTACTCCCTCCCGACTCACCTCTCACCCGGAAAGTCCTGTCTCTCTGTATTAAAGGGGAATACCCCGCTACAGTAGGATTGTGTAGCCTGCAACTCACGGAGACACAATCCTATATTAGAACACATACAGCAATGTACTTTACCTGTCCTTACCCGTCTCCTTTGCAAGTAAATGACACAACACCAGTATACTTAACCCTTGCACTTTTACTCAGTTGGTTTGGTAAGAATATAATCACAGTTTACATATCATGTGCAGAGCCCTGCAATAAAAGAGTATCTCAGCAAACAGACAGATATACAGTATGATGCATAAGTCTAACAGTCCCTGCTGCAGCTATTCTCCCTCGTGGCAAAAATGGCGCCCAGTAATATCTACGCTAAGTCAGGCCTGACTGTTCTATGTAGGAGTTCTGTAGGAGAAATTCTTCGCTAGCAAATTGTGGTGCACTTGCTGAAGAAACAACTGTAATCCACAGGGTAAAAGGGGTTTTGATAACTTGGTGAATAAAGGAAATCTCTAAAGCTGCTCCCATGAAATGTCCCTCTGGTGCGCAGCACAACACTAATGAAAGCCCCGGTTAAACATTTATTGGGCCTAGAGATCCTATGTAGTTCTCTGAGCAGGTGCTCTCTCACCCAACCGGACCAGTACGTGTCCGTATCTTCCGCTGATGTGTTTTGGTACACAGGTCTCACGACATCCAAGTCTTCGGTCCTCCGGGAAGCGATGTGGCAACGGTATGCAGAACGTCCCTCAGGTTCTGCGATAAGAGCGGAAGGCTCTTTGGAGAAAAGGCCCAGGCTTCAGGCATTGTAGCACCCCAGGCTCGGAAAGGAGTTCCTCTTGCTGGGCGGGTGGTATCCAAAGAGAAAGAAGCCGGCCCCACCTTTTGCTTATAAAGTCCACCCCAGCAGTCTTTGCGCGGGGCAATGCACCCTGGGTGGCCTGTGGGGTTATGGGTACAGTAGTCTCTGAGGTCTTAAAGGAAACCCCCCGCTACACACTCCCCCCACTTAGAATCTTTGGTCCCCAAATACAGCATCAACAATATGTACAGACAAGGTAATGAAGGGCTGCAAAGGAGCCCGGCAGAGGAATCACCCCAAGCATGGGAAGGGAGATTGTCCTGCCCACAGGTCACATCAGTGAGGGAGGCCTGCCTAACTGTGCCAGAGAGTGAGTCAGGGTTGCCCTCCACCAAATGTACAGTGGAGGTGCCTGGGTTCTCTATAGTCCTTCTAGCAGTCACCACAGTGTCTTTAGAACACTCCCCCATCTGGGTGTAGGTTAACTTCCGGGGAGGACATATGGTTCTTTTAGCTCTTTGTTCTCTGGCGGTCAATGCCTCAGATACTGCAGGTTCTTCCACTGGGATAGGTGTAGGGGTTTCTTCAAATCAGATGCAGAAAGATACATGGAGTCTCTTGGATCGTCAACAGGGAAGGATTCTATGGCATCTTCCCACTCCTCAGTCTGAGTATTGGATGGAATAAACTCAGTGGCTTCCGGATTTAAAATATCATCAGGAACATCCTCAGAAGGTGGAAGGTCTATGGACAGAGGTTCAGGTGCCAGGGACAGCCACAACCACTCAGCTTCCAGTTCCTCATCTTCACTCTGGTCGGTGACATCCGTTTCTCCTGACAGAGTTGTCTGAGACCTAGTGTTGGGTCTGGGAGTATTCAAGCTTGAAGATAGTTTGGGGGAATCCGGGGTAGGAGGTATCCTGACTGCTTCAGAAAGGGGTAACAGATGGTTTCTGTGCTAGATCTTCAGCGGCCCCACTCTTCCTTCAGGCTTCAGCTGATACACTGGTAGACCAGGCAGTTTTTTACAAATCACAAAGGGCTCTGACTTCCACCTGTCTGCCAGCTTGTGCCTCCCTGGAACACCCAAGTTTCTCAGCAACACTCTGTCTCCGGGCTGCAGATCCTGGATTCGGACCCTAAGGTCAAAGTTCAGTTTATTCCGGGCTCCTCTCTGATCCGAAGTTGATTGGGCCTTCTCATAGGCCAGCTTTAAGCTCTTTCGCAGTCTGTCTACATATCCCTTGTGTGAGGCAGCTGATGTGTGGTCCGTCAAGGTGCCAAAAGCCAAGTCTACTGGTAGTCTTGCCTCCCTACCAAACATGAGTCTATAAGGGGAGTACCCTGTGGTATCACTGGTTGTACTATTGTAGGCGTGCACTATAGAAGCTATGTGTTTGCCCCAATGTTGCTTTTCCTCACTGTTCAGAGTCCCCAACATGTTTAACAGAGTCCTGTTGAATCTTTCGGGTTGAGCATCTCCTTGAGGGTGATAAGGAGTAGTGCGAGTTTTCTTTATGCCCAAAGAGTCCAGTAGCTTCCGGATCAGTCGGCTTTCAAAGTCTCTCCCTTGATCCGAGTGAAGGCACTGAGGTAACCCGTAATGCACAAAGTACTTCTCCACCAGTATTTTGGCTACAGTGGAGGCCTTCTGGTCTTTAGTTGGAAAGGCCTGGGCATAACGGGTGAAATGGTCGGTTATCACCAGAACATTTCCATGTCCACTCAAGTCAGGTTCCAGGCAGAGAAAGTCAATGCATACCAAGTCCAAGGGCCCTTGACTTTACAGGTGGCCCATTGGGGCAGCTTGACGTGGCAATGTCTTCCTCTGTATGCAGCGGGCACATGAGTGACAGTATTCCTCCACTTCAGCCCGCATACCAGGCCAGTAGAATCTACTCCTGACGAGCTGAAAGGTTCGTTCGGCCCCTAAGTGGCCATGGTTGTCATGTAGGGCCACTAAGACAGTTTTTCTGTGTTTTTCCGGCAAGAACAGTTGCCACTTATCCTCCAGGTCATCAGAGGGGCTCCTTTGGTAGACCACCTGTAAAGGTATGTACTTACCGAGGCCGAGATGCCGAGAGTGGTTCACCTTTGCGACTTGACGCACTCCACCCCCTGGAGTTGAGACAGGGAGTGGATGGCGAGAAGCGGCACCGGCTACCGGCAGGTGGTGGGTACTTTTAGACGGTCCGGTAGTGTTGAGTAGACTGAAGAAACAGGCTTCAAGCGGGAACTAGTCGGATTGGTAAAGTTCAAACAGCAGGAGATAATGGAAGCCGGTGCAGGTTGAGTCCGGGTTGCAATTGCAAGGTAACAGTCCCGGCTGGGGGTCTAGCACAGTAAAAGGCAACAAGTCCAGAGAATACCGGGAACCAGGCAGGAGTTCAAAGGAAACGCGGAAGTCCAAAAGGTACAAGCAGGAGGTCAAGGATTGTAGACAAGCAGCAGATCCGAGTCACAGGCCGAGGGTCAAACACAGGAGAAGGCAGAAGTCCGTATAGCAAGCCGAGGGTCAGGTCCAGGAGAGAGATCAGAGGAGTCAAGCCAGTCCGGGTCACAAGGAGATTTTCAAGATAGTTTTCCAGAGTCTTGGGTATACAGGAAAGCTGACAAACCAGCAACTTGTCAGTGCAACTGGATCTCTTTAAATAGGCCCGCCTGGATTCCTATTGGTGCGCCGCCGCGCATGCGCGCGCGCCGCTGCGTCGGCGCGCGCACCCGAGGACGTAGAAGCGCCGTCCCGCGCACGCGCATGCGCCGAAGCATCATTCCGCCGCGCGTGCGCATTGGGCGCTGATTGGCGCCGTTGGACGGATTTCCCTGACAGTGCCCCCCTCCTAGGGGCGGACTCCGGACGCCCAGACTAGACATCAACTCGGGATGTTCCTGGTGAAAGACTCTAATTAGGCGGGGAGCATGTAGGTTCCTAGATGGTTCCCAAGAGTTGTCCTCTGGGGGATACCCCTTCCATTTGATTAAATACTGCAACTGCCTGCCTCTTTTCCTGCAGCCCAAGATAGATTCCACCACATACTCATCTTCACCATCAACCTCCACAGGTGGAGGAGGTGGCTCATCCCTTCCCGGGAAGGAGCTGGAGACTACTGGTTTCAACAGAGACGTGTGGAAGACCGGGTGTATCCTGTAGGAGTCGGGCAGTGCCAATTCAAAGGCCACAGGGTTGATTACTCGCTTGATTTTAAAAGGGCCTATAAATCTTGGTCCCAATTTCCGTGAAGGGATCGGTAATTTGAGGTTGGTGGCGGAGAGCCATACTTCCTCCCCAACTTTGAAGACTGGATTTTCCTTCCTACCCTTGTCATAGTATCTCTTGTAAGACTCCTGGGCGTTTTGCATCATTTCCTGGAGTCTCAGAAAATTAGATTGAACAAAGGCTATCCGATCTTGAACAGCAGGAACAGAGCTCTCCGGAATGTCATCAGGGAGGAAGGAAGGATGGAAGCCAAAGTTGGCCCAAAAAGGAGTTTGACTGGTGGCTGAATGCACCGAGTTGTTATATGCAAATTCAGCGTAGGATAATAGGGAGGACCAATCGTCTTGTGAGGCTGAGCAAAAACAACGGAGATATTGTTCTAGGGTTTGATTGGTTCTCTCTGTCTGTCCGTTGCTCTGGGGGTGATATGCCGATGATAGGCAAATCTTGACTTCTAAAGATTTGCAAAGTTCCTTCCAGAATTTCGACGTGAATTGAACGCCTCTGTCAGAGGTGATGCTCTTAGGCACCCCATGGAGCCTGATTATCTCCTGAAAGAAGGCTTTGGCTGTATCTGCAGCAGAGGGGGTACCGATCATGGGCACGAAGTGTGCCATTTTGGAGAGGCGGTCAATTACGACCAGAATCGTGGTAAAACCTCCAGAGGGCGGTAGATCTACAATGAAGTCCATGGACACATCTGCCCACGGACGTTCAGGGATAGGCAAAGGTTTGAGTAGTCCCCAACTCTTGGTTTTGGGTCCCTTATACCGTTGGCAACGGGTACAGGAGGCAACATAGGACTTGCAATCTTGTCTCCAACCAGGCCACCAGAAGGAGCGAGAGATTAGTTCCATGGTTTTTTTGGTTCCAAAGTGACCAGCTAGTTTGTGGTCGTGGAAAGTTTTCAGAATCAGTTGCCTTGTTTCCAGAGGGACGAAGACTTTACCTTGGGACCAGAGCAAGTCATTATGCTTCTCTAGGGAAGAGGTTACTTGGTCAGGACAATGCTTAGAGGCGGCTTTTATGGAAGTTAGTAGATCAGCCTGTGGAATGAGCAGAAAGTTTTGTGCTGATAGGATGGTACTTGGTTCCTCTGCTTGAGGGGTCTCGGGAAACATCCTAGAGAGTGCATCCGCCTTCACGTTCTTGGAACCGGGCCTATAAGAGATATGAAAGTTAAACCTGGTGAAGAAGAGGGCCCATCGGGCTTGTCTGGGTCGAAGACGTTTTGCTGTTCTCAGATATTCTAGATTCTTATGATCCGTGAATATCATGACAGGGTGAGGGGCTCCCTCCAGAAGGTATCGCCATTCTTCCAGGGCGAATTTGATAGCTAATAGTTCCCGGTCTCCGACGTCATAATTACGTTCTGGAGAAGTTAATTTACGAGAGGCAAAGGCTACTGGATGAAGAAGGGATTTGGGGCCCTGCCTTTGAGAGAGGATGGCCCCAGTGGCTGACTCTGAAGCATCTACTTCCAGAGTAAATGGCAGTAGCGGATCTGGATGCTTCAATACAGGTGCCGATGTGAATGCATTTTTTAGTTTATCGAAGGCATCCTGAGCTTCCGGTGACCAGTGAAAGCGGTAGCCCTGGCGTGTCAGTTGGGTTATAGGTGCCACAATAGAGGAGAACCCCACAATGAACCTCCTGTAGAAGTTGGCGAAACCTATAAACCGTTGTACCCCTTTCTTGTCTGTTGGGGCTGGCCATTCCTGGATAGCTTTGACTTTCTGCGGGTCCATTGCGACCCCATTGGTAGAAATAATAAATCCCAAAAATTGCACAGTGGTTTTCTCAAAGTCACATTTCTCGGCCTTGAGGTAAAGTCTATGTTCTCGGAGAATAGTGAGGACCTTGATGACATGGATTCGGTGCAGTTCAAGGGAGGACGAAAAAATAAGAATATCATCTAAGTAGACTACTAGGAAGTCGTCCAAGTGTTCACGGAAAATGTCATTGACCAGGTGCTGGAAAGTAGCTGGGGCGTTGCAAAGCCCGAATGGCATGACCAAGTATTCAAAATGACCGAACCTAGATCTAAAAGCCGTCTTCCATTCGTCTCCAGCCCTGATCCGGATGAGGTTGTAGGCCCCTCGAAGGTCCAGTTTAGAGAAGATCCGAGCTGATCGGAATCGTTGGAACAACTCCGGGATGAGAGGAAGCGGGTATCTATTTTTAATAGTAATTTTATTTAATTCCCTATAGTCGATGCAGGGCCTCAGAGTCCCGTCTTTTTTTTCAACGAAAAAGATACCGGCACCGGCTGGGGAAGAAGAGGGGCGAATGAATTTCTTTTCCAGATTTTCCTCAATGTAAGACTTGAGGGCCTTCAACTCAGATTCGGACAAGGGAAAGATGCGGCCGAATGGAATTTTGGAGCCAGGCAGAAGGTCAATGGGACAATCGTAGGGACGATGTGGAGGTAGGCGGTCGGCCTGCTGTTTGTCGAAGACGTCCTGGAATTCTAAGTATGCTGATGGAACATGTGGTAGGTTATCCGGTTGAGGGGTTAAAGTAGCACAGACAGTGGGAAGTGCGGGAAGACAGTGTTGGGAACAATATGAAGAAGTGAAGTTAACTTCCCTTTTGGCCCAGTTTATATGAGGCTCATGTGCTTGTAACCAGGGGAGGCCCAGGATGATGGGAAACATGGGAGATGGGATGAGGTCAAATCGAAGGTATTCTTGGTGGCCTGAATCCGTGATAGCAAGGATGGGTTTTGTTTCTTGCGTAATTACCCCTGAACGAGGCAGGGATCCATCCGCCAGACGAACCTGAAGATAACGGTCCTTGGTTTGCAGAGGAAAGTGAAGTTGGGAAGCAAGTGAAGAGTCCAGAAAGCAGCTGCAGGCTCCTGAATCAATAATCGCCGGTAGGCGGGTTGCTCCTGTTGGTAGCTGTAGAGAAATGGAAAGAACAACATAAGTCTGTGGTAAGCCAGAAACTTGGTAGTTCAAAGTGTCTTTGAGGGTACACTTACTAGGTCTCACTGGGCAGCTCCGAAGGAAATGGCCAGTACCCCCGCAGTAAAGGCACAGATTGGCCTGACGTCTGCGCTGTTTTTCCTCAGGAGAAAGGGGAGGACGAACCAGACCAAGCTGCATGGGTTCAGGCTCGGGAGGAGAAGATGCTGTAGGAACTTGGATGGGTGGGTAGGCAGGAGCTGATCGGGGCAAAGTCCAGTTTGGACGGGTAGTCTGGAAACGCTCGGAACGCCGCTCCCGCAGGCGTCTGTCAAGCTGAGTGACAGACTGGATCAAATCTTCCAGAGTAGTTGGAACGCCAATCCTGGCCAGCTCGTCTTTAAGAGCCTCAGACAGTCCTTGGCGATATTGGTATTTAAGGGCCGTCTCATTCCAGCCAGTGTCAGCTGACCATTTCCGGAATTCGGCCGTGTAGTCCTCCACCGGCCTTCTCCCCTGGGTTAAACTGTGGAGAACAGACTCAGCTGTAGCTGATCGCTGAGGATCGTCATACAGCTGCGCCATACTCTCGAAGAAGGTGTCCACGGAATCTAGTATGGGGCTGCTTTGCTCCATCAGGCCATGGGCCCAGGCCTGGGGTTCGTCGGTTAGAAGGGAGATGACGAACCCCACCTTTACCACTTCTGAAGAGAAAGTCCTGGGTTGAAGGGCGAAGTAAAGAGAACATGCATTTTTGAAAGCCCGATATTTCTTACGGACGCCAGAAAATCGCTCAGGCAGGGGGACCCTGGGTTCAGGGGTAGCCATTACTACGGTGGGATTTGCCTGATTTTGAGACGTGGAGGCAACATTGGCAACGGTAGCAGCTGGTGATGCTGGTCCTGTAGCTCCAGTAAGTAGCTGAAAGCGGCCATCCATTTGGACATAACCTTCTTGTAATTTCTGAACCGCATCGGTTAGTGCGGTGACTTGCTGACATAGGGTCTCGAACGGTGAACGCACCCTGTCGGCCTCAGACATCTGGCTGGTTTGTACTGTAAAGGTATGTACTTACCGAGGCCGAGATGCCGAGAGTGGTTCACCTTTGCGACTTGACGCACTCCACCCCCTGGAGTTGAGACAGGGAGTGGATGGCGAGAAGCGGCACCGGCTACCGGCAGGTGGTGGGTACTTTTAGACGGTCCGGTAGTGTTGAGTAGACTGAAGAAACAGGCTTCAAGCGGGAACTAGTCGGATTGGTAAAGTTCAAACAGCAGGAGATAATGGAAGCCGGTGCAGGTTGAGTCCGGGTTGCAATTGCAAGGTAACAGTCCCGGCTGGGGGTCTAGCACAGTAAAAGGCAACAAGTCCAGAGAATACCGGGAACCAGGCAGGAGTTCAAAGGAAACGCGGAAGTCCAAAAGGTACAAGCAGGAGGTCAAGGATTGTAGACAAGCAGCAGATCCGAGTCACAGGCCGAGGGTCAAACACAGGAGAAGGCAGAAGTCCGTATAGCAAGCCGAGGGTCAGGTCCAGGAGAGAGATCAGAGGAGTCAAGCCAGTCCGGGTCACAAGGAGATTTTCAAGATAGTTTTCCAGAGTCTTGGGTATACAGGAAAGCTGACAAACCAGCAACTTGTCAGTGCAACTGGATCTCTTTAAATAGGCCCGCCTGGATTCCTATTGGTGCGCCACCCGAGGACGTAGAAGCGCCGTCCCGCGCACGCGCATGCGCCGAAGCATCATTCCGCCGCGCGTGCGCATTGGGCGCTGATTGGCGCCGTTGGACGGATTTCCCTGACACCACCCCTTGATGCACCTGTAACTTGTCCCACTCTTTTGCGGATTAATCAGGCCTCCTTTGAGGGATCATGTAAGAGCCTGTCCGGATCCTGATCTTCCAGAGCTTCCAAGGCTAATCTTCCCCAAGGGTCTTCCAACTGATCCCTTCTTAGGTCTTTCTTAGACAGTTTTGGCAAGTCTAATCTGGGTTACATCACAATAGCATTTGGGCACCCCCACCAACGAAACTCCAATTTCTTCCGCCCTGGATCCGCCACTAGCTTGAAGTTGTGCTCGCTGGCACAAGGCCCGCACCCCGTCCGGGGTCACCTGGGTCCAGTCTTCTGTATGGGAAGTTGGAGCATGAGACCTTCTGGACAATGCATCAGCATCTTGATTTCCAGTTCCAGGCCTGTACTTCAGACTGAAGTTCAATCAAGAGAGGGCGGCCAACCAACGGTGGCCGGTGGCATCCAGCTTGGCTGTGGTGAAAAGATAAGTGAGTGGGTTATTGTCTGTCTTCACTATAAAGTCAGCTCCATACAGGTAGTCTTTGAGTTTGTCCACAACTGCCCACTTTAAGGCCAGGAACTCCAATTTGTGGGTGGGGTAATTCTTTTCTGCCGGTGTTAGACTCCTACTCACATAGGCAACTGGCCTCAACTGTCCTTCATACTCCTGGTATAGCACACCTCCCAGACCATCATGGCTGATGTCCACATGTAGTTCATATGGCCTCTTGGTGTCAGCATAGGCAAAGACCGGGGCAGTGCTCAGACTTTTCTTCAGCATTTTGAAGGCCTCTTCACACTTCTCTGTCCACTGGTCTTCCACAGACTCTCCGGGCTTCCTGGAGCCAGTGTCATCCTCCTCTCCTTCTGTCTTCAGTAACTCATTCAGAGGTTTGGCAATTCTTGCAAACCCTTCCACAAATCTGCGGTAGTAAGAGCAGAACCCCAGGAAGGATCTGAGTTCAGTCGCTGTAGTTGGTCGGGGCCAGGAGGTAACTGCTTCCAGTTTGTCCGGGTCGGCAGACACTCCTTCTTCAGACACTATGTGTCCCAGATAGTGTACTGAGGACTGGTAGAACTGACACTTCTCCCTGGAGAGTTTAAGACCCTCTTCACTGAGTCTCTTCAAGACTTTCTCCAGCCTTTCTTCGTGCTCCTCCGGAGTCTTCCCGAAGACAATGATGTCGTCTAGGTACACCAGGACTTCAATGGATTCATGTCCCCTACTGTCTTCTCCATCAGCCTCTGGAAAGTGGCAGGAGCCCCTGACAGGCCCTGAAGCATCCTGCTGAACTCGTAAAATCCCACTGGGGTGATGAATGCCGTCTTCTCCCTGTCATCTGGATGCATTGGGATTTGGTAATACCCACTCGTCAGGTCCATTACACTGAACCACTTAGCTTCCGACTCTGCAAGGCATCTTCTATCCTGGGGGTGGTATACTGGTCAGGTATGGTCCTCCTATTTAGAGTCCTGTAGTCTATACAAAGTCTCAGCGACCCGTTCTTTTTCCTGACTACTACAATAGGAGAGGCATATGGGCTTCTGGACTCTCGAATAACTCCAGTTCTCTTAAGCTCCATCAGTTGTTCACGCAAGTCCTCTAAGTCAGCCAAGGAAACTCGCCGGACCCTCTCCCGGAATGGTTTGTCTTCCTGCAGACGGATCTTATGGGTAGCACTCCTTGCACACCCTACGTCAAACTTGTCCCTTGAAAAAAAAAATCTCCATCTAGTCAGCTGGGCCTTGGCTCTCTCCTTCCACACCAGTGGCAGGGTCGTGTTCTCCAAGCAGAGCTTCTCCAGGGTGGTTTCCCCTCCTTCTGTCTTCTCCAAGTCAGACAGAGCCACCAGGGTAGCAGGGTTTACTTTTCCCATCAACATGCGGCCCGGAATCTTCACAGGGGAGCCGGTGATATTTCTAATGCTCACTGGGATCTGCCCATTTGCCTTCTTCAGCGCCCTTAGCGGAACCACTTCAGGGATCACTTCCAATCCTGGATGGGAGTCCAAGGGGTGTGGTTCTAGGACCACAAAAGGGCCAGGTTTCTCCCACGAGAGTTTCACCGTAGCTTTCAGACAGATCATCTCACCAGGCTGCAGCATTCTCTCCTTCTTGGACAGTCTCCAGACTTTCCCTACCCCCTCTTCCGGGACCTTCTGTTCCAGGATCAATCTCCGGTAGGCTAGCTGCAACATTGGATGGACCCTGGCTGCTGAAGTACCCTGCTCCTGTGCTAGGGGAGCCAGTAATCTTCTGACCAGGTCAGTGTTGGTCCCTATAATCAGGGAACTCTTGTTGGCTCCTGGTGGGCGAGGACAAACCACTGCTAGGGTGTCAAAGACCTCAGATTTTCCTGCTACAGAGGGGTCAAAGGCCAGTTGGATGGAAACATAACCGTTGTAGGGAAAGCTTTGGGTGCCAATTCCCCATATCTCTAGGTCTTCTAGTTTCTGTAGGGGCACGTGACTCAGGTGTTTTTGGTAAAAGTCTCTGTACAAAAGGGTCACTTGGGCTCCTGTGTCCAGGATGGCCCTTGTGTAGACTCCTTCCACTTGAACGGGGACCACAGGGGAGGGCCCCACCAAACTAGCTGGAAACTTCCTCTGAGAGGATTCTTTCTTTCGATTCATGGACTTTCCCTTTGAGGTTTTCTTCTTCTTCCATCTCTTCCTGGATCTTAATCGGTGTTGGGCCTGGTATGCATTGATTTCCCGCAGGTTTTTAGATTTTAACTCCTGACAAGTGGTATTGAGTATTTTAGGAGGGGCATTGTTTCCCTTCTCATTTCCTTTTTCTGGCTTTTGAATCTTATTGGAGCTTTCTACAAATAGCGGGCGCCCAGCTGACTCCTTCACCGGGGCCCTCTGAAGTTTTCCGCCGGCTGGTGGTAAGTGCCTCGGTTTTCTATGGTGTTCTATATGATCCACTGCAGGTGTGGCCGCCCCTCCTCTTTTCCCATGCCTCGCTGGCGTAGGAATTTGCTTCCATTGCGGTGACTCCTTGTAAGCCAGGTACGGTCCAATGGGGTGCTACCACTACGTGGGGGCTCTTTGCCGGCCGACGGACCAGGCCTTGGGATTCCACGAGAGTTCTCTTTTAAAAAGGAAGGATCTCTGGTCATGTGATTGTGTGCAAAACAGTCTGTTTGGTAAATATGCTATAGAAAATGTATTATTGTTACTAATATTGTTTTCTTAAATTCCCTATATGATATATTAAAATGCATTTTTCCTCACAGTTAACATATCTTCTGAAGAAGACCCGACAGGGTCGAAAACGCGTAAAGATACATGTAGTCATCAACATTGTACTTCCATAGCAATGTTTCATGATACATAATGTTTACAATGTCTTGTACTTCAAATTTTAGTCACGTACCAGAGCTCACATCTTGATTGAATTTTACCGGTGTAATCCATTTGGTTTTCACTAATAAACATCAATTTTATTTATTAATTGTCCCAATCTCTGCTGCCTTGAAAACCCCAAGCAGGGGAAACTTCCCCTACCCCCAGTGCCTCGGTTCTTCCTGGGGCTGGGGCACACTCTCTTCCAAGGTGGCCAATTCCTCCACAATTGAAACAGACGGTTCCTCTTCTCCCCTGTGGGGAGGTTGGAGTTGAGACACTCTGGCGTGGTTCATTCCTGATCTCCTCTTGCTCTTTGACTCCTGAGTTCTTAGCCAGTAGAGAGGTCAAAAGATCCAGCACTTGAGTCATCTGGGACTTTAGGGTCTCCACTTCTGAGTCCCGTTCAGTGGCTACTGCTGATCTGACTCCCACTGAGGGGGGGGGTGGTCTTCTCAACCGCCTGTTCGTCCTTCAACGGGGCTTCTTTATCCCTTATGATCCGCACAAGGTCTGGATAACTCAAAGCCATGACTCTGTCAGAGGTCTTCAGGTGGAGCCAAACTGGATCCGAGCGCAAGGCTCCCCTCAGGATCTGCTTCATCCTAGTTGCATCTATGACTTGTGGCAGCATCCCCTTTTTAAGGACAATTTGGCAAAGCATTCTATTCAACCTCCGGACATATGCGGATAATCTCTCTCCAGGCTGTTGGAGGGTATGTTCGAACTGGTACATCAGTTCAGTCACCTTCTCCAGCTGGCCAAATTCCTCCTGCAACATAGCCAGATAATCCATTGCAGTACAGGCAGCATTGCTAAACCTAAGATTCTTCACAGCCTCAGCAGCAGCGCCCTTCAAACTTTCACTTATGCGCTGCTTCTTCTGTGCTTCAGGTACTTCCCATCCCTCTACAGCCTGCATTGCTTGCTCAATCCAGGTGTCGAAGTCTTCTTCTCCGAGGGGGACTAGTTGCTTCCCTGAGAAGATCCGGAGCTTCCGGTACCCTGCTTCTATGTGCACCGTATTGCTCTTCTGGCACTTAGCAACGAATTCTCCCAGAGCATTCAGTAATTCCGGCCCTATAGCGGCCAGGGGCGTCCCCGGGGTCATCATCTCCTGGGAGCCCCCTGCTCCGGGGAAGAGCAGTGGGGGTGATGGTCTTGAGGTTTGTGAAGATTCCCTCTTGCTGGCCCTCGTATGCACTAAGCGGTATATCTGGTTATCTATGCCTTTTATGTTCTGATCTCTAAAGTCTTCCGGGACTTAATTTCTACATTCCACTAGTGCGTATGTACACACGGTATCTGGCTTTGTATCCATCACCCATGCTTTCTGGCTCGGAGACAGCGACATTATGAGTGGTGTGAGGGGGTTAGCTCGGCAGCGGGTGTGTGTGACCCCCGGGATGGGCTCCCCACACAAAACAGGCCCAGCAAACGGAGGTTGTGGTTTTCAAAATCAAAAAAAGGTGCGGTTTATTTTCTATTTACAGTGACAAAACACAGCAAAGCAAAAGAAACATAACCAAAATAAATCCTGGTCAAGTTGACCTCTGACTAAACATACAGGTTTCCTAACTAACAACTGGGATCAGCCTAGTGCTGTCCTAGTCCCTAAGTCCCTGGTTTTAAATGTCCAAGCAAATAGCCACACAGGCTTTGTCTCACCGCACAGGGGTTCACTCTCCCTAGACAGTCCACACAGGTCTGGTTCCAGGCATGAGCTAACATCTAATGAAGCTGGGAGTTCTTATAGAGGCCTAAACGAGCTGACAAGCTACAGCTGGTCTCATCAACTCCCTGCCTCACGACGCCCAGCACTCTCCCTAGAGGTATGAGTCATTCATGAGCCCACTAGCCTCAGCTGGGCTTCATCAACTCCCTAGTTGTATAAGTCGGCGTAAAGCCTGAATCTGGGCGAAATATATCTACCCCCCTGGATGCAACCAGGTGACTTTACCTTCCTGCTGTCACATACCCCCCCCCTCTTGTTTTAACCTCGGGGTTGGAACACCAGCAATCAGGCATTCATGTACTCGAGACAAAGCATCCACATTCCCCATTTGAACGCCAGGGCGATGCTTTACTGTGAAGTTGAATTCCTGGAGGGCCAGGAACCACCTATTCACTCTTCTATTTGTTTCCTTGTTTTGAGCCATCCACTTTAACGGAGCGTGATCCGTAACCATGTCAAAGTGCCTACCTAGCAGGTAGTACCGAAGGGAATCTAGAGCCCACTTCACCGCTAAACACTCCTTTTCAACGGTGGCGTAATTTACCTCATGGGACTTCAACTTCCTGCTGAGGTAAATGACTGGGTGCTCTTCCCCGTTCCAGACCTGGGACAATACTGCTCCTAACCCCACATCTGACGCATCACTTTGTACGACAAAGTCTTTAGAGAAGTCGGGTGAGTACAACACTGGCTGGCTACATAAGGCTTGTTTCAAGAATTGGAATGCTGCCTCAGCCTCGGGGGTCCATTTAATCATGACCGACCCTTTCCCCTTCGTCAGGTTGGTTAGGGGCACAGCCTTAGAAGCAAAGTGGGGAATGAATCGCCGATAATACCCAGCGATTCCCAGAAAGGCTCGTACCTGCTTCTTGCTGTTGGGACGTGGCCAACTCTGGATGGCCTCGACTTTGTTGAGTTGGGGTTTTATTACTCCCCTCCCAATGGTGTACCCAAGATATTTGGCCTCCTCCTGCCCAATGGTACACTTCTTGGGGTTAGCCGTAAACCCCGCTTCCCGAACAGAGTCCAGGACTGCTTGCACTTTTGGCAGATGTGAGGCCCAATCTGTGCTATGGACAATTACGTCATCCAGGTAAGCCGCAGCATACTTCCGATGGGGCCTCAGCATCTGGTCCATTTTCCGCTGGAATGTGGCCGGCGCATTCTGTAACCCGAACGGCATTCTTTTATATTGGAACGCCCCGTCTGGGGTTACAAATGCGGTTTTCTCTTTGGCCGACTTGGCCAGGGGGATTTGCCAATACCCTTTTGTGAGGTCAAGAGTCGTCATGTATCGGGCTGTTCCCAGCCGGTCGATCAACTCATCTATACGTGGCATGGGGTAGGTGTCAAATTTTGTAACTTTGTTCAACTGACGAAAATCGTTACAAAATCGCCAGCTCCCATCCGGTTTAGGCACCAACACGATGGGACTAGACCAATCACTTTGGGACTCCTCTATCACCCCTAAGTTCAGCATTTTCTGTACTTCCTCCCGTATTGCCTCCCGTCGAGCCTCTGGGATCCGATAGGGTTTTAACTTCACCCTTTCACCGGGCGGGGTAATGATGTCATGCTCTACCCCAGATGTTTGTCCCGGCAGCTCAGAGAATACCTCCTTGTTGCGAAGCACAAACTCCTTAACCTCCTGTTGTTGGGGTTGTGACAAGGTGGCTGCTATTCCAACCTCAGGAATCACGCAACCAGTTTGAGCTGGTGACCAAGTGTCTGCGACTAGGGACTCTCTATCCCTCCAGGCTTTCAACAGATTAACGTGATAGATCTGTTCGGGCTTTCGCCTTCCTGGTTGTCTGACCTTGTAATTCACTTCGCTCACTTTTTCCATTATCTCGTAGGGGCCTTGCCATTTGGCAAGGAATTTACTTTCAACCGTAGGGACAAGTACCAATATCCTATCCCCCGGGGAAAAGGTACGGGTCTTGGCTCCACGGTTGTACACTCTCTGCTGTGCCAACTGCGCTTGGGCCAAATGTTCCTTCACGATGGGCATTACCTGTGCAATTCGATCTTGCATCAGGGCGACATGCTCAATCACACTCCTGTGGGGAGAACTCTCACTTTCCCAAGTTTCCTTGGCAATATCCAACAGCCCTCTTGGGTGTCTCCCATACAGTAACTCAAAGGGGGAGAATCCCGTAGAGGATTGGGGCACCTCCCTAATAGCAAACATCAAATAAGGAAGTAAACAGTCCCAATCCTTTCCATCTCTATCCACCACTTTCTTCAACATTTGTTTTAGGGTTTTGTTGAATCTTTCAACCAGCCCATCGGTTTGGGGGTGATACACAGACGTACGCAATTGCGTCACTTTGAACAATTTACACAGCTCTTTCATAACCCGGGACATAAAGGGTGTACCTTGGTCCGTAAGCAGTTCTTTACAAATACCCACCCGGCTAAAAACAAGAGATAGCTCTTTGGCTATGGTTTTGGCCGAGGTATTTCGGAGAGGGATCGCTTCTGGATAACGGGTGGCATAGTCCATTATAACTAATATGTACTGGTGCCCCCTAGCGGACTTGATTATAGGACCTACCAAATCCATGGCGATCCTCTCAAACGGGACCTCAATGATGGGTAGAGGGACCAGCGGGCTACGGAAATGTGGCATCGGGGCCGACCTCTGACACACAGGGCAGGAGGAACAATAATTTTCTACGTCCTTCATCACCCCCGGCCAATAGAATCTCTGTAATACCCTCTCTCTGGTTTTCTCTGTCTTTATTAGGGCGGGGTCTTTCAACTGTTCTGTGGCAAAGTTTTCCCTGTGAACCTCAAGATCAGAAAACTCCACAGACGGTAGGTTTTCGTCTGAGGAGGTGGGCTCCTCTCCAGTTTCTTGAGTCTCCCCTGCCAATACTGATAAGGGAAATTCCGGAGAGTCCTCACCACTCTCAGGGGAGTTCTGGCTATCACATTCCTGGTACATAGGGGCACCAGTGAGGGGCTCAGGATCATCCCACAGTTCCCAGAACTTCGGAAAATCCCTTCCCACAATGGCGTCATGCGGTAACTGAGATACTAAGCCCACTGGATGAGAGAGGGTACCTTTGGGGGTCTCGAAACACACTGTAGTCACTGGATACTCTCGGGTGTCCCCATGCACACAAATAACAGCTACCTTGCTATTCCCAGAGACCTCTGTTTTAACTAACTCAGCCTTTATCAGGGTCACAAGGCTACCTGAATCCAGCAATACCACAACATTTCTACCATTAACACACATTTTGCATAAATGTTTCTCAGTTCCTCGAATGGCAGTGCATGCGACTGTCGCACACAGCGACTGACGTCTGCCCGTCAGAAAGTCACACTGCATGGGTTCCTCCACAACCGGGCAATTGGCTGCAATATGTCCCGCTTGCCGGCAGCGGTAGCAAACGATCCTTCTTGCCGCCTCTTGAGCCGCTGATTTCCCAGGCTGTTCTCGCCAAACTTGGGGTAGAGCTCCCACCCTCTCACTCTCTCCACCCTCACCCCTTGGAATCCTCTTATCCGCCCCTGGGGATGGTCTGGTCTTAGGGTGGAAAGTCCGAGTGTCTCTGGAAGAGGCCGTCAGGTTCTCTGTAGCCAAGTATTTCTCCACACGATCCACAAGACCATCGGCCGTCTCTGGGTCTCCATGGCTTACCCACTTTTGGATGGCAGTAGGAAGAGCTCTCAAAAACCGATCCATTACAACACGTTCCACAATCTTTGGTGCGGACAAAGTCTCTGGCTGTAGCCACTTTCTGCTCAGGTGAATGAGATCATACATTTGAGACCTGGGGGGTTTTCCAAGCTGGAAAGTCCAGTTATGCACACGCTGAGCCCGGACAGCCTGGGTGACACCCAGCCTTGCCAATATTTCAGCTTTTAGCATCACATAGTCTTTTGCTTGGTTAGGCTCTAGGTCATAGTAAGCTTTCTGCGATTCACCAGTTAACAGAGGAGCCACCAGTCCAGCCCACTGCTCCTCAGGCCACTTTTCTCTTTCAGCGGTCCTTTCAAATGTGGTCAAAAATACCTCTGGATCATCCTCTCCAGTCATTTTTGTCAATAAACGACTCACCCCAAAGGACGCGGTATTAGTGGGACGGCTTTCCTCACTGGTCTGCGGACGTTGCTGCATTACTGCTTCCATCTGTTGTTGTAGTCTCTGCTCTTGCTTCTGCAACAGGTCTATGATGCGGGCCTCAGATTGCTGCTGGGCTCGTTGCTGAGCCTCCAGACTCTGTTGCAAAGTTGCGTTTGTCTGCTGCTGGGCTGCAAGGCTCCTTTGCAAACCTGCATTTGTCTGCTGTTGATTGGCATTTGCTAGAGCCAGCTGCTTCAGTATCTCCTCCATGCTGGCTTAAAAAAAACTGCCCGCATTCTCCACCAACTGTGAGGGGGTTAGCTCGGCAGCGGGTGTGTGTGACCCCCGGGATGGGCTCCCCACACAAAACAGGCCCAGCAAACGGAGGTTGTGGTTTTCAAAATCAAAAAAAGGTGCGGTTTATTTTCTATTTACAGTGACAAAACACAGCAAAGCAAAAGAAACATAACCAAAATAAATCCTGGTCAAGTTGACCTCTGACTAAACATACAGGTTTCCTAACTAACAACTGGGATCAGCCTAGTGCTGTCCTAGTCCCTAAGTCCCTGGTTTTAAATGTCCAAGCAAATAGCCACACAGGCTTTGTCTCACCGCACAGGGGTTCACTCTCCCTAGACAGTCCACACAGGTCTGGTTCCAGGCATGAGCTAACATCTAATGAAGCTGGGAGTTCTTATAGAGGCCTAAACGAGCTGACAAGCTTCAGCTGGTCTCATCAACTCCCTGCCTCACGACGCCCAGCACTCTCCCTAGAGGTATGAGTCATTCATGAGCCCACTAGCCTCAGCTGGGCTTCATCAACTCCCTAGTTGTATAAGTCGGCGTAAAGCCTGAATCTGGGCGAAATATATCTACCCCCCTGGATGCAACCAGGTGACTTTACCTTCCTGCTGTCACAGTGGCTTTATCTCTTCTTCTTGCCAGTTCCCCCCCGGGAGTTTAATAACTACCGCCTCGGTTGAATCGGCGCCAACCGCTGCTCACCACTGTGTCATTGCTAGCGGGTCCATGCTGATACTTCTGACCGGCTTGATTGCAGCGTGCAGTATACAGGAATCCCGGACTCGAGCCCCCACGTATAGCGATACCCCCAGTTAAGAGGGCTGCTGGAATAATTATTTTGGGCCCCTGTAATGCAGTCAACCCCCAGCAGTTGGCTCTAACCTCCCCTGGCACAGCTAGTAGGAGATGGTAGGATTGTGTAGCCTGCAACTCACGGAGACACAATCCTATATTAGAACACATACAGCAATGTACTTTAACTGTCCTTACCCGTCTACTCTGCAAGTAAATGACACAACACCAGTATACTTAACCCTTGCACTTTTACTCAGTTGGTTTGGTAAGAATATAATCACAGTGTCACGTACCTTAGGTGTGAGCCTGACGTGCAGAGGGAGACCTCCCGTACAACCCCGGCTTGGAGACCACTGGAGTGGGGACAGTGGTGGTAAGAGCGTGGTGAGGTAAGGGTGCCTGCTTGGTCCTCTTGGCTGGGTGTAGTAAAGCCAAGCGAAAGCTGGAACAGCTGGAGCCGGGAGCAGCGGATGCAGCTCAGCAGGTGCAGGTATGCAGAGCAGCGGATGCAGGTCAGCAGATGCAGGTATGCAGAGCAGCGGATGCAGGTCAGCAGGTGTGCGGGACTGCGGATGCAGGTCAGCAGGTGTAGGTATGCAGAGCAGCGGAGTAAGACAAGCCAGGTCATTCACATCAAGGTAAATAGCATAAACGGCAGGCAGAGAGTAGTCAGAGTCCAGGCTGGGTCTTGGCAACAGATAATCAGGCAGGTAACTAAGCAGGGTCAAACAAGCCAGAGTCAGGACTGGAGATAGGAGCGAGGTCAGGAAGCCGGGTCAAACACAGGAACACGATACAGGCACAGAGTCAGGAACGCAGGGAACAGAAGCAGATCAAACCGCAAGGGGCAACATCTCTGGAACGTTTTTCATAGGAAGTTCATGGGAGGAGCAAGGGGTTCAGGGTTCACAGCAATCAAGACACCAAGCAGAGTAGTCTAATGGATTAGATAGGTTATCCAGCAGATCAGGCAGGGAACTGTCCAGCATCCCAGATAGCTCAGTGGGAAGAGTCAATGCCAGACACAGAAGAGGTCCCAGGTTCAAGCCCAGTACGTCCCTGACAGTGCCCCCCCCCTTAAGGGCAACCTCCGGGTGCCCAAGAGAGCTCTTTTCTGGGGGTGACTGCAAAAAAGGCCTGGATTAACTCTCGGGCATGAATGTTCCGTTGGGGTTCCCCGGAGTTCTCCTCCAGACCATACCCCTTCCACTTAATCAGGAATTGAAGTTGGTTCCCCCTTCTTCTACAGTCCAAGACGGCCTCCACCTCGAACTCCTCATCCCCGTCAACCATTACAGGTTCAGGCGGTCCTGATCCCCTGTTTGGAAAGGGATCCGGCACTGTAGGTTTCAGTAGTGACACGTGAAACACTGGGTGAACCTTCAATGAATCTGGTAAAGAAAGTTCATAAGAGACTTCATTTAATTTCCGTTTTACTGGGAAGGGGCCGATGAACTTGGGTGCTAGTTTCCTTGCAGGGCAGGTCATCCTAAGGTTGGTGGTAGACAGCCATACTTGATCGCCTTGTTGAAGGCATAATTCCCCTCTCCTCTTTCTGTCAAACATCCTTTTATTGGTTGCCTGCGCCTTGGTCAAGGCTTCCTGTAATATTTTGTTGTTACGGGTCAGGAAATCAACAGTACTCTAGACTGCTGGGACAGTTGAATCAGAAATTAGATCAGGTAGGAAGGTCGGGTGGAACCCGTAGTTGGAGAAAAACGGAGACTGATCTGTAGCCGAGTGACTGGCATTATTAAAGTCAAACTCTGCCAGGGGTAGTAGCGTTACCCAGTCATCTTGAACAAAGGTGGTAAATCATCAGAGATATTGCTCGAGCGTTTGGTTCGTCCTCTCGGTTTGCCCATTGGTCTGAGGGAGATAGGCAGAGGACATGGACAGCACGATCTTCAGGACCTTGCACAAACCCTTCCAGAAGCGAGAGGTGAACTGCACCCCTCTGTCTAAAACAATGTCTGTTGGAACCCCATGTAACCTTACTATCTCTTTTATGAAGACCTGGGCAGTTTCCATGGCAGATGGCATGCTCTTCAGTGGCACGAAGTGGGCCATTTTAGATAAACGGTCGACCAATACAAAAATGGCTGAGCAACCTTCTGACGGGGGAAGTTCCACTATGAAGTCCATAGCAATCCTTTGCCAGGGTCGATCAGGAACTGGTAAGGGTCTGAGCAGACCCTAGGCCTTGCTTCTAGTGGTCTTACTACGGGTACAGGTGGCACATGAATTTACATACTCCCTGCAGTTCCTTGCAAGATCCGGCCACCAAAACGTGCGTTGAATTCGTTCCTGGGTTTTATGCATTCCGAAGTGGCCGGCCAGGGGATGATCATGGCACAGATTTAATACTGTTACTCTGACCTCTTCTGGTACAAAGATCTTCTTGTCTTTCCATAGTAACCCATCCTTGGGTAACAGGGTGATCCCAGGAGGCCCTGACATATTTGCTGAAGCTTGCTTCAAGCTGGACTTTAGATTTGTTTGCAAGAGTAGAAAGTTACCTTCCGATAGGATGGTATCAGGAGCTGACACTTCTTTTGGATCATCGAACATGCGAGAAAGGGCGTCTGGTTTGGTGTTCTTTGAGCCCGGCCGGTAAGTAATGTGAAATGAAAACCTAGAGAACAGGGATGAGCCGAACACCCCCCTGTTCGGTTCGCACCAGAACCTGCGAACAGACAAAATGTTCGTGTAAACTTTAGAACCCTATTAAATACAATGGACTCGAACGTTCGAAATCTAAAGTGTTAATTATAAAGGCTAATATGCAAGTTATTGTCCTAAAAAGTGTTTGGGGACCTGGGTCCTGCCCCAGGGGACATGTATCAATGCAAAAAGAAGTTTTAAAAACGGCCGTTTTTTCGGGAGCAGTGATTTTAATAATGCTTAAAATGAAAAAATAAAAGTGACATTTTCCTTTAAATTTCATACCTGGGTGGTGTGTATGATATGCATGTAAAGTGGCGCATGTTTCCCGTGCTTAGAACTGTCCCTGCAAAAAATGTCATTTTTGAAAGAAAAAAATGCATTTAAAACTGACTCGCGGCTATTAATGAATTGTCGGCTCCCGGCAATACATACAAAAGTCATTGATAAAAAAAATAAAAAAAAGCGTGGGGGTTCCCCAGAATTCAATTACCAGGCCCTTCAGGTCTGGAATGGATATTAAGGGGAACCCCGCCGCAAATTTAAAAAAAAATTGACGTGGGGTTCCCCCAAATATCCATTCCAGGCCCTTCAGATCTGGCATGGATTTTAAGGGGAACTCCACCCCAAATTTAAAAAAAAATGGCGTGGAGTCCCCCTAAAAATCCATACCAGACCCCTTATCCGAGCACGCAACCTGGCCAGCCGCAGGGGAAAAGGGGGGATGAGAGAGCAGCCCCCCTCCCTCCTGAACCGTACCAGGCCACATGCCCTCAACAGCGGTGAAATCCAGTGTCCCGCGGCGATCCCGATGTCCAGCGCTGTCCTTCATTGGTTGTGCCTGAGCGGACCTGATGGGGAACTCCCTCTCAGTATTTTAAATGTATAGACCCGTCCCTTCTAAAGTTCCCCATCAGGTCCGCTCAGCGGACCAGATGCGGAACATGAGAAGGGGCGGGTCTATACATGTATTACCAAAGTGAGAGCAGTTCCCCATCAGGTCCGCCCCCTCGGTATGTCGGACCCGCCTACGTCATTGGCTTGAGCGGGGAACTTCTTTCACTATGTAAATTTAAACAGGCAATGTTCGAGTCGAACATGAGTTCGACTCGAACTCGAAGCTCATCCCTACTAGAGAAGAATAAGGCCCATCGTGCCTGGCGTGGTCTCAGACGCTTGGCAGCTCTCAAATACTCCAGGTTTTTGTGGTCTGTATAAATGAGTATGGGATGCGCCGCTCCTTCCAACAGATACCTCCATTCTTCAAGGACGGACTTGATGGCCAGAAGCTCCCGGTCCCCCACGTCATAGTTCTTCTCGGCCGGTGTAAGCTTACAAGAGAAGAAGGCTATTGGGTGCATCAAGTCCTTGAGACCCTGGCGTTGAGAGACAACGGCTCCTACCGCTGTCTCTGAGGCATCTACCTCGAGTAGATAAGGTAGAGCAGGGTCAGGGTGACTCAGAATAGGAGCTGACGTGAACAGTCCTTTTAAATTTGTGAAGGCAGCCTGTGCCTCGGGATTCCAACAAAACCGGACATTCTGCTTGGTCAGCTACGTAATCAGGGAAATAATAGCGGAGAATCCCTTGATGAACCTCCGATAGAAGTTGGCGAAGCCAACAAAGCGCTGCACCCCCTTCTTGCCTGAAGGTGCAGGCCAATCCAGAATAGCTGAAACCTTTTGCGGATCCATCTTGAATCCCTCTGTTGAAATTACCAGGCCGAGGAACTGAATACTCTGTCGCTCTAATTCGCATTTTTCTGGTTTTGCGTACAGTCCATGTTGATGGAGTTGACAGAGTACATTCTTGACATGTTCCCGGTGCTGCTCAATTGAAGTGGAAAAAATCAAAATATCGTCTAGATCAGGGGTCTCAAACTGGCGGCCCTCCAGCTGTTGCGGAACTATAAGTACCATCATGCCTCTGCCTATGGGTGTCATGCTTGTAACTGTCAGCCTTGCAATGCCTCATGGGAATTGTAGTTCTACAACAGCTGGAGGGCCACCAGTTTGAGACCCCTGGTCTAGATAGACAATTACGTAAATGTCCAGGCAGTCCCTAAAAATTTAATTGACTACATGCTGAAAAGTAGCAGGGGCGTTACATAGGCCAAAGAGCATTACTAGGAGATTCGTAATGGCCGAACCTGGTCCGAAAAGCAGTCTTCCATTCATCCCCTGCGCGGATGCGGACCAGGTTGTACGCCCTCCGCAGGTCTAGCTTGGTAAACACAGAAGAGGTCCTGAGCCTCTGAAAGAGTTTGGGTACCAGGGCCAGAGGGTATCGATTCTTGACCGTAATTTTATTTAATTCCCGGTAGTCCACACAGGGCCCGAGAGAATGGTCATTTTTCTCCACAAAAAAGATTCCCGCCCCTGCCGGAGAAGTGGAAGGACGGATGAACCCCTTCTTTAGGTTTTCGTCAACATACTCTTTCAGAACCTCTAGCTCCCGTTCAGATAAGGGGAAGATCCGTCCAAAGGGAATTTCAGCCCCAGGGAGAAGCTCGATTGGACAATCGTTTGGACGATGAGGCGGAAGGGTCTCAGCTCCCCGTTTGCTGAAAACATCCAGGAATCCATGGTATTGTTTGGGCACAGCTGCGCGTACCTCTGAATCCGGCTCCAGGCATAACAGAGGACCAGAAGTGCTGAGACATGGAGGCATGCAGTGGTGTTGGCAATAAGGCGACTGGAACCTAATACTCCCGGACCCCCTGTCATGAAGATCCTGCCAGAAACAGGCGCCCCGGACTTCCTGGTCTCTGTTCGCGCGTGTGTCCAGCGGGTGGCGCCAGAGAGACTATTTAAACCTGTCAATTACAGACAGTCCCTGCTGTCTGCTCTACAGCGTTGTGTGCTTAACCCTGATCTGAGACCATACCTGTGCTAAAAGACCCGGCTTACCTTGACCAACCTGTTATCTGCCTGCACCCGACCCCGGCTTGTTGTGACTACCCTTTGCCTGAACCCTGTACTTCTGCTGCCCGCCTGATATCTGACCCGGCCTGTTTACTACCCTGTTCCTGGTTCCGATCCAGTTTGCTTAACCGATCCAGTCTGCTGAGCTGTCCCAGATCCAGCCTGCTAAGCTGAACCTGCCTGCTAGCTGATCCTGTCTGCTGTGCTTCTTCCGAACCAGTCTGCGAGACCGATCCAGTCTGCTGAGCTGTCCCAGATCCAGCCTGCTAAGCCAAACCTGCCTGCTAGCTGATCCTGTCTGCTGTGCTTCTTCCGATCCAGTCTGCAAGACTGATCCAGTCTGCTGTGCTACTCCCGATCCAGCCTGCTAGCCGTTCCAGTTCCGGTATTCTGCAAGGAAGCTTCTGGGTGTTTGAATCACCACCTCACCACAGTTGATCCTGCCAGGCACCCGTGCCACTCCTTACTACTGTGCCAACTGTCACCTTACCAGGGGGCCGGGAGTGGGGGCCGTAAGGGAGGCCGTCCCCTGCAATTCGGGCTCACTACCATCAGGTACGTGACAGTAGCAGACAGCCATGCCTGAGCCTGAGCACGGAGCCTCCCTTATGGAAGATCTGTGTCAGCATCTGGCAGATCTAACCGAAGCAGTCAAGGACCTTCAACAAAGCTACACCCGGCTGGAAGAACGGTTACTGGTTTTTCCCAACCCTACCGGAACCCAAGGATCTTCCCATGCTTCCACCTCTTACGCTGGGACTGAACCAACCCAAACAATAGTAATGCTTCCTCCAGAACCTAGGGTCCCTGCACCAGAAAGATTTTCCGGAAATCGAAGTAGCTTTAGGGCTTTTCGCAACTCCTGCAAACTATACTTCACCCTCCAGCCACGAACCCTCGCTCTGGAAATCACTAAAGTGGGCTTTGTTGTTTCCCTGCTTACCGGGGACCCCCAAGCCTGGGCCCACCGTCTCCTGGAACGAAAGGACATAGTTCTGACCAACCTTGCCTCCTTCTTTGACGCTATGGCTCAGCTATACGAGGATCCCCAGCTTTCAGCAACTGCAGAAGCGGCTTTGCGTACCCTTCAGCAGGGACGCAGGGCAGCAGAGGACTACGTGGCCGAGTTTAGGTGGTGGAGCGCAGATACGGACTGGAACGATGCCGCTCTCCGTCACCAGTTCCGCATGGGACTCTCTGATTCTCTGAAAGATGAGCTGGCTAGAGTTGGGGTGCCACAGACTTTGAATGCGTTGATCGATTTAACCATACAGATCGATCGACGCCTAAGAGAACGGAGGGCTGAGAGAGCTACAGGGTTTTCTCACCTAACCTGGATGCTCCCAAGGGCTCCAAGTCACCTGCACCCAGTACCCGCTGCATCATCAGCTTCCGCGCCCAACGCACCTGAGCCCATGCAGATTGGGGTTCTTCGTCCTTCCCTTACCCCGGAGGAGCGACAACGTCGTCGGATGAACAATCTGTGTCTCTATTGCGGAGGGCCCGGACATTACGTTAGGAACTGCCCTCTGAAGCTCCGTAAATGTCTCTCTATGATTCCTGAATACACGGGTCCTATAGCCAAGACCGCATCTCATCTTGCCCTTTCAGTCTCATTGCAGCTTTCAGGAAAGACCCTGCCAACCCCCGCCATTATTGATTCTGGGGCCTGCAGTTGTTTCATGGACTCTTCATTCGCTGCTAAACATCAGATTCCTCTCCTTCCCAAGACCCATGGATTCTCTGTTCACCTGGCTGATGGGTCTGCTATTAAATCCGGCCCTGTAGTTCTAGAGACTGCTCCTATTCCCGCTGTCATTTCCAGCTCCCACCACGAACTGTTACGTATGGACATCATCTCTTCTCCATTATTCCCTGTGATCCTCGGTATGCCCTGGCTGCAAGCTCACAACCCTGCCATCAACTGGGCCACAGGGGAAGTCACCTTTTCGTCACCTTACTGCCAGCAGTTCTGTGGCTCTCACGCCCCTCATGGGCCGTCTAACCTGCTCTGCCTGGATTCAGAAGCTGAATTACGTCAGTCTATTCCAGAAGTCTATCATGAGTACCTGGATGTATTCAGTAAACAACGAGCGGAGGTTCTACCACCCCATCGAGCCTACGACTGCCCCATTGAACTATTACCTGGGGCTGAAATCCCATTTGGAAGGATTTTTCCGTTGACAGAGGTTGAACAGGGGGCACTAAGGGAATACGTTGACGAGAACCTGAAGAATGGGTTTATTCGCCCATCCACGTCTCCAGCAGGCGCGGGCATCTTTTTCGTCGAGAAAAAGGACCATACCCTTCGTCCTTGCGTGGATTACCGCGAATAAAATAAAATTACGGTGAAGAACCGTTATCCCCTTCCTTTGATGCCAGAGTTATTCCAGAGACTGGGGGCTGCCAATGTCTTCACCAAGCTTGATCTCCGTGGAGCCTATAATTTGGTCCGCATCAGGGACGGAGATGAGTGGAAGACTGCTTTCCGTACTCGATTTGGGCACTTTGAGTATTTGGTGATGCCTTTCGGGTTGTGCAATGCCCCCGCCACGTTCCAATACTTCATTAATGATGCCCTTCGAGACTTTCTGGACTTATTTGCTATCGTCTTTCTAGACGACATATTAATTTTCTCTTCCTCCCTCGAATCCCATCGCAGGCATGTCAAGAGTGTGTTAGCCCGACTTCGACAACATGGCCTATATGCGAAAGCCGAAAAATGTGCGTTCGAGCAGGGAAGTATACCATTCTTGGGATTAATCATCTCCAGTGAGGGCATCGAAATGGACCCCCAGAAGATTGCTGCAATCCTAGACTGGCCAGTCCCTACAGACAAGAAGGGAATCCAACGTTTTGTCGGTTTTGCCAATTTTTACCGCAAGTTCATCAGAGGATTCTCGGCCATCATTGCACCAATCACTCAATTAACCCAACAGGGGAACCACTTCCATTGGTCCTCCGAGGCCCAAAAGGCCTTTGAGGCCCTTAAGGGACTTTTTACCTCTGCCTCCGTCTTGAAGCATCCGGATTCCTCTTTGCCATTCGTCCTCGAGGTAGACGCATCCGAAATCGCTGTAGGGGCAATATTGTCCCAGAGACAAGGAACCAAGGCCCTGCTTCACCCAGTGGCCTTCTTCTCACGCAAGTTGTCAACAGCAGAGAGAAACTACGATGTGGGGGATCGGGAGTTGCTGGCGATTAAGTCTGCGCTAGAAGAATGGCGCTATCTGCTGGAGGGAGCTGCCCATCCAATTCTGATATTTACTGACCATAAGAACCTGGAATATCTGAGATCTGCAAAGAGACTGAAACCACTACAAGCCAGATGGGCGCTCTTTTTCTCCAGGTTTTCGTTCCATGTCACGTATTGTCCAGGCTCCAAGAACACTAAGCCTGACGCCTTGTCTCGGATGTTTCACAAACCCAAAGAAGTTTCTCTTCCGGATACCATCCTTGCCCCTGGGAATTTCCTCTTGCTTCAGGAAAACCTGCTTTCCAGACTTAAACAAGCCTCCGCAGGGCAGTTGCCCTCTCCTGAATTGGAACTGCAGGTTAAAGACGGGTTGCTCTGGCATAAGGACAAGATCTATATCCCAGAGGATCTACGAGTATCTGTCCTGGAACTCTGCCACGACCATGCATTAGCCGGGCACTTTGGCATAGCGAAGACCACCGACTTGGTACAGCGTACCTTTTGGTGGCCTCAATTACGGGAAGATTGTAAAGAATTTGTGGAGTCCTGCACTACCTGCATCAGGAACAAGACTCATAGAACCAAGGCCTGGGGCTTACTAAGACCTTTACCTGTTCCAGACAGACCATGGAGGATGTTATCCATAGACTTCATTGTCGAGTTACCTCCAGCAGAAGATCATACCACTATCTTTGTGATAGTCGATCGTCTGTCCAAAATGGCACACTTTATTCCTATGAAAGGCACTCCCTCTGCCCCTGAAACAGCACAGGCATTTATCAAGGAAATCGTCAGACTCCACGGGGTACCAGCCAACATTGTTTCAGATCGAGGGGTACAGTTCACCTCCCGCTTCTGGAGGTCCCTCTGTAAGGCCTTGGATATAGAACTGTCATTATCTTCCGCCTATCACCCCCAGACCAATGGACAGACTGAGAGGACTAACCAAACTCTGGAGCAGTATCTGCGCTGCTTCTCCTCTTTTACACAAGATAACTGGATTTCCCTGCTTCCTTTGGCCGAATTCGCCTACAACAACTCCATCCACTCCGCCACCAAGCAGACCCCGTTCTTTGCCAACTTTGGTTTTCACCCTTCATTCCTACCCAATTCTCTTCCCGAATGTGCGGTGCCAGCAGTACAGGAGAAAATAAATTTCTTTTCCACCAATAACCAACTTTTGCAGGAAACTATGACCAGGACCCAGGAACACAACAAATTAACTTTTGACAAGAAGAGACAGGGTGAGTTGGTACTGGTACCCGGTGACCTGGTGTGGCTGTCTACAGTGAACTTGAGGATGGCATGCCCTTCAAAGAAATTGGGTCCCAAGTTCCTAGGACCTTTTCCGGTTAAAAGGAAAATCAATGAAGTGGCTTTTGAACAGGAACTCCCGGATTCACTGAAGATCCACCCAGTATTCCATGTGTCACTGTTGAAACCATCTATTTCCAATCCCTTTCCTGGCCGAAGCTCTGTTACCCCTGACCCTGTTATTATAGACGGGGAAGAGGAGTTTGAAGTAGAGGCTATCCTGGATTACAGGAGGAGAAGGAACCAGAACCAGTTTTTGATAAAGTGGAAGGGGTATGGACCCGAAGAGAATTCTTGGGAGCCCGAGGGGAACATCCACGCTAAGAGTCTGGTACAGTCCTTTAAAAGGTCTCACCCTGAAAAGTTCGCCCGGATGGGCATCCGGAGGCTGCCCCTTGGGGGGGGCAATGTCATGAAGATCCTGCCAGAAACAGGCGCCCCGGACTTCCTGGTCTCCGTTCGCGCGTGCGTCCAGCGGGTGGCGCCAGAGAGACTATTTAAACCTGTCAATTACAGACAGTCCCTGCTGTCTGCTCTACAGCGTTGTGTGCTTAACCCTGATCTGAGACCATACCTGTGCTAAAAGACCCGGCTTACCTTGACCAACCTGTTATCTGCCTGCACCCGACCCCGGCTTGTTGTGACTACCCTTTGCCTGAACCCTGTACTTCTGCTGCCCGCCTGATATCTGACCCGGCCTGTTTACTACCCTGTTCCTGGTTCCGATCCAGTTTGCTTAACCGATCCAGTCTGCTGAGCTGTCCCAGATCCAGCCTGCTAAGCTGAACCTGCCTGCTAGCTGATCCTGTCTGCTGTGCTTCTTCCGATCCAGTCTGCGAGACCGATCCAGTCTGCTGAGCTGTCCCAGATCCAGCCTGCTAAGCCAAACCTGCCTGCTAGCTGATCCTGTCTGCTGTGCTTCTTCCGATCCAGTCTGCAAGACTGATCCAGTCTGCTGTGCTACTTCTGATCCAGCCTGCTAGCCGTTCCAGTTCCGGTATTCTGCAAGGAAGCTTCCTGGGTGTTTGAATCACCACCTCACCACAGTTAATCCTGCCAGGCACCCGTGCCACTCCTTACTCCTGTGCCAACTGTCATCTTACAAGGGGGCCGGGAGTGGGGGCCATAAGGGAGGCCTGTCCCCTGCAATTCGGGCTCACTACCATCAGGTACGTGACACCCCCAATCGATCTGCGGGTTATGGGCCTGAAGCCAGGGTAGACCCAAGATGACTGGAAACAGAGGGGATGCAATGGCATTCAGCCTTAATAGTTCCTTATGATCTGTAGAAGTGGTTACAAGCAAAGGAGGGGTTTCTTGAGTCACTACTCCTGACTTAATACGGGACCCGTCTGCTAAAAAGATGGAAAGTCCCTGGGTCTTTGGCTGAAGTGGGATGTGCTGTTGTGCTGCAAAGTTAAGATCGATGAAACAATTACATGCTCCTGAGTCAATTATTGCGGTGACTGGTATTGTCCTTCCTGGCAATTGGAATGATATAGGTAGGGCCAGGTGGGTGGCGTTGGCAGAGGCAGGTGGACCACTTGGAGAAGAGGTAGCTGGGACCTTGCGCAGCTTAGCAAGACATGAGGAAACGTAATGGCCGGCTTCTCCACAATATAAACAAAGATCATTCTGTCGCCGGCAAAGTCGTTCTTCAGCGGACAGGGAAGGTCTCATCAGTCCAAGCTGTCTCGGCTTTATGGTAACAGAAGTCTGATTGGCAGGTAAGGAGTTAACTGGAACTGAACTGGCAACAGCAGGAGATACCCAGGGTAGCATCCAGGCTGGACGGAGCTGCTGGGTAGCCCTCTCTGTTCTGCCCTCCTGGAGTCGTCGGTCTATCTGAATAGACAGGGTGATTAAAGTCTCTAGGGCATCAGGAACACCGACCCAGGCTAACTCGTCTTTCAGTCCCTCCGAGAGACCGAGACGGAACTAGGGCTGCATCATTCCACTGGGCATCCGCTCTCAAGCGTCTGAAATCAGTCACATGGTCCTCAACCGCTCTGCGGCCTTGCTGGAGCGTGTGGAGGGCAGCCTCGGCGGTGGAAGTCCGTTGAGGGTCATCATAGAGTCGAGCCATGGCATCAAGAAAAGATGACAGAGAGTCCAGAGCTTCATGGCGGACTTCCAGCAGATGGTGGGCCCAAGCCTGAGGTTCCCCCTGTAGTAGAGCGATAACAAACCCTACTTTGGTGACCTCTAATGAAGGTCAGCAAGTGCAGGTGTGCGGGACCGCGGATGCAGGTCAGCAGGTGTAGGTATGCAGAGCAGCGGAGTCAGACAAGCCAGGTCATTCACATCAAGGTAAACAGCATAAACGGCAGGCAGAGAGTAGTCAGAGTCCAGGCTGGGTCTTGGCAACAGATGATCAGACAGGTAACTGAGCAGGGTCAAACAAGCCAGAGTCAGGACTGGAGATAGGAGCGAGGTCAGGAAGCTGGGTCAAACACAGGAACACGATATAGGCACAGAGTCAGGAACGCAGGGAACAGAAGCAAATCGAACCGCAAGGGGCAACATCTTTGGAACGTCTTTTATAGGAAGTTCATGGGAGGAGCAAGGGGTTCAGGGTTCACAGCAATCAAGACACCAAGCAGAGTAGTCTAATGGATTAGATTATCCAGCAGATCAGGCAGGGAACTGTCCAGCATCCCAGATAGCTCAGTGGGAGGAGTCAATGCCAGACACAGAAGAGGTCCCAGGTTCAAGCCCAGTATGTCCCTGACACACAGTTTACATATCATGTGCAGAGCCCTGCAATAAAAGAGTATCTCAGCAAACAGACAGATGTACAGTATGATGCATGAGTCTAACAGTCCCCGCTGCAGCTATTCTCCCTCCTGGCAAAAATGGCGCCCAGAAATATCTACGCTAAGTCAGGCCTGACTGTACTATGTAGGAGTTCTGTAGGAGAAATTATTCGCTAGCAAACAGTGGTGCACTTGCTGAAGAAACAACTGTAATCCACAGGGTAAAAGGGGTTTTGATAACTTGGTGAATAAAGAAAATCTCTAAAGCTGCTCCGATGCACTGTCCCTCTGGTGCGCAGCACAACACTAATGAAAGCCCCGGTTAAACAGTTATTGGGCCTAGAGATCCTATGTAGTTCTCTGAGCAGGTGCTCTCTCACCCAACCGGACCAGTACGTGTCCGTATCTTCCGCTGCTGTGTCTTGGTACACAGGTCTCACGACATCCAAGTCTTCAGTCCTCCGGGAAGCGATGTGGCAACGGTATGCAGAACGTCCCTCAGGTACCTCGATGAGAGCGGAAGGCTCTTTGGAGAAAAGGCCCAGGCTTCAGGCCTTGTAGCACCCCAGGCTCGGAAAGGAGTTCCTCTTGCCGGGCGGGCGGTATCCAAAGAGAAATAAGCCGGCCCCGCCTTTTGCTTATAAAGTCCACCCCAGCAGTCTTTGCGCGGGGCAATTCACCCTGGGTGGCCTGTGGGGTTATGGGTACAGTAGTCTCTGAGGCCATAAAATAAACCCCCCCGCTACATTAGTATCTGAGACTTCATTGCTTCCTGCTTCATCTATTTTCTGAATCTTTAGTTCTTGAATATGAATAGCAGACACATTGTTGAAAGCCCAACAACAGAAAGATAAACAGTTAGTGCTCCATAATTAAGAGGTGTTTTCTGTTTTGCCCATACAGAGGTTGGTGACTGTAAATAACATTATCACCCAAACAGTAGAAAGGGTAAAATTGAAACCTTATTGGATTCCAGAAATCAAGCAAGAGTCTTCAGGAAGCTAAAAAAAATTGAAAATGGGGTGATAGAGGCATTCGATAGTGATTGGTCCAGCCCCATTGTATTAGTGCCTAAATCAGGTGATTTTGCAAAGATTACTAAATTTACCATCTATTCCATGCCCCCTATAGATGAGTTAATTGACAGACTGGGAACAGCCCTATTTATGACCATGTTGGACCTATTGGCAAATCCCAATCTCTGAGTCAGCCAAAGTGAAATAAGCATTTGTAACCCCTGATTGCATTCAAGTATTGAAGGATGATCTTGAGCTATGAAATGATCCAATTATAAAAATGTTGTTTGGGTACAACGCAGCAATTGTAATTCAGAGTGCGACAGCTGAAAATTGGTCAGGGCAGGAAGGGGGGAAGTGCCCTGTATTGAAGTAGTTAAACACTACACAGGAATCTATGCACTATACATATCTACACCCTGCCCTAAAAAGTGTATCATTGGGCTAGAGGAGGAAAAATATCTAGGATATGGAGGAGTATAATAGAACCCCAGATAAGCAAAGTTAAGGCCATCCAAAATTGGCCTCATACAAAAAAAAAAGCAGGTTTGAGCATTTTTTAGGGATGACATGCTATTACTGGTGGTCCATTAATTATTTTTGACTTGTAATGTTTATATATCTTGGGGGGGGGGCAGTTTGGCATCTTCACCCTGGGCACTAGATGACTCTGTCCATTCACTGCTGCTGCTGCATTTGATACTACTCCATTTCCCAAAGTTATATGTAGCACACAGACCCTTCTGCTCCATCCATTTTTCTGCAGTAAAGCCCCGCATACACGGTCAGACTTTTTGCCAACAAACTTCATTTTAAGCAAGTTTGACAAAAATCAGACCGTGTGTACGCTCCATCGGACAAACTTTTTTGGTTTTCATCGGACAAAAGTTTGGTCTGCAAACGGACAAACTTTTGGCCAACAAAAGTCTGATGGAGCAAAGTCCAACCGTGTGTACAGAAAACCATCAGACTTTTGTCCGATGGACAAAACAAATAATGTTAAAATCAACCAACAATAGCAGAAGTTGACCAAATGGTGGCGGTAAAGAGCAGAAAAGAGCAGAAAAACCACGTGATGTTGGAAAACGTTTTGGGAAAGTTTGTAGAAAAGTCCTGTGGTGTGTATGCTATGGGTGTGCCCGGCAATCTCCGTTCGGACAAAAATCCACGGAAAAGTCAGATGGAAGTCCGACCGTGTGTACGGGGCTTAACCACTTAACGACCGCCCACTGTAAATATACGTCGGCAGAATGGCACCAACAGGCAGAATCACGTATATCTACGTGACTGCCTTTGTATAGTTGGGGGGTCCGATCGGACCCCCCTTCTTTACAGTGAGCGGTGGTTAACTGATCGGGAGCGATCAGGCATGAGGGGACGGCCGTTCGATTCCGGCCACCCCCTCTCGATCGCTCCCGGCGAATGAGAGAGCTTCCCTGCCTGTGTAAAAATTCAAGATGTTCGCCGCAGGTTTTTATAGCGTAAGGTACCCCCATAAATTATCTAATAAAGGTTTAACCCCCTTGATCGCCCCCCCAGGTAACTCTTTCACCCCCTATCACCACTGTCGCTAAGCGATAATTTTTCTGATCGCTGTCTTATTGTCGGTGATGCAGATCGGTAGCCAGTAACTTTTTTTTAGGTTCGCCGCAGGTTTTTATAGCGTCAGGTACCCCCATAAATTATCTAATAAAGGTTTAACCCCCTTGATCGCCCCCAGGTAACCCTTTCACCCCCTATCACCACTGTCGCTAAGCGATCATTTTTCTGATCGCTGTCTTAGCGTCGGTGATGCAGATCGGTAGCCAGTAATTTTTTTTAGGTTCGCCGCAGGTTTTTATAGCGTCAGGTACCCCCATATATTATCTAATAAAGGTTTTAACCCCCTAATTGCCCCTAGTTAACCCTTTCACCAGTGATCACCATATAAGTGTTACGGGTGACGCTGGTTAGTTAGTTAGCTTTTTATAGTGTCAGGGCACCCGCCGTATATATAACCCAATAAAGGTTTAACCCCCTGATCGCCCGGCGGGTGATATCAATTAGGTTTTAGCGTCAGAGAGGGTCTGCGTCACACCCCAGGCAGGGTCAGGTTAGTGCCAGTAACGCTAACACCCACGCGTGAAGCATACACCCCCCTTAGTGGTATAGTATCTGATCAGATCAATATCTGATCTGATCAGATCTATACTAGCGTCCCCAGCAGTTTAGGGTTCCCAAAAACGCAGTGTTAGCGGGATCAGCCCAGATACCTGCTAGCACCTGCGTTTTGCCCCTTCGTCCAGCCCAGGCCACCCAAGTGCAGTATCGATCGATCACTGTCACTTACAAAACACAACACACATAACTGCAGCGTTCGCAGAGACAGGCCTGATCCCTGCGACTCCAGTGCTGTAGGAGGTGATTTCACCACCACAGTTAAAAAAAAAAGCATATATGCCGAAGCATTGGGGCAGCAGGGGCGGAGGAGCGATTTTGCTCCTAATGCCGCGTACATACGGTCGAAATTCCGACGGAGGCTTGCCCGTGGAAAAGTCCGACCATGTGTGTGCGGCATAACTTTTGCGGGAGGATGCCCCCATGCTTCGGCATATATAAATGGTGCATGTATGCCCATCATTAGAAGTGGGTGGATGAAGGGCGGTATTCTAATTGTGGGCATACCCACCGATCAATCTCTTTTTTCGTTCAGCCAACTGGCTGCATGAAAAAAAAGATTACAACAATACATGTCCAACAAGGACCAGCAACGTACTGGTATGTTGCTGGACTTTGAATGGTTATACCAGATTGATGCCTGCGGGTTTAGGTATCATCTTGGTATCATTCTTTTCAGCCAGCGGCCGGCTTTCATGTAAAAGCAATCCTAGTGGCTAATTAGCCTCTGGACTGCTTTTACAAGCAGTGGGAGGGAATGTCCCCCCCCCCGGATATAAAAAGCGCCATTGGGAAATTGGGAAAGCATTTTATCACACCGATCTTGGTGTGGTCAGATGCTTTGAGGGCAGAGGAAAGATCTAGGGTCTTGAAGACCCCAGTTTTTTCAAAAAAGAGTACCTGTCACTATCTATTGCTATAATAGGGGATATTTACATTCCCTGAGATAACAATAAAAATGATAAAAAATAAATAAATATGGAAGGAACAATTTAAAAATAAAATAAAAAAGCAAAATTAATAATAAAAAAAAAAAAAAAAAAAAAAAAGCACCCCTGTCCTGCCCTGCTCTTGCCCAATGGCGAACACAAGCATCGGTCTGGCGTCATATGTAAACAGCAATTTCACCATGCATGTGAGGTATCACTGCGAAGGTCAGATCGAGGGCAGTAATTTTAGCAGTAGACCTCCTCTGTAAATCTAACGGGGTAACCTGTAAAGGATTTTAAAGGCTTTTAAAAATGTATGTAGTTTGTCGCCAATGCGCGTTTGTGCGAAATTTTAAAGCATGTCGTGTTTGGTATCTATGCACTCGGCCTAAGTTCATCTTTTTTATTTCATCAAACATTTGGGCCATATAGTGTGTTTTAGTGCATTAAAATTTAAAAAAGTGTATTTTTTCCCCAAAAAATGCGTTTGAAAAATCGCTGCGCAAATACTGTGTAGAAAAAAAAAATGCAACACCCACCATTTTAATCTGTAGGGCCTTTGCTTTAAAAATATATATAATATTTGGGGGTTCAACATAATTTTCTTGCAAAAAAAAATGTTTTCATGTAAACAAAAAGTGTCAAAAAGGGCTTTGTCTTCAAGTGGTTAGAAGAGTGGATGTAAGCTTCCTAATGTTGTGTATAAAATGCCAGAACAGTTCAAAACCCCCCCAAATGACCCCATTTTGGAAAGTAGACACCCCAAGCTATATACTGAGAGGCATGTCGAGTCCATGGAATATTTTATATGTTGACACAAGTTGCGGAAAAAAGACAATTTATTTATTTATTTATTTATTTTTGCACAAAGTTGTCACTAAATGATATATTGCTCAAACATGCCATGGGTATATGTGGAATTACACCCCAAAATACATTCTGCTGCTTCTCCTGAGTACGGGGATACCACATGTGTGAGACTTTTTGGGAGCCTAGCCGCGTACGGGACCCCAAAACCAAGCACCGCCTTCAGGCTTTCTAAGGGTGTAAATTTTTGATTTCACTTCTCACTGCCTATTAGTGATGAGCCGAACACCCCCGGGTTCGGTTCCCACCAGAACCCGCGAACGGACCAAAAGTTCGCACGAACTTTAGAACCCTATTAAATACAATGGATGCGAACGTTCGAAATCTAAAGTGCTAATTATAACGACTATTATGCATGTTATTGTCCTAAAAAGGGTTTGGGAACCCGGGTTCTGCACCAGGGGACATGTATCAATGCAAAAATAAGTTTTAAAAACTTCCGTTTTTCTAGAGCAGTCATTTTAATGATGCATAAAGTGAAAAAAAAAAGTCAAATATTCCTTTAAATATCGTACCTGGGGGGTGTCTAAAGTATGCCTGTGAAGTGCCACGTGTTTCCCGTGTTTAGAACTGTCCCTGCACAAAATTACATTTCTAAAGGAAAAAAAGCCATTTAAAACTGCTTGCGGCTTTAATGTAATGTCTGGTACCGGTAATATGGATGAAAATCTTTAAGAAAAATGACATAGCTACCCCATCACACACCCACCCCCCCCCCCCCCACCCCAGCCCATTACCAGCCCCTTTGGGTCTTGTATGGATATTAAGGGGAACCCCGCACACAAAATAAAAAAGACCCTATATACTCTGAACAGCCGTATACAGGCGGTGCATACAAGACAGGGACTGTAGGTTTGTTCTCATGTAGAATCTGTTTGTAATTTTGAACAGGTACATTGTTTAAGTGTAGCTCCAGCCAAAAAATATATTTTTAAGCTTTTTGGAAAACATAGGGAAGGGTTATCACCCCTGTAACATTTGTTTTGCTGTCTGTGCAGTGTGCACCTGTTCAGAACAGTTCACCTCACTTTCCGTCCTAATGACAAATGTTTTTTGAAAATTTGGGGTTTTTATTGAAACAAGAATTGGTGATAAAGAATCAGTGGAGAGGAGACACTTTTTTCCCATATTAACTCTTACAGGAGAGAATTTGCCTTCCTAGGGGTAGATTTCCTCTCACTTCCTGTTGTATCCTTCCGTTTGCAAGGAGGAGTCGTTTGTAAGTTGGATGTTTGAAAGTAGGGGCCTGCCGTATATACTCAGCTGAAATTTGCCCCTTACATGTTGGTGTTGCCACAACACTGTGAGCCCTCACAGTTACTCTTGGTGGGCGCATGAATGGGCCCTGCTGTGAATTATTAGATCAAGAATTGTAATTGCATGCCCCTGTTGAACAGGGGCTGAAAATTGGGCCTTTGGTGGTGGTGGTGGTTGTGGTGTTGACACAACACTGTAAGGCCACACAGTTAGTCTTGGTGGGCGCAGGAATGGGCCCTGCTGTGAATTATTAGTTCAAGAATCGTAATTACATGCCCCTGTTAAACAGGGGCAGAAAAATTGAGCCTTAGGCAGTGGTGCCACAACACTGCAACCCCTCACAGATACTGTACTTGGAGCACAGCAATGAGCCCTGTTGCAAAGTATTGCATCAAAAATTGTAATTGAACGCCCCTGTTAAACAGGGGCTGAAAAATTGGGCCTTAGCCACTGGTGCTGGTGCCACGACACTGCAACCACTCCCAGATACTCTAGTTGGAGTGCAGGAATGAGCCCTGCTGCAAAGCATTGCATAAAAAATTGTAATAACACACCCCTGTTAAACAGGGGCTGAAAAATTGGGCCTTAGCCACTGGTGGCGGCACCCAGAAACAAAAATGTTCTTCCAAGCTATCATCGTCAATCGGATCATTGAGGAGGAGGAGGATAGTCAGTCAACATAACAGGACAAACTCTCAGCATCAGCATCAGTCTTGAAGGGATGTGACGTTTGAAAATATATTAGTCTGTTATATCAGCTTCAGGTGTTTGGTAGCTGGTGGTGATCCAAGACTGGTTCATCTTTATGAAGGTCAGTCGATCAACAGAGTCGGTGGACAGGCGCACCCTGTGATCCGTGACAAATCCTCCAGCAGCACTGAATGTGCGTTCTGAAAGAACGCTGGATGCAGGACAGGCCAGTAGCTCAATTGCATACTGTGCAAGCTCTGGCCAGTGATCCATCCTCAAGACCCAGGAAGCCAGAGGATTTTCGGTGGGGAAGGTGTCCAAGTCTGACCTTGCCCCTAGGTATTCCTGCACCATGTATATCAGACGCTGGCGATGGTTGCTGGAACCGATCATACCTTGGGGCTGCGGACTAAAGAATTGTCTGAACGCTTCGGTCAGACGGCCACCTTCCCCACCGCTCCTTCTTTGACTGACCGAAGCCTCAGCAACTCGTTGTCCAAGACCAGGAGTTTGTAACCTCCCAGTCTCTGGGAACGCGTTGCACAGACCTTTCTGCAAGGCCTCCCGGAGTTGTCTCATCCTCTGCTCCCTCTGCGACGGTAAGATAAGGTCCGCAACCTTACCCTTGTACCATGGATCAAGGAGAGTGGCCAGCAAGTAATGGTCCCTCTCCTTGATCCGAAGAATACGAGGATCCTTCCGCAGACTTTGCAGGATCAGGGAGGCCATGCAGCGTAGGTTAGCTGAGGCATTCAGTCCAGAGTCCTCTGGGTCACTAAGGACTAGGGATGAGCTCGGTGTTCGAGTCGAACATACGTTCGACTCGAACATCGGCTGTTCGATCGTTCGACGAAGATCGAACGATTTGGGCCGTTCGCGCCTAATTCGAGTGACGCGAACGGCCCACAATGCACTACACCATCGCAGTGTCATCCAGGCGCTGTGATTGGCCAAGCATGCACTGTGACCCTGCATGCTTGGCCAATCACAGCGCCGGCAGCGAGGAGAGCAATGATTGGCCACAGGCAGGATGCCTGTGGCCAATTATTGCTGAGGGTGTTTAGTACACGCCCCACACTATAAAAGGCCGCCAGCACGGCGGCCTAGTGTAGTGTGTTCCGGAGCAGGGAAAGAGAAGCATAGGCAGGGACAGTGACATTTTTTTTTCTTGCTTAACCTGGATTCCTTTAGTTTAGGGTAAGAGAAGGATAGGTAGGGAGAGTGTCAGTGTGTTTTACTGTGCGAATCCTTGTTTCTAGGGACAGGGAAGGACAGTGAGGGAAATTCTCCTTGTGCTATAGTGTGCTAAAGCATTGATCATCAACCATCTTTAAAAAATCATTTTTTCTAGGGACAGAAAACTATAGGTAGGGAGAGTGTCAGTGTGTTTTACTGTGATAATCCTTGTTTCTAGGGACAGGGAAGGACAGTGAGGGAAATTCTCCTTGTGCTATACTGTGCTAAAGCATTGATCATCAACCATCTTTAAAAAAACATTTTTTCTAGGGACAGAAAACTATAGGTAGTGTGAGGGGGTTAGCTCGGTAGCGGGTGTGTGTGACCCCCTGGATGGGCTCCCCACACAAAAACAGGCCCAGCAGACGGAGGTTGTGGTTTTCAAGATCAAAAGGTGCGGTTTATTTCTCTATTTACAGTGACAAAAACACAGCAAGGCAAAAAGAAACATAAACAAAATAAATCCTGGTCAGCTTGACCTCTGACTAAACATGCAGGTTTCCCTAACTAACAACTGGGATCAGCCTGGTGCTGTCCTAGTCCCTAAGTCCCTGGTTTAGTAAATGTCCAAACAAATAGCCACACAGGCTTTGTCTCACCGCACAGGGGGTTCACTCTCCCTAGACAGTCCACACAGGTCTGGTTCCAGGCATGAGCAAACACCTAATGAAGCTGGGAGTTTTTATAGAGGCCTTAAACGAGCTGACAAGCTTCAGCTGGTCTCATCAACTCCCTGCCTGCACGACGCCCAGCACTCTCCCTAGAGGTATGAATCATCCATGAGCCCACTAGCCTCAGCTGGGCTTCATCAACTCTCTCCCTAGTTGTATAAGTCGGCATAAAGCCTGAATCTGGGAGAAATATACCTACCCCCCTGGATGCAACCAGGTGACTTTACCTTCCTGCTGTCACATACCCCCCCTCTTGTTTTAACCTTGGGGTTGGAACACCAGCAATCAGGCATTCATGTACTCGAGACAAAGCATCCACATTCCCCATTTGAACGCCAGGGCGATGCTTTACTGTGAAGTTGAATTCCTGTAGGGCCAGGAACCACCTATTTACTCTTCTATTTGTCTCCTTGTTTTGAGCCATCCACTTTAACGGAGCGTGATCCGTAACCATGTCAAAGTGCCTACCTAGCAGATAGTACCGAAGGGAATCTAGAGCCCACTTCACCGCTAAACACTCCTTTTCAACCGTGGCGTAATTTACCTCATGGGACTTCAACTTCCTGCTGAGGTAAATGACTGGGTGCTCTTCCCCGTTCCAGACCTGGGACAATACTGCTCCTAACCCCACATCTGACGCATCACTTTGTACGACAAAGTCTTTAGAGAAGTCGGGTGAGTACAACACTGGCTGGCTACATAAGGCTTGTTTCAAGAATTGGAATGCTGCCTCAGCCTCGGGGGTCCATTTAATCATGACCGACCCTTTCCCTTTCGTCAGGTTGGTTAGGGGCACAGCCTTAGAAGCAAAGTGGGGAATGAAGCGCCGATAATAACCCGCGATTCCCAGAAAGGCTCGTACCTGCTTCTTGCTGTTGGGACGTGGCCAACTCTGGATGGCCTCGACTTTGTTGAGTTGGGGTTTTATTACTCCCCTGCCAATGGTGTACCCAAGATATTTGGCCTCCTCCTGCCCAATGGTACACTTCTTGGGGTTAGCCGTAAACCCCGCTTCCCGGATAGAGTCTAGGACTGCTTGCACTTTTGGCAGATGTGAGGCCCAATCTGTGCTATGGACAATTACGTCATCCAGGTAAGCCGCAGCATACTTCCGATGGGGCCTCAGTATCTGGTCCATTTTCCGCTGGAATGTGGCCGGCGCATTCTGTAACCCGAACGGCATTCTCTTATATTGGAACGCCCCGTCTGGGGTTACAAATGCGGTTTTCTCTTTGGCCGACTTGGCCAGGGGAATTTGCCAATACCCTTTTGTGAGGTCAAGAGTCGTCATGTATCGGGCTGTTCCCAGCCGGTCGATCAACTCATCTATACGTGGCATGGGGTAGGTGTCAAATTTTGTAACTTTGTTCAACTGACGAAAATCGTTACAAAATCGCCAGCTCCCATCCGGTTTAGGCACCAACACAATGGGACTAGACAAATCACTTTGGGACTCCTCTATCACCCCTAAGTTCAGCATTTTCTGTACTTCCTCCCGTATTGCCTCCCGTCGGGCCTCTGGGATTCGATAGGGTTTTAACTTCACCCTTTCACCGGGCGGGGTAATAATATCATGCTCTACCCCAGATGTTTGTCCCGGCAGCTCAGAGAACACCTCCTTGTTGCGAAGCACAAACTCCTTAACCTCCTGTTGTTGGGGTTGTGACAAGGTGGCTGCTATTCCAACCTCCGGAATCACGCAACCAGTTTGAGCTGGTGACCAAGTTTCTGCGACTAGGGACTCTCTGTCCCTCCAGGCTTTCAACAGATTAACGTGATAGATCTGTTCGGGCTTTCGCCTTCCTGGTTGTCTGACCTTGTAATTCACTTCGCTCACTTTTTCCATTATCTCGTAGGGGCCTTGCCATTTGGCAAGGAATTTACTTTCAACCGTAGGGACAAGTACCAATATCCTATCCCCCGGGGAAAAGGTACGGGCCTTGGCTCCACGGTTGTACACTCTCTGCTGTGCCAACTGCGCTTGGGCCAAATGTTCCTTCACGATGGGCATTACCTGTGCAATTCGATCTTGCATCAGGGCGACATGCTCAATCACACTCCTGTGGGGAGAACTCTCACTTTCCCAAGTTTCCTTGGCAATATCCAACAGCCCTCTTGGGTGTCTCCCATACAGTAACTCAAAGGGGGAGAATCCCGTAGAGGATTGGGGCACCTCCCTAATAGCAAACATCAAATAAGGAAGTAAACAGTCCCAATCCTTTCCATCTCTATCCACCACTTTCTTCAACATTTGTTTTAGGGTTTTGTTGAATCTTTCAACCAGCCCATCGGTTTGGGGGTGATACACAGACGTACGCAATTGCGTGACTTTGAACAATTTACACAGCTCTTTCATAACCCGGGACATAAAGGGTGTACCTTGGTCCGTAAGCAGTTCTTTACAAATACCCACCCGGCTAAAAACAAGAGATAGCTCTTTGGCTATGGTTTTGGCCGAGGTATTTCGGAGAGGGATCGCTTCTGGATAACGGGTGGCATAGTCCATTATAACTAATATGTACTGGTGCCCCCTAGCGGACTTGATTATAGGACCTACCAAATCCATTGCGATCCTCTCAAACGGGACCTCAATGATGGGTAGAGGGACCAGCGGGCTACGGAAATGTGGCATCGGGGCCGACCTCTGACACACAGGGCAGGAGGAACAATAATTTTCTATGTCCTTCATCACCCCAGGCCAATAGAATCTCTGTAATACCCTCTCTCGGGTTTTCTCTGTCCCCAGATGACCTCCAAGAATGTGCCCATGGGCCAACTCCAACACCAACTTCCTGTAAGGTTTGGGCACCACAAGCTGCTCAACGGTTTCTTCTGCCCTTTTTGCCACCCAATACAGTAGGTCCTTCTCTACGCTGAAGTATGGGTAAGTGCAGGTATTATCTGGGTTCACTAACTCGCCATCTATTTCCACTACGTTTTCCCGTGCCTTTATTAGTGCGGGGTCTTTTAACTGTTCTGTGGCAAATTTTTCCCTGTGAACCTCAAGATCAGAAAACTCCACAGACGGTAGGTTTTCATCTGAGGAGGTGGGCTCCTCTCCAGTTTCTTGAGTCTCGCCTGCCAATACTGACAAGGGAAATTCTGGAGAGTCCTCACCACTCTCAGAGGAGTTCTGGCTATCACCTTCCTGGTACATAGGGGCACCAGTGGGGGGCTCAGGATCATCCCACAGTTCCCAGAACTTCGGAAAATCCCTTCCCACAATGGCATCATGCGGTAGTTGAGATACTAACCCCACTGGATGAGAGAGGGTACCTTTGGGGGTCTTGAAACACACTGTAGTTACTGGATACTCTCGGGTGTCCCCATGCACACAAATAACAGCTACCTTGCTATTCCCAGAGACCTCTGTTTTAACTAATTCAGCCTTTATCAGGGTCACAAGGCTACCTGAATCCAGTAATACCACAACATTTCTACCATTAATACACATTTTGCATAAATGTTTCTCAGTTCCCCGAATGGCAGTGCATGCGACTGTCGCACACAGCGACTGACGTCTGTCCGTCAGAAAGTCACATTGCATGGGTTCCTCCACAACCGGGCAATTTGCTGCAATATGTCCCGCTTGCCGGCAGCGGTAGCAAACAATCCTTTTGGCTGCCTCTTGAGCCCCCGACTTCCCAGGCTGTTCTCGCCAAACCCTGGGCAGAGCTCCCACCCTCTCACTCTCTCCACCCTCACCCCTTGGAATCATCTTATCCGCCCCTGGGGATGGTCTGGTCTTAGGGTGGAAAGTCCGAGAGTCTCTGGAAGAGGCCGTCAGGTTCTCTGCAGCCAAGTATCTCTCTACACGATCCACAAGTTTACCGGCCGTTTCTGGGTCTCCATGGCTTACCCACTTTTGAATGGCGGTAGGAAGAGCTCTCAAGAAACGATCCATCACAACACATTCCACAATCTCCGGTGCGGACAAAGTCTCTGGCTGTAGCCACTTCCTGCTCAGGTGAATGAGATCATACATTTGAGACCTGGGGGGTTTTCCAAGCTGGAAAGTCCAGTTATGCACACGCTGAGCCCGGACAGCCAGGGTGACACCCAGCCTTGCCAATATTTCAGCTTTTAGCATCACATAGTCTTTTGCTTGGTCAGGCTCTAGGTCATAGTAAGCTTTCTGCGATTCACCAATTAACAGAGGAGCCACCAGTCCAGCCCACTGCTCCTCAGGCCATTTTTCTATTTCAGCAGTCCTTTCAAATGTGGTCAAAAATACCTCTGGATCATCCTCTCCAGTCATTTTTGTCAATAAACGACTCACCCCAAAGGACGCGGTATTAGTGGGACGGCTTTCCTCACTGGTCTGCGGACGTTGCTGCATTACTGCTTCCATCTGTTGTTGTAGTCTCTGCTCTTGCTTCTGCAACAGGTCTATGAAGCGGGCCTCAGATTGCTGCTGGGCTTGTTGCTGGGCTGCGAAGCTCTGTTGTTGAGCTGCAAGGCTCTTTTGCAAACCTGCATTTGTCTGCTGTTGATTGGCATTTGCTAGAGCCAGCTGTTTCAGTATCTCCTCCATGCTGGCTTAAAAAAAACTGCCTGCATTCTCCACCAACTGTGAGGGGGTTAGCTCGGTAGCGGGTGTGTGTGACCCCCTGGATGGGCTCCCCACACAAAAACAGGCCCAGCAGACGGAGGTTGTGGTTTTCAAGATCAAAAGGAACGGTTTATTTCTCTATTTACAGTGACAAAAACACAGCAAGGCAAAAAGAAACATAAACAAAATAAATCCTGGTCAGCTTGACCTCTGACTAAACATGCAGGTTTCCCTAACTAACAACTGGGATCAGCCTGGTGCTGTCCTAGTCCCTAAGTCCCTGGTTTAGTAAATGTCCAAACAAATAGCCACACAGGCTTTGTCTCACCGCACAGGGGGTTCACTCTCCCTAGACAGTCCACACAGGTCTGGTTCCAGGCATGAGCAAACACCTAATGAAGCTGGGAGTTTTTATAGAGGCCTTAAACGAGCTGACAAGCTTCAGCTGGTCTCATCAACTCCCTGCCTGCACGACGCCCAGCACTCTCCCTAGAGGTATGAATCATCCATGACCCCACTAGCCTCAGCTGGGCTTCATCAACTCTCTCCCTAGTTGTATAAGTCGGCATAAAGCCTGAATCTGGGAGAAATATACCTACCCCCCTGGATGCAACCAGGTGACTTTACCTTCCTGCTGTCACAGTAGGGAGAGTGTCAGTTTCTTTCACTGTGATAATCCTTGTTTCTAGGGACAGGGAAGGACAGTGAGTGAAATTCTCCTTGTGCTATACTGTGCTAAAGCATTGATCATCAACCATCTTTAAAAAAACATTTTTTCTAGGGACAGAAAACTATAGGTAGGGAGAGTGTCAGTTTCTTTCACTGTGATAATCCTTGTTTCTAGGGACAGGGAAGGACAGTGAGGGAAATTCTCCTTGTGCTATACTGTGCTAAAGCATTGATCATCAACCATCTTTAAAAAAACATTTTTTCTAGGGACAGAAAACTATAGGTAGGGAGAGTGTCAGTTTCTTTCACTGTGATAATCCTTGTTTCTAGGGACAGGGAAGGACAGTGAGGGAAATTCTCCTTGTGCTATACTGTGCTAAAGCATTGATCATCAACCATCTTTAAAAGAACATTTTTTCTAGGGACAGAAAACTATAGGTAGGGAGAGTGTCAGTTTCTTTCACTGTGATAATCCTTGTTTCTAGGGACAGGGAAGGACAGTGAGGGAAATTCTCCTTGTGCTATACTGTGCTAAAGCATTGATCATCAACCATCTTTAAAAAAACATTTTTTCTAGGGACAGAAAACTATAGGTAGGGAGAGTGTCAGTTTCTTTCACTGTGATAATCCTTGTTTCTAGGGACAGGGAAGGACAGTGAGGGAAATTCTCCTTGTGCTATACTGTGCTAAAGCATTGATCATCAACCATCTTTAAAAAAACATTTTTTCTAGGGACAGAAAACTATAGGTAGGGAGAGTGTCAGTTTCTTTCACTGTGATAATCCTTGTTTCTAGGGACAGGGAAGGACAGTGAGGGAAATTTTCCTTGTGCTATACTGTGCTAAAGCATTGATCATCAACCATCTTTAAAAAAACATTTTTTCTAGGGACAGAAAACTATAGGTAGGGAGAGTGTCAGTTTCTTTCACTGTGATAATCCTTGTTTCTAGGGACAGGGAAGGACAGTGAGGGAAATTCTCCTTGTGCTATACTGTGCTAAAGCATTGATCATCAACCATCTTTAAAAAAACATTTTTTCTAGGGACAGAAAACTATAGGTAGGGAGAGTGTCAGTTTCTTTCACTGTGATAATCCTTGTTTCTAGGGACAGGGAAGGACAGTGAGGGAAATTCTCCTTGTGCTATACTGTGCTAAAGCATTGATCATCAACCATCTTTAAAAAAACATTTTTTCTAGGGACAGAAAACTATAGGTAGGGAGAGTGTCAGTTTCTTTCACTGTGATAATCCTTGTTTCTAGGGACAGGGAAGGACAGTGAGGGAAATTCTCCTTGTGCTATACTGTGCTAAAGCATTGATCATCAACCATCTTTAAAAAAACATTTTTTCTAGGGACAGAAAACTATAGGTAGGGAGAGTGTCAGTTTCTTTCACTGTGATAATCCTTGTTTCTAGGGACAGGGAAGGACAGTGAGGGAAATTCTCCTTGTGCTATACTGTGCTAAAGCATTGATCATCAACCATCTTTAAAAAAACATTTTTTCTAGGGACATAAAACTATAGGTAGGGAGAGTGTCAGTTTCTTTCACTGTGCTAATCCTTGTTTCTAGGGACAGGGAAGGACAGTGAGGGAAATTCCCCTTGTGCTATACTGTGCTAAAGCATTGATCATCAACCATCTTTAAAAAAACATTTTTTCTAGGGACAGAAAACTATAGGTAGGGAGAGTGTCAGTTTCTTTCACTGTGATAATCCTTGTTTCTAGGGACAGGGAAGGACAGTGATGGAAATTCTCCTTGTGCTATACTGTGCTAAAGCATTGATCATCAACCATCTTTAAAAAAACATTTTTTCTAGGGACAGAAAACTATAGGTAGGGAGAGTGTCAGTTTCTTTCACTGTGATAATCCTTGTTTCTAGGGACAGGGAAGGACAGTGAGGGAAATTCTCCTTGTGCTATACTGTGCTAAAGCATTGATCATCAACCATCTTTAAAAAAACATTTTTTCTAGGGACAGAAAACTATAGGTAGGGAGAGTGTCAGTTTCTTTCACTGTGATAATCCTTGTTTCTAGGGACAGGGAAGGACAGTGAGGGAAATTCTCCTTGTGCTATACTGTGCTAAAGCATTGATCATCAACCATCTTTAAAAAAACATTTTTTCTAGGGACAGAAAACTATAGGTAGGGAGAGTGTCAGTTTCTTTCACTGTGATAATCCTTGTTTCTAGGGACAGGGAAGGACAGTGAGGGAAATTCTCCTTGTGCTATACTGTGCTAAAGCATTGATCATCAACCATCTTTAAAAAAACATTTTTTCTAGGGACAGAAAACTATAGGTAGGGAGAGTGTCAGTTTCTTTCACTGTGCTAATCCTTGTTTCTAGGGACAGGGAAGGACAGTGAGGGAAATTCTCCTTGTGCTATACTGTGCTAAAGCATTGATCATCAACCATCTTTAAAAAAACATTTTTTCTAGGGACAGAAAACTATAGGTAGGGAGAGTGTCAGTTTCTTTCACTGTGATAATCCTTGTTTCTAGGGACAGGGAAGGACAGTGAGGGAAATTCTCCTTGTGCTATACTGTGCTAAAGCATTGATCATCAACCATCTTTAAAAAAACATTTTTTCTAGGGACAGAAAACTATAGGTAGGGAGAGTGTCAGTTTCTTTCACTGTGATAATCCTTGTTTCTAGGGACAGGGAAGGACAGTGAGGGAAATTCTACTTGTGCTATACTGTGCTAAAGCATTGATCATCAACCATCTTTAAAAAAACATTTTTTCTAGGGACAGAAAACTATAGGTAGGGAGAGTGTCAGTTTCTTTCACTGTGCTAATCCTTGTTTCTAGGGACAGGGAAGGACAGTGAGGGAAATTCCCCTTGTGCTATACTGTGCTAAAACATTGATCATCAACCATCTTTAAAAAAACATTTTTTCTAGGGACAGAAAACTATAGGTAGGGAGAGTGTCAGTTTCTTTCACTGTGATAATCCTTGTTTCTAGGGACAGGGAAGGACAGTGAGGGAAATTTTCCTTGTGCTATACTGTGCTAAAGCATTGATCATCAACCATCTTTAAAAAAACATTTTTTCTAGGGACAGAAAACTATAGGTAGGGAGAGTGTCAGTTTCTTTCACTGTGATAATCCTTGTTTCTAGGGACAGGGAAGGACAGTGAGGGAAATTCTCCTTGTGCTATACTGTGCTAAAGCATTGATCATCAACCATCTTTAAAAAAACATTTTTTCTAGGGACAGAAAACTATAGGTAGGGAGAGTGTCAGTTTCTTTCACTGTGCTAATCCTTGTTTCTAGGGACAGGGAAGGACAGTGAGGGAAATTCTCCTTGTGCTATACTGTGCTAAAGCATTGATCATCAACCATCTTTAAAAAAACATTTTTTCTAGGGACAGAAAACTATAGGTAGGGAGAGTGTCAGTTTCTTTCACTGTGATAATCCTTGTTTCTAGGGACAGGGAAGGACAGTGAGGGAAATTCTCCTTGTGCTATACTGTGCTAAAGCATTGATCATCAACCATCTTTAAAAAAACATTTTTTCTAGGGACAGAAAACTATAGGTAGGGAGAGTGTCAGTTTCTTTCACTGTGATAATCCTTGTTTCTAGGGACAGGGAAGGACAGTGAGGGAAATTCTACTTGTGCTATACTGTGCTAAAGCATTGATCATCAACCATCTTTAAAAAAACATTTTTTCTAGGGACAGAAAACTATAGGTAGGGAGAGTGTCAGTTTCTTTCACTGTGCTAATCCTTGTTTCTAGGGACAGGGAAGGACAGTGAGGGAAATTCCCCTTGTGCTATACTGTGCTAAAACATTGATCATCAACCATCTTTAAAAAAACATTTTTTCTAGGGACAGAAAACTATAGGTAGGGAGAGTGTCAGTTTCTTTCACTGTGATAATCCTTGTTTCTAGGGACAGGGAAGGACAGTGAGGGAAATTTTCCTTGTGCTATACTGTGCTAAAGCATTGATCATCAACCATCTTTAAAAAAACATTTTTTCTAGGGACAGAAAACTATAGGTAGGGAGAGTGTCAGTTTCTTTCACTGTGATAATCCTTGTTTCTAGGGACAGGGAAGGACAGTGAGGGAAATTCTCCTTGTGCTATACTGTGCTAAAGCATTGATCATCAACCATCTTTAAAAAAACATTTTTTCTAGGGACAGAAAACTATAGGTAGGGAGAGTGTCAGTTTCTTTCACTGTGATAATCCTTGTTTCTAGGGACAGGGAAGGACAGTGAGGGAAATTCTCCTTGTGCTATACTGTGCTAAAGCATTGATCATCAACCATCTTTAAAAAAACATTTTTTCTAGGGACAGAAAACTATAGGTAGGGAGAGTTTCAGTTTCTTTCACTGTGATAATCCTTGTTTCTAGGGACAGGGAAGGACAGTGAGGGAAATTCTCCTTGTGCTATACTGTGCTAAAGCATTGATCATCAACCATCTTTAAAAAAACATTTTTTCTAGGGACAGAAAACTATAGGTAGGGAGAGTGTCAGTTTCTTTCACTGTGATAATCCTTGTTTCTAGGGACAGGGAAGGACAGTGAGGGAAATTCTCCTTGTGCTATACTGTGCTAAAGCATTGATCATCAACCATCTTTAAAAAAACATTTTTTCTAGGGACAGAAAACTATAGGTAGGGAGAGTGTCAGTTTCTTTCACTGTGCTAATCCTTGTTTCTAGGGACAGGGAAGGACAGTGAGGGAAATTCCCCTTGTGCTATACTGTGCTAAAGCATTGATCATCAACCATCTTTAAAAAAACATTTTTTCTAGGGACAGAAAACTATAGGTAGGGAGAGTGTCAGTTTCTTTCACTGTGATAATCCTTGTTTCTAGGGACAGGGAAGGACAGTGATGGAAATTCTCCTTGTGCTATACTGTGCTAAAGCATTGATCATCAACCATCTTTAAAAAAACATTTTTTCTAGGGACAGAAAACTATAGGTAGGGAGAGTGTCAGTTTCTTTCACTGTGATAATCCTTGTTTCTAGGGACAGGGAAGGACAGTGAGGGAAATTCTCCTTGTGCTATACTGTGCTAAAGCATTGATCATCAACCATCTTTAAAAAAACATTTTTTCTAGGGACAGAAAACTATAGGTAGGGAGAGTGTCAGTTTCTTTCACTGTGATAATCCTTGTTTCTATGGACAGGGAAGGACGGTGAGGGAAATTCTCCTTGTGCTATACTGTGCTAAAGCATTGATCATCAACCATCTTTAAAAAAACATTTTTTCTAGGGACAGAAAACTATAGGTAGGGAGAGTGTCAGTTTCTTTCACTGTGATAATCCTTGTTTCTAGGGACAGGGAAGGACAGTGAGGGAAATTCTCCTTGTGCTATACTGTGCTAAAGCATTGATCATCAACCATCTTTAAAAAAACATTTTTTCTAGGGACAGAAAACTATAGGTAGGGAGAGTGTCAGTTTCTTTCACTGTGCTAATCCTTGTTTCTAGGGACAGGGAAGGACAGTGAGGGAAATTCTCCTTGTGCTATACTGTGCTAAAGCATTGATCATCAACCATCTTTAAAAAAACATTTTTTCTAGGGACAGAAAACTATAGGTAGGGAGAGTGTCAGTTTCTTTCACTGTGATAATCCTTGTTTCTAGGGACAGGGAAGGACAGTGAGGGAAATTCTCCTTGTGCTATACTGTGCTAAAGCATTGATCATCAACCATCTTTAAAAAAACATTTTTTCTAGGGACAGAAAACTATAGGTAGGGAGAGTGTCAGTTTCTTTCACTGTGATAATCCTTGTTTCTAGGGACAGGGAAGGACAGTGAGGGAAATTCTCCTTGTGCTATACTGTGCTAAAGCATTGATCATCAACCATCTTTAAAAAAACATTTTTTCTAGGGACAGAAAACTATAGGTAGGGAGAGTGTCAGTTTCTTTCACTGTGATAATCCTTGTTTCTAGGGACAGGGAAGGACAGTGAGGGAAATTCTCCTTGTGCTATACTGTGCTAAAGCATTGATCATCAACCATCTTTAAAAAAACATTTTTTCTAGGGACAGAAAACTATAGGTAGGGAGAGTGTCAGTTTCTTTCACTGTGATAATCCTTGTTTCTACGGACAGGGAAGGACAGTGAGGGAAATTCTCCTTGTGCTATACTGTGCTAAAGCATTGATCATCAACCATCTTTAAAAAAACATTTTTTCTAGGGACAGAAAACTATAGGTAGGGAGAGTGTCAGTTTCTTTCACTGTGCTAATCCTTGTTTCTAGGGACAGGGAAGGACAGTGAGGGAAATTCCCCTTGTGCTATACTGTGCTAAAGCATTGATCATCAACCATCTTTAAAAAAACATTTTTTCTAGGGACAGAAAACTATAGGTAGGGAGAGTGTCAGTTTCTTTCACTGTGATAATCCTTGTTTCTAGGGACAGGGAAGGACAGTGAGGGAAATTCTCCTTGTGCTATACTGTGCTAAAGCATTGATCATCAACCATCTTTAAAAAAACATTTTTTCTAGGGACAGAAAACTATAGGTAGGGAGAGTGTCAGTTTCTTTCACTGTGATAATCCTTGTTTCTAGGGACAGGGAAGGACAGTGATGGAAATTCTCCTTGTGCTATACTGTGCTAAAGCATTGATCATCAACCATCTTTAAAAAAACATTTTTTCTAGGGACAGAAAACTATAGGTAGGGAGAGTGTCAGTTTCTTTCACTGTGATAATCCTTGTTTCTAGGGACAGGGAAGGACAGTGAGGGAAATTCTCCTTGTGCTATACTGTGCTAAAGCATTGATCATCAACCATCTTTAAAAAAACATTTTTTCTAGGGACAGAAAACTATAGGTAGGGAGAGTGTCAGTTTCTTTCACTGTGATAATCCTTGTTTCTAGGGACAGGGAAGGACAGTGAGGGAAATTCTCCTTGTGCTATACTGTGCTAAAGCATTGATCATCAACCATCTTTAAAAAAACATTTTTTCTAGGGACAGAAAACTATAGGTAGGGAGAGTGTCAGTTTCTTTCACTGTGATAATCCTTGTTTCTAGGGACAGGGAAGGACAGTGAGGGAAATTCTCCTTGTGCTATACTGTGCTAAAGCATTGATCATCAACCATCTTTAAAAAAACATTTTTTCTAGGGACAGAAAACTATAGGTAGGGAGAGTGTCAGTTTCTTTCACTGTGCTAATCCTTGTTTCTAGGGACAGGGAAGGACAGTGAGGGAAATTCTCCTTGTGCTATACTGTGCTAAAGCATTGATCATCAACCATCTTTAAAAAAACATTTTTTCTAGGGACAGAAAACTATAGGTAGGGAGAGTGTCAGTTTCTTTCACTGTGATAATCCTTGTTTCTAGGGACAGGGAAGGACAGTGAGGGAAATTCTCCTTGTGCTATACTGTGCTAAAGCATTGATCATCAACCATCTTTAAAAAAACATTTTTTCTAGGGACAGAAAACTATAGGTAGGGAGAGTGTCAGTTTCTTTCACTGTGATAATCCTTGTTTCTAGGGACAGGGAAGGACAGTGAGGGAAATTCTCCTTGTGCTATACTGTGCTAAAGCATTGATCATCAACCATCTTTAAAAAAACATTTTTTCTAGGGACAGAAAACTATAGGTAGGGAGAGTGTCAGTTTCTTTCACTGTGCTAATCCTTGTTTCTAGGGACAGGGAAGGACAGTGAGGGAAATTCTACTTGTGCTATACTGTGCTAAAGCATTGATCATCAACCATCTTTAAAAAAACATTTTTTCTAGGGACAGAAAACTATAGGTAGGGAGAGTGTCAGTTTCTTTCACTGTGATAATCCTTGTTTCTAGGGACAGGGAAGGACAGTGAGGGAAATTCTCCTTGTGCTATACTGTGCTAAAGCATTGATCATCAACCATCTTTAAAAAAACATTTTTTCTAGGGACAGAAAACTATAGGTAGGGAGAGTGTCAGTTTCTTTCACTGTGATAATCCTTGTTTCTAGGGACAGGGAAGGACAGTGAGGGAAATTCTCCTTGTGCTATACTGTGCTAAAGCATTGATCATCAACCATCTTTAAAAAAACATTTTTTCTAGGGACAGAAAACTATAGGTAGGGAGAGTGTCAGTTTCTTTCACTGTGATAATCCTTGTTTCCAAGGACAGGGAAGGACAGTGAGGGAAATTCTCCTTGTGCTATACTGTGCTAAAGCATTGATCATCAACCATCTTTAAAAAAACATTTTTTCTAGGGACAGAAAACTATAGGTAGGGAGAGTGTCAGTTTCTTTCACTGTGATAATCCTTGTTTCTAGGGACAGGGAAGGACAGTGAGGGAAATTCTCCTTGTGCTATACTGTGCTAAAGCATTGATCATCAACCATCTTTAAAAAAACATTTTTTCTAGGGACAGAAAACTATAGGTAGGGAGAGTGTCAGTTTCTTTCACTGTGCTAATCCTTGTTTCTAGGGACAGGGAAGGACAGTGAGGGAAATTCCCCTTGTGCTATACTGTGCTAAAGCATTGATCATCAACCATCTTTAAAAAAACATTTTTTCTAGGGACAGAAAACTATAGGTAGGGAGAGTGTCAGTTTCTTTCACTGTGATAATCCTTGTTTCTAGGGACAGGGAAGGACAGTGAGGGAAATTCTCCTTGTGCTATACTGTGCTAAAGCATTGATCATCAACCATCTTTAAAAAAACATTTTTTCTAGGGACAGAAAACTATAGGTAGGGAGAGTGTCAGTTTCTTTCACTGTGATAATCCTTGTTTCTAGGGACAGGGAAGGACAGTGAGGGAAATTCTCCTTGTGCTATACTGTGCTAAAGCATTGATCATCAACCATCTTTAAAAAAACATTTTTTCTAGGGACAGAAAACTATAGGTAGGGAGCGTGTCAGTTTCTTTCACTGTGATAATCCTTGTTTCTAGGGACAGGGAAGGACAGTGAGGGAAATTCTCCTTGTGCTATACTGTGCTAAAGCATTGATCATCAACCATCTTTAAAAAAACATTTTTTCTAGGGACAGAAAACTATAGGTAGGGAGAGTGTCAGTTTCTTTCACTGTGATAATCCTTGTTTCTAGGGACAGGGAAGGACAGTGAGGGAAATTCTCCTTGTGCTATACTGTGCTAAAGCATTGATCATCAACCATCTTTAAAAAAACATTTTTTCTAGGGACAGAAAACTATAGGTAGTGAGAGTGTCAGTTTCTTTCACTGTGATAATCCTTGTTTCTAGGGACAGGGAAGGACAGTGAGGGAAATTCTCCTTGTGCTATACTGTGCTAAAGCATTGATCATCAACCATCTTTAAAAAAACATTTTTTCTAGGGACAGAAAACTATAGGTAGGGAGAGTGTCAGTTTCTTTCACTGTGATAATCCTTGTTTCTAGGGACAGGGAAGGACAGTGAGGGAAATTCTCCTTGTGCTATACTGTGCTAAAGCATTGATCATCAACCATCTTTAAAAAAACATTTTTTCTAGGGACAGAAAACTATAGGTAGGGAGAGTGTCAGTTTCTTTCACTGTGATAATCCTTGTTTCTAGGGACAGGGAAGGACAGTGGGGGAAATACTCCTTGTGCTATACTGTGCTAAAGCATTGATCATCAACCATCTTTAAAAAAACATTTTTTCTAGGGACAGAAAACTATAGGTAGGGAGAGTGTCAGTTTCTTTCACTGTGATAATCCTTGTTTCTAGGGACAGGGAAGGACAGTGAGGGAAATTCTCCTTGTGCTATACTGTGCTAAAGCATTGATCATCAACCATCTTTAAAAAAACATTTTTTCTAGGGACATAAAACTATAGGTAGGGAGGGTGTCAGTTTCTTTCACTGTGCTAATCCTTGTTTCTAGGGACAGGGAAGGACAGTGAGGGAAATTCCCCTTGTGCTATACTGTGCTAAAGCATTGATCATCAACCATCTTTAAAAAAACATTTTTTCTAGGGACAGAAAACTATAGGTAGGGAGAGTGTCAGTTTCTTTCACTGTGATAATCCTTGTTTCTAGGGACAGGGAAGGACAGTGATGGAAATTCTCCTTGTGCTATACTGTGCTAAAGCATTGATCATCAACCATCTTTAAAAAAACATTTTTTCTAGGGACAGAAAACTATAGGTAGGGAGAGTGTCAGTTTCTTTCACTGTGATAATCCTTGTTTCTAGGGACAGGGAAGGACAGTGAGGGAAATTCTCCTTGTGCTATACTGTGCTAAAGCATTGATCATCAACCATCTTTAAAAAAACATTTTTTCTAGGGACAGAAAACTATAGGTAGGGAGAGTGTCAGTTTCTTTCACTGTGATAATCCTTGTTTCTAGGGACAGGGAAGGACAGTGAGGGAAATTCTCCTTGTGCTATACTGTGCTAAAGCATTGATCATCAACCATCTTTAAAAAAACATTTTTTCTAGGGACAGAAAACTATAGGTAGGGAGAGTGTCAGTTTCTTTCACTGTGATAATCCTTGTTTCTAGGGACAGGGAAGGACAGTGAGGGAAATTCTCCTTGTGCTATACTGTGCTAAAGCATTGATCATCAACCATCTTTAAAAAAACATTTTTTCTAGGGACAGAAAACTATAGGTAGGGAGAGTGTCAGTTTCTTTCACTGTGCTAATCCTTGTTTCTAGGGACAGGGAAGGACAGTGAGGGAAATTCTCCTTGTGCTATACTGTGCTAAAGCATTGATCATCAACCATCTTTAAAAAAACATTTTTTCTAGGGACAGAAAACTATAGGTAGGGAGAGTGTCAGTTTCTTTCACTGTGATAATCCTTGTTTCTAGGGACAGGGAAGGACAGTGAGGGAAATTCTCCTTGTGCTATACTGTGCTAAAGCATTGATCATCAACCATCTTTAAAAAAACATTTTTTCTAGGGACAGAAAACTATAGGTAGGGAGAGTGTCAGTTTCTTTCACTGTGATAATCCTTGTTTCTAGGGACAGGGAAGGACAGTGAGGGAAATTCTCCTTGTGCTATACTGTGCTAAAGCATTGATCATCAACCATCTTTAAAAAAACATTTTTTCTAGGGACAGAAAACTATAGGTAGGGAGAGTGTCAGTTTCTTTCACTGTGCTAATCCTTGTTTCTAGGGACAGGGAAGGACAGTGAGGGAAATTCTCCTTGTGCTATACTGTGCTAAAGCATTGATCATCAACCATCTTTAAAAAAACATTTTTTCTAGGGACAGAAAACTATAGGTAGGGAGAGTGTCAGTTTCTTTCACTGTGATAATCCTTGTTTCTAGGGACAGGGAAGGACAGTGAGGGAAATTCTCCTTGTGCTATACTGTGCTAAAGCATTGATCATCAACCATCTTTAAAAAAACATTTTTTCTAGGGACAGAAAACTATAGGTAGGGAGAGTGTCAGTTTCTTTCACTGTGATAATCCTTGTTTCTAGGGACAGGGAAGGACAGTGAGGGAAATTCTCCTTGTGCTATACTGTGCTAAAGCATTGATCATCAACCATCTTTAAAAAAACATTTTTTCTAGGGACAGAAAACTATAGGTAGGGAGAGTGTCAGTTTCTTTCACTGTGATAATCCTTGTTTCTAGGGACAGGGAAGGACAGTGAGGGAAATTCTCCTTGTGCTATACTGTGCTAAAGCATTGATCATCAACCATCTTTAAAAAAACATTTTTTCTAGGGACAGAAAACTATAGGTAGGGAGAGTGTCAGTTTCTTTCACTGTGATAATCCTTGTTTCTAGGGACAGGGAAGGACAGTGAGGGAAATTCTCCTTGTGCTATACTGTGCTAAAGCATTGATCATCAACCATCTTTAAAAAAACATTTTTTCTAGGGACAGAAAACTATAGGTAGGGAGAGTGTCAGTTTCTTTCACTGTGCTAATCCTTGTTTCTAGGGACAGGGAAGGACAGTGAGGGAAATTCCCCTTGTGCTATACTGTGCTAAAGCATTGATCATCAACCATCTTTAAAAAAACATTTTTTCTAGGGACAGAAAACTATAGGTAGGGAGAGTGTCAGTTTCTTTCACTGTGATAATCCTTGTTTCTAGGGACAGGGAAGGACAGTGAGGGAAATTCTCCTTGTGCTATACTGTGCTAAAGCATTGATCATCAACCATCTTTAAAAAAACATTTTTTCTAGGGACAGAAAACTATAGGTAGGGAGAGTGTCAGTTTCTTTCACTGTGATAATCCTTGTTTCTAGGGACAGGGAAGGACAGTGAGGGAAATTCTCCTTGTGCTATACTGTGCTAAAGCATTGATCATCAACCATCTTTAAAAAAACATTTTTTCTAGGGACAGAAAACTATAGGTAGGGAGCGTGTCAGTTTCTTTCACTGTGATAATCCTTGTTTCTAGGGACAGGGAAGGACAGTGAGGGAAATTCTCCTTGTGCTATACTGTGCTAAAGCATTGATCATCAACCATCTTTAAAAAAACATTTTTTCTAGGGACAGAAAACTATAGGTAGGGAGAGTGTCAGTTTCTTTCACTGTGATAATCCTTGTTTCTAGGGACAGGGAAGGACAGTGAGGGAAATTCTCCTTGTGCTATACTGTGCTAAAGCATTGATCATCAACCATCTTTAAAAAAACATTTTTTCTAGGGACAGAAAACTATAGGTAGTGAGAGTGTCAGTTTCTTTCACTGTGATAATCCTTGTTTCTAGGGACAGGGAAGGACAGTGAGGGAAATTCTCCTTGTGCTATACTGTGCTAAAGCATTGATCATCAACCATCTTTAAAAAAACATTTTTTCTAGGGACAGAAAACTATAGGTAGGGAGAGTGTCAGTTTCTTTCACTGTGATAATCCTTGTTTCTAGGGACAGGGAAGGACAGTGAGGGAAATTCTCCTTGTGCTATACTGTGCTAAAGCATTGATCATCAACCATCTTTAAAAAAACATTTTTTCTAGGGACAGAAAACTATAGGTAGGGAGAGTGTCAGTTTCTTTCACTGTGATAATCCTTGTTTCTAGGGACAGGGAAGGACAGTGGGGGAAATACTCCTTGTGCTATACTGTGCTAAAGCATTGATCATCAACCATCTTTAAAAAAACATTTTTTCTAGGGACAGAAAACTATAGGTAGGGAGAGTGTCAGTTTCTTTCACTGTGATAATCCTTGTTTCTAGGGACAGGGAAGGACAGTGAGGGAAATTCTCCTTGTGCTATACTGTGCTAAAGCATTGATCATCAACCATCTTTAAAAAAACATTTTTTCTAGGGACATAAAACTATAGGTAGGGAGAGTGTCAGTTTCTTTCACTGTGCTAATCCTTGTTTCTAGGGACAGGGAAGGACAGTGAGGGAAATTCCCCTTGTGCTATACTGTGCTAAAGCATTGATCATCAACCATCTTTAAAAAAACATTTTTTCTAGGGACAGAAAACTATAGGTAGGGAGAGTGTCAGTTTCTTTCACTGTGATAATCCTTGTTTCTAGGGACAGGGAAGGACAGTGATGGAAATTCTCCTTGTGCTATACTGTGCTAAAGCATTGATCATCAACCATCTTTAAAAAAACATTTTTTCTAGGGACAGAAAACTATAGGTAGGGAGAGTGTCAGTTTCTTTCACTGTGATAATCCTTGTTTCTAGGGACAGGGAAGGACAGTGAGGGAAATTCTCCTTGTGCTATACTGTGCTAAAGCATTGATCATCAACCATCTTTAAAAAAACATTTTTTCTAAGGACAGAAAACTATAGGTAGGGAGAGTGTCAGTTTCTTTCACTGTGATAATCCTTGTTTCTAGGGACAGGGAAGGACAGTGAGGGAAATTCTCCTTGTGCTATACTGTGCTAAAGCATTGATCATCAACCATCTTTAAAAAAACATTTTTTCTAGGGACAGAAAACTATAGGTAGGGAGAGTGTCAGTTTCTTTCACTGTGATAATCCTTGTTTCTAGGGACAGGGAAGGACAGTGAGGGAAATTCTCCTTGTGCTATACTGTGCTAAAGCATTGATCATCAACCATCTTTAAAAAAACATTTTTTCTAGGGACAGAAAACTATAGGTAGGGAGAGTGTCAGTTTCTTTCACTGTGCTAATCCTTGTTTCTAGGGACAGGGAAGGACAGTGAGGGAAATTCCCCTTGTGCTATACTGTGCTAAAGCATTGATCATCAACCATCTTTAAAAAAACATTTTTTCTAGGGACAGAAAACTATAGGTAGGGAGAGTGTCAGTTTCTTTCACTGTGATAATCCTTGTTTCTAGGGACAGGGAAGGACAGTGAGGGAAATTCTCCTTGTGCTATACTGTGCTAAAGCATTGATCATCAACCATCTTTAAAAAATCATTTTTTCTAGGGACAGAAAACTATAGGTAGGGAGAGTGTCAGTTTCTTTCACTGTGATAATCCTTGTTTCTAGGGACAGGGAAGGACAGTGAGGGAAATTCTCCTTGTGCTATACTGTGCTAAAGCATTGATCATCAACCATCTTTAAAAAAACATTTTTTCTAGGGACAGAAAACTATAGGTAGGGAGCGTGTCAGTTTCTTTCACTGTGATAATCCTTGTTTCTAGGGACAGGGAAGGACAGTGAGGGAAATTCTCCTTGTGCTATACTGTGCTAAAGCATTGATCATCAACCATCTTTAAAAAAACATTTTTTCTAGGGACAGAAAACTATAGGTAGGGAGAGTGTCAGTTTCTTTCACTGTGCTAATCCTTGTTTCTAGGGACAGGGAAGGACAGTGAGGGAAATTCTCCTTGTGCTATACTGTGCTAAAGCATTGATCATCAACCATCTTTAAAAAAACATTTTTTCTAGGGACAGAAAACTATAGGTAGTGAGAGTGTCAGTTTCTTTCACTGTGATAATCCTTGTTTCTAGGGACAGGGAAGGACAGTGAGGGAAATTCTCCTTGTGCTATACTGTGCTAAAGCATTGATCATCAACCATCTTTAAAAAAACATTTTTTCTAGGGACAGAAAACTATAGGTAGGGAGAGTGTCAGTTTCTTTCACTGTGATAATCCTTGTTTCTAGGGACAGGGAAGGACAGTGAGGGAAATTCTCCTTGTGCTATACTGTGCTAAAGCATTGATCATCAACCATCTTTAAAAAAAAAAAATTTCTAGGGACAGAAAACTATAGGTAGGGAGAGTGTCAGTTTCTTTCACTGTGATAATCCTTGTTTCTAGGG